>SJOL01006484.1:796220-851232 GCA_004794785.1 Opisthorchis felineus
GCAAGACGAACGGAGTCATCAGTCCTAAGTGCTGGGCCTACAAGAGTAGAGTTATTAATGGGGTGGGGAGAGGGGGCATAAAAAGTATGTGAAATAGAAAGAAGGGAGGCGTCAGCAGTAGCATGTTTTCGCTTAACCGCCCTGCTGTATGCAGCAAGTAAGGCGACCCGGCTGATGGCACCACGCGACGGCCGATGTGGCATGAGTTTATTGTTAGATGTAGGTATCATGGTTGTACGTGGGCTGGGATACTGTCAGGGCGCCCACACCTAGACACACCCACCTAGTGTCCTCAACCAAAGCCTTCGGCTCAAAAGCCTAACCGCAAGGCAGCGGTGTTTATATGTATGACCTATCGCAATCTCTTGGAGTCGTTCCGAAAGTACAGTGATCGATGACTGCGCGTTTCATGCTGCAATGGCCGAATAAGGTCATCGCCGCAGTCAGCAGCCTCACGTTGCATACTCCTCAAGTCGTTCCTTCTGCATCATCTTGTCAATCCAAACCTGTATATAGCAAAACCCGAAACTACTTATGGTACACGCATGTCGTTGCCAGTTAACTCAGCGCTTGAGGAGCTGAAAATTATGTTGAAAACTCATGGTACCTAATGTCGTCTGGGATGTCGCTTTGAATCTATTTTTTTAAAGTGCAATATTCTGAAGTACTTTACTAGCGCTTGCGGGGCCGTTCACATGGTTGATCAGGTGGCGTACATGCATCCCACGACAAACCGCCTAGGACTGCTGAGTCAGCAGCCCAAGCGGAACCCTCGGTGCACCCAGGCTGTTCTAGTGAGCCATCATTAAACTCAGAGATTTATTACTGACCAGAAAATCATAGCATTGTCACCCATCAGCAGCGCGAATCTCTGACCCATCATTGAATCGAAGCCGTTCGACTGTCTTAGTGATCTACCCACTTCATTGTCGATTGACAGCAAGAAACGGAAACGCTTTCCGAATGACAAGTACCAGACGCTGATGAGTTCTGATAATGCTAGACTTCAATGTGCAATGTTTTAAAAATCTCTTAGGAATGTCTCGGTGTTGAATCCATGGCTTAGTTGGGGATTCAGCACCGGCATACGGAAAAACAAGGCATATCCACCACACTTTAAAACCACCATCACAAATTCCATTTCTTCTGCGTGTGCCATTGTTTTCGAGTTTCAACACCTGGCAATAAGTTCGGTTTTTATCGGTCATTTTTCTTGAACCAGCAGCATCATATCTCTCACCCGTTTTCGGACACTTGTAAGACGGCTGAGCGCCGCTGTAGGAAAGTTTTGACCAAGCAAGCAATTAGTCAAATTCTGGCACTATGATACGTGCTGATACGATCGACTCCACCGCGTTTGTTACTTTTGTTTCATGTCGATGCCCCCTTTTGGTTCCGGTCTTTACTATCGCACCTAATCAGATCATTCGATTGTGCACTCGAAAAACGCTCAGCGTTTTTATTTGCCAGGTTACCTAAATCTAGCTCGGAGATATCAAAAAAGATAGTTGGGTTCGGTTTTGTGAGCTCATCAGAGCTCATCTCACTCTTTGAACTTTGTTGATTATTACCAGTTTACGAATTTTCATGAACTGCAGCACAACGCCATTCACACATCCCAGCTCTGTTTGGGTTTTCAGCTCCGTTGACTCCTCCTCCATACCGGTACGCTGTTCTTCGTGGCTGTCCTGGAGGGAAACGGTATTTGGTTCTTGGAAGCTCTGGAGTCTTCGACAGATCTGTGAGTGTCTGTCCATGGTTTCGTTTTTACCGGTTGATTTTTCTTTCTTCTTTTTTAACTTCGCTGTTAAATGTGTGTGAACTATGCAAAATAATTCAGGTATCCAGCGATGTATGGCGCTCTTTTGTCGCAAGACTTAATAAACGAAAGTTTAAGTGAGTAGACGAAACCAGTTCCTTCGAATACGCGAGGTTATCAGTACCATGCCTTCATTCTACAGTAAGCTGCATCGTTCCTCGACCTCCAGATAACTAGATTTGACAAGTACGTGGTGGGTAGTATAAACTAGAATTGATCCAATACCGTGGCCTCTCCAACAGATAACCCCACTCAATGGGTAGTGTTCGGCCTCTTCGAGGAGGACTTGGCTTCTTTTCTGAGAAGCTTCTCCTGAGGATTACTATGCCAACTTTTTCGAGCTCATTACTGTGGACGCGTACGAGTATACGGGAAGCTCTCGCCTGAGTTCACCACGTCCAGTGGTGTAAGACAAGGTTGTCCTCTCTCACCCTTCCTCTTCAACTTTGTTATTGATATGCTGCTTGAAATTTCTCTGCCTGCCTCTGAAACCTCGGGAGTCGAAATGCTCCCGGGACGTTCGCTCACAGACATTGAGTATGCGGACGATATTGCTCTCCTTGGTTCAGATCCTTCCCAAATACAAACGATTTTAAATAAACTAAATAACTCTACCGCTCTGTTTGGCATGCGCTTCACACCTGAAGAGTGTAAAGTGCTGCTACAAGACTGGGTGGGATCAAACCCACACCTCATGCTTGCAGGTGAGCCAATCGACGTGGTAGATAAATTTATTTACCTGGGCAGCTGTATAAGTTCCGGTGGACTGGCTGGAGATGAGATTATTTCTCGAATCGGAAAGGCCAGGGCAGCTTTTGCCAACCTCCTATGACGCCGACGTGACGTGAGTTTGTCTGTCAAGGGAAGAGTTTACACTGCGGCGGTGCGATCTATACTGCTTTATGGATCAGAGACCTGGCCCCTACGTGCAGAGGACATACGAAAGATGTCAGTGTTTGACCATCGGTGTCTCCGAAGCATTGGTCAGGTCTAGTGGGTACATCGGATTAGGAATGCTGAGGTACTCCAGATGGTCTTAGGGAAAACGAACCCTCCCGCGATAGATGAATTACTCACGCTTCATAGGTTATGCCGGTTAGGACATGTACTCCGCATGCCAGAAGACCGCCTGCCTCGCAGAGCTTTTTTCGCCCAGCCCTGTGCTGAGTGGAAGCGACCGAGAGGTGGACAGTGTATGACCTGGCAACGAAGTAAGAAAACACTAACCAATAAACTTAGTCGGGTCGGAAACTGCCGCCTCCCTGGATAGGGACCCCGGGACTCGACTGACCAATGGCATTGGCAGAAATGGCCCAATCGCGCAGTCAGTGGCGCTCCTGCATCAAAGCTATCGCCTTCAATGCGTAGCTACCGATTTCTGAACAAACTGAAAATGCCTTCGCCTCCAAGGCTTGGCTGTATGTCGCACACTCCCGTTTTCCGGTGATTGAATCTGTAGCAGCTGGAACCAATGTGCCTATGGTACACGGTTTATAGCTGGTGAATGAATTGACCATTCCATATTAGAACTGAAATCTGACAGCCCAGTAAGCTGCTTTTCATTAGACAATGTACATCATGTAACTGAAATGGAATTCCTGAAGGCAAATGGCCACGTATCAACGACAAACATGTACTCCAACAATGTTCCACCTTAAGGACCAACTAGTCCGTAATAGGTGGACTCTAACGAGGACTACAACAGTCGTCCTTTCTTCCCCCAACCGTTGGAAAGATCAGGCAAGAAAATACGCAGCTATGGAATGCCAAAGCAGTTGGAGCATACCTGTTTACAGTAGAGCTCTTCAGGCTCGGCACTCCAACCTTGGAGAACGCACGTCAGTTGGTTCGCTCACTTTATGGCTTTCATGACTCCGCTTCAAAAATGTTCCGTGCTGTTACTGTCCATGTTCGGCTGTCAAAGCCGTTTCCACACAGATCGAAGCCCAATCCTGATTCCAGAAACGAATCCCATGTGCTTTACTGAGGCCCCCCTCACATTCTTCTCGATAATGAGAGGAGGTTGAAGCAGGATTCAAAGTTGCCGTAAGCGTGTCGTTCCAGAATAGGAAAGGAAGCAAGGTGAACTTTGACTTTCTTCCGAGTAATTCAGCACTGCAGCTGCATAGCCTAGTCTACTCATCATTGGTTGTAGATCAGGTGACCGAGCTTGGCAATTGACTTGCAAACGTTTCATCACCATACGAGGAGACACCATCAACTGCGCAGTTGGGTTTGCTAGTGGTTTAAGACTAAACCGTCCAACCACGAGCGACTGGTCAGTGGTGTGATTAACTCGCGCTGTATAAGTGCGGGTTAATTACACTGTTTATCGTAGCCTGTTAACGTCATTTGCGGTGTCATGTTTTTTCCTACCTAGTTTTCCCGTGCACATTTATCTGAATCTGCATTCCAGTTCGTTTTTTGTACAAACTGTATAAAATGGTTACTGACTAGCGCAGTTGATGCAGTTGACGAGTCAAGAAACTTAAGGCGTATTGTTTTTTCTCGCCCTGTTGCCTGGATGGACAAGACAGGCAGCAAGCAACTCTTGTTATCTTCACTTACCAGTTATTCTGTCTTATCATTGTCATCAAGTCATTCAGAGTGCCAGATATGTTCTGTATTCATCGCTCGATGCCTGAGTTCTGTCAGCTGTTTGCATAGACCGTAGTTTGTCAGCAAACAGACTGGTTTACTTAGATACACCAACCTAGGTCTCAACTGTTTCAGACATTTCACCTCAAATTACTTAACAGAGTTAGTGTAGTGCGGTTGTGAACTCTTCGTGCGAACGAACCGATGGTCTTTCTTATAAGTTCAACACCCTTCCAAAGGAAGGTAAGCCAATCACCCCTTTCAAGCTTTACAAGTGTATGTCAATTGAAGTCGCTATTAGGTCTTTTTTATTGAACCATTACCATTCGGTCCTACCAATGCTGAAACCCCTGGAGCCTTTTCGTATGTTGATCTTTTACCATAATTTCATCGAATGCCGAGCCTCCTGTGCCTAACCGGGGTTAACGATAACCTTATCTATCGGCGTCACGGTAGGTCTCAGTCTTCTGAAAGAGCAGTTGTGAGCTTTCTCATGTGCCTCTCACTCGCACCGATGGATCGAACACTTCAGTCTCTTGTACCACGATGCACACGCTCTCCCCACTCGTTCATGCCGGCAGCCCATGTACCATCTGAACACCCTTATTAGCAAGGGCCACTCATCCCAAGCCTGGTACACTGTGACGAAGTGTACCGTTATATCGTAATAAATCACTTGCTCTGTTCTGGTAACCACACAACACCAGCTCACCACATGTATGAGCAGCGGCTCAAACACTGACTTCACAATTATCCGTTTGTTCTGTTTTGGGAGCCACGCCGGTGTCGTTAGTCTCTATCTCCCGCGATCCGCCACATCTTGTTGCAGCCTCTAATGCTTACTTTGTGTGGACAATCACTTTCCCGAGTAATGTGTTAGGAATATGTCGACCAACCATATTTTGTGACTGCACAACCCGTTCATCAACAACTCCAAGTTTGTTTGCGCTATCCGTTATTCAAGTGTCGGTGTAGCAACTTACAGCTGTAGGCATTGCCAGGTTGCAGTAATATCAAAAAACTGGGTGTTTTCCATTAAAATACCATGGCTAGTCGGTGCGCCTTTGAGCGTTTGATTACCACTCATCGGTTTTCTATGATGAAATTTTCGGACATTCGAGAACCCTTTACTCGGAGCTGGGACTAGCTGCGATAGACAAAAACTACCGGTTCTGTCTTGTGTGCGTTCACCAGTTAGGTTTTTTTTGCTAATTTACTTCCTCCTTGGGTACCAAAGTGTACATGTTGTTAATAAACCATTCGTCTATAAACTGAGTTGATTTCAACACAAAACTTGGATGAACTTCCCGTCTGTAATGTTTTTCAACCGACTGCGTGGCAAAAAGGCTGCCTCGGAGTCTAGGTGGGTTGATCTTCACAGTGTCGAATTTAATGCCATCTTAATTTGTGAATGTGATTTATTTATCATATGTGCATTAGTTGTTGGCATGTTCCCGAGCTTGGCAACTGATTTTCAGACGTCTCGTCACGATTCTAGGGGAAGTCGTCAGTACGCTGACTAACTGTATTACCTTGCTTTCGTTTATCTCAACGTCAGGTTGAGAAACATTGCTGACCATGCAAAGCCATTGATAACGTATACATTTTGGGGTTTAAGTCCTGCTCGCTCGGTTTTCCGTACACTCAGTAGGTCACGCTGTAGGGCTGGTATGGCACCCACACATACCACTTAATATCAAAAAAATAACGGGAGTCGTGACTTGGGAACACCAATTCCGTAGACCGGGGCCGATAAGTGTAAAGGCGTATACTGAGAATGACTTACAGTGTAGTCTTTCCACCATCCCCAGTGTATCGATATAGTGGCAGAGCAAAAACATACATAGCCTTCTCACATGTAGTGGTGCGCATCATAATAAAGTCCGATCAAATGTACGATTGTTTTTGTTGGCATATCTGCTCATTGTTTCGATTAGTTACATCAGTTGGCGTGGAAACGGCGCGCGGTGAAAAGGGTACATGGAGGAAGAAAGTTTCAGAACTACTTCTGTCAGTGCTCACTATCGGCTTTTGGACATGAAGCAAAGGAATCTTTGGAAATATAGCTTGTCTAAGTTGTTTCGCACTGACGCACCGCTCAACTATGATGGTGAATCTCGGTGAAAGACGGTAGCGTACGGCCTCCGCAATCTTCTCTAGCTTTGATTGACTTGCCAAACTTCTGATACCTGGATAGTACCAAGATTCTGGATTCCTAAAAACCCATAATTTGCATATATTCTCCTTGCTTTTTGTAGGTCGTAGCTCCTTCAGCCTTATCAACAAGTCCCAAAACGACAGTCGCTGAGTGTGCAGAAGAAAAATCGGCTGATGCACAAGATTCCTGTCAGACACCTTCACCAGATGCAGAGGACAATTTGGAAGACCATGGTCTGTTCGATCCCCAATCAGTCCGTTCTATCGAATCGGAGCTAACACAAGCTACCGAGATTCATATCCAGTCAACTTTTGGGGCAATCACGCATCCAGTCCCCAGCCCCATTGTCACTTCAGTGGTTGCCACCTGATAGTTCGTCGTCCTGTTTTCCTCAAGGTGATTTTTCCCAAGGCTTGGGACTGCAGTATTGCCTGGGAAAGCTTGTCAATAGTGTCGTTTCTACACCTCCTCATGCATATGCTTGCTTGCTGTTGTCCTATTTTTGTAAATGATTTCACTTCGTTTTTTGCCATTGGTCCGTTGCCGTCTCGTCTGGAGACATTCATATCAACACACATCCTATGGTGGATCGTGAGTCATCGATTTTCATGTACATGCCAAGGTCTATTTCCACCTGAACTTGTTCTCTTTCTCGACTGTCCTGCTCTTTCGCGTAGAAGACTTGTTTTTGTGCAACACTGGTTGCACTCTGCTTCTCGTTTCGTCGACTTGTCTTTTTCTACCAAGCACTCCAACTCCTTTGTGGTGAGACTGTCTCATCAAGCCACACTACGGTATATCTTGTACATCTCTGTTCCCCCCCCCCCACACACACACACACACACATCTGTACATTTTCCTGTATCTCCGCCGAAAGCTATTTCACCCTTCTGTACACTCACAGTAGTATTTGTTCTTTATTCCCACAGCAGGGGGTTTCATCTCTATATTCTGTTACTTGGTTACTCTTTGCCCACGCATTATGTCTCCCTGTTGAAGACCTAGTAAACAGCGCCACCCATGTGGTTATGCCATTCACAGATGTTTGGTTTGCCGCATAATTTACCGTGTTAATCGTAACCATCGGTGAGAAGCTGTTGGATTTTCTGGAGGTTGTGCTCCTTTGTTGACTGTTAGGCCGGATCGCTATCTTATGAGGGTATAAGTGTGGTCAGCGAATTAGGTAAGCCAGTGCTAGCCAGCTTATCCACACTGGTATTTGCCGTCTCCCTGAACGGGTAGAAAACACTTAGACACACTGACAGGCATGGTCCAATCACGCGTCCAACCATACTGTTGCCTTCAGTGCATATCCCACATTTCCACCAATAATAGGTGCCTGTCACCACCTTTGACCCCACCATCCAGCAACCCTAGCTTCCGCTTTAATCCACACATTTTCACAATGCCGGTGAACGAAACTGTAACAGCGAGAAATACTGCACATAATTTACAGCTGAAGAGAAGTCCCTCTAGATTGAGTTGTGGTACGATATGCCATTGGTCTTCTGAATGTGTGAAGACCCTAGCTCACAGCTAATCCCTCAAGACGGATCGACAGAAAAAGGAGGCCATTTAGCCTGGTTTGCGAGGGATCGCACACTAAATTGAGAACTTCGGGAGGTCGACCTCTATTGTTGCTGCGTGTTGCTAGTTAGGACGCATAGTTGCATTGCCAACCAGCAGGTTATCTCTGCTAATTATGCCTCGGTTGGTTAGTGTCTAACCATCATGGTGATACACGCATGTCACTCAATGCTGCGGCATGTGCTCCTGGTATTAATCTGCTTGCATGTGATTAGTGCTAACTACTGCCTATTAAGTGGAGTTATTCCATGGAATCGTCCCCATTTTTTCGAAATGAAAACGCGACGCGACTTCTGCGTCATTGCTGAGCATATGGTGCTTTCGTTTTGCTAGAAGGCTACGGCAGTCGTGACTGGTGTGAGTCGGTACTTTGTAGCGAGACCTATCACCACCGTCCATCTTTCGGGAATTTCAGAGGAAGGACTGAGCCCATATCTGCACAGGAAAGCTTCGAGCGCATTCATTTTATCTTTTGAAAAACCGCACATCTGATTGGAGAGGTCTGTCTGACTCCGTAATGCCTGTGATCTCGTTAAACTACATTGGGTGAGGAAGAACGTATTCGCGAAACACCCCGGATGAGATTATTGCCTCGTTGACGCTTCTCAGAACCAGAACATGGAACTCAGTTTTATCAAAAGCCCTCATTACCTGCGTGCTTTACGCCAATCCTATCTGCTTGGACTGACATTGCTGAAGAACGAATCCGATTCGTGTGGAATCTACCGAAGCCCGTGGGTTTTCGCGACCTGCGATGGAAAATCACGCGAAAGTTGTTCTCTTGTCTATTTACCGCAAACTTCACGACCAGTAGTTTGGACGTTCGCTGGTTGCCCTTGAAACTTTTAGCCGGGTGGATTGTTTTATGAAGAATATTTACGACTAACGTATTAACGGTACGTGCCTTCCGAATCGTTGGAATGACGCCTGGTTTTTCACCGATGTGTTAGCCCTTACACACTTGTCCCCAGTCCCGTGGCCGCGTGCCAGTGCTCCATCACGGCTGGCCTTCACAGTGACCTCTCGCGTCATTATTCCATGATCCTAATGAACCACCAATGTTCTGTAAGTAGACAGAGGTTTCATTGCATCAATTTGCCAAAACCTCAAGGCAGCGAATCATCCTATGATAGCTTTCACACAAATCCTGTAATTATTTCAAGTCCACGATCTCGTCGTCCCCGCGCTAAACATCGGCGGTCTGCTCGTGAAAAATCCCTTCGCCCAAGAACTCAGTACTCAATGGGCCAGCCAGCGACAGGTCATGTGGCTTGAGCTTGCCTGTCGAAATGTGAACGAATCACTGCTGATCGGCAATCCGCAGGTATGTAGCCTTTATCTCCAAGTTACTGATTTGAAGCTCCCTAGAACTTCGTGAACTGTAAACTGCTGATAGTTCCCCACAAACATATGAAACGGCAACAGCGTAGGTGGACTTCTCGTGCAAGATGCGTTCGGTATGTTCTGAACGAAAAGACACCAAGTCCGGTATGTGTGGAATTATCAGACCACACAGAATCTAAGCTGGGACCAGCACTCTACGAACTGAAAACACTATCATCCAATAGTGATACGAACTTAAGAAATCGCCCTGCAGCCGATCAACTGGACTTTTCACTGAAAGCGACTATCCACTCAGCAACGCCCACTGTTTTAATCAGTACTGCGGTTTAAGACTGGGCTACCTCGAACAAGCAGAGGCCATCAAGCAATAGACCAATCAAGAGCGAACACTGAAGCATGCGAAGAGCTACCAATAATGCTTTTTGCAACCTAATAAAAGACCGTGGTTTTGCGTTGATGAACTGAAATTTCCAAGGAGTGAACGGAGTCCATTTTGATCGATTTCTCAGAAAACAAATGTATGTACGTGGCAGAACCAAACGATTAGTGATGTGTTACAATCTAGTGTGACCTCATACCTTCCACAATACATTGACGACTAATATTTTGCGTCGATGATCTGCCTTCGTTTTTTTTTATGTTTCTTGATCAAACAATACTTGTGCGGCTTATCAGGTGAGTCGACTTCAGGACAACGTCGAAGCCATAGAGTTCTGGGTTTTCAAACGCAACTACACTGTGCTGCCCGGGCCCCAATTAGAGGTGAACAGGATAAGCAGTCGAACAAGACATTGCAAAATTGTTACGGCAGCAAAGCATCGGTGTTGAACACTGATGTCATGCTGTCGATGATGATGATGATTATTGCAAAATTGTATTAAATTTATTTTCGGCAGAATGTTACGCATCTGTTTAATTTACTATGGATACGAACCATAGCGTCACTGAGTTTACGTTATCCAGTGTAAGTGATTGGCTTCTGTCCAATCCAGGAAATGTATTTCTTAAAGGACAACCTGCTTCCCTACCCAGCCCACACTAAGAGGAGAAATGAGCTGTGTATTTGTGTGGATAAATGACAAGCAGCCAGACACAGGTTTCATGTTGGATGTAGTGTGAAGAGATGTAGATGTTGGTCCTATTCAACTGTCTACGGCGGCTTAAGCATCTTTTCCGACTGGAGGGGAACAGGATTCCAAAGCAGCTTCTGAACTGTCAGCTGAATACCGAGTAACAGCGACTTAGCGGACAGCGCTGATGTCCGAAAACTTATCGAACGTATGAAAGCTGCTCACGTGTATCTCGTGAAATGAGAAAAGACAAGTCACTGGGTTGCCCTGTACATCACCTGTTCAGCTGTCTCCACATGGTCTAACAATTGTGGACCACCAGTTGGACGTGCTGATGACTTTGGAACCGCCCTTCTCCGGTTCGCCCTCCAGTATCATTCCATCAGGTTTACACGGTGTGCAGAGCGTTCCGTTGGTTGCACATGCCACTCAACACAAACCGAATTTTAAGGTCTATCGACATATCCGAAAACGGATGTCAGCCCACACACTACTGTTGATCGGTCACCAGAAAAATGAAAGACAAAGTCCAACCCTTTTATCGGGAAGTGTGGAGTTCGATTCCCTCGGGATTTCTGAAATGGTCCAGTTCCGAATGTATGAAACAACTATACACCGGTTCATATCTTTGCAATCCTGGTGATAATGAAAATTTTCCTATTATTGCATTCCTCACTGAGGTAGATGAAATCCTAACTTCATCATGTCCTGTTCTAATGTCAGTGCCCGTGGGATAAAACATGCTTCACAACTTCCACTTTTCTTCAAAATGATCAGAACTAAGTAACAGTAGCGTTCGGGCGAATTCAGGCATTGATGATGTTTCATATAAAATCTGTGAAACAATTTTTTCCTGAATAAGAGAGTCAATGAATTTTTTCTGATACAACTCTTCATAGAACTATAAATAATGCTTTTCGCGACACTCATTACTCGTTTCACTTTCTGAAAGTCTCGTGAGGAGATTGATATCGTTCACAGCGCTGGATTCGTAGCACCCACAGACCATTGCGAGTAGCTTTCGTAATGTGCTTTAGCAGATCCGGATTCGGCTGGCCCACTGGCATACTTATGTTCGATGTACTTTCCAATACAGCTGTTTGTCGAAGTCACAACACGGAAGATAAGCTGTACTGCAAGAATACGAACGGTGAAGCTGTTGTCTCGATAAAACGCGCTGACCTAGGTGGCTGGTGTGTCGGACGTATTAGGACTACTACTGTAGGTGATAGTGTGACAGGCGACTCAATGGAAAACGATTGGCGGAACACCTCAAGTAGAAGAAATCTGATGTATCGAGTGGCTTCATAATGGAAATAAACTACATATACATAAGAATCCATGATGAACAGGACGGCTAAATAGTTTGCACAGTTCTTTGATATATTCCCTCTTCTGAAGATTTGGTTTCGGGTTTATCCTGATTCAGTATAGCTTAGCGGGACTGCACTCAAACAGTCAAACACCGGCTTATCATTCATGTTTCTGGACTTAACAATTGCAAAACAAACTTAAACTCGGAATTAGCTGGTGATGTTGATTCTAGCTCGTTCTTCTAATCCAAAGTCATTGTGTGTGTAGCCACTCCACTTCAGAGTTCTATGTAACTCAATGACATCTCTGTTGCGAGTGAAGTGGACGAGCTTCCTATTGTCGGTATGTTTTCATGAGAATGGGCTTTGTGAGGACATCGTGGAAACAAGCCCCGTAATATCAGTTGCTCAACTAGATGGAAAATGGTAGTAACGAACCATATGGGGGTGCTTGTGAATGAAAGGGACAGATGGTTCACATAAGACATGCTTTGTGAAATGGAATCGTTCATCTCGGACATGAAAATTTCGCAGCTCCAGGCTTACGACGCTCCCTAATGTGCCTTCCTCTGATCAGCAAAGTGTCAGTGTTTAACAGTGATTTCATGCTGTCGATGATGATTGTGGTGATTTCTCTGGCCAAAAAGATGCAAGCCACAATCAATCAAATTCGAACCACGTTAAATTCTTGCTTCCAGTCCATCCTAGCGCTGTCTATAAATTTCAAGTGTTCTATTGCCATAACCTGAGTCAGGTGAGCATGATGAGCTGCTCCAATATAGCAGATTTACGTGGAGCTACAGTTTATTTACATCGATCGACACGAATCACAGTGCAAGAAGATGTGGTGTCACACTTCACTCACAAGGAGGCATCTATATTTGTGATGTAACAGACATCTCCGAAACACTACACCAGCACATATTTTGGGTGTGTTTCATCTAAACAAATAAACTCAAACGATCAATGACTGTTACAAGCACGGGTCTTGTTTGGCAGAAACAAAGCAGAGACAATCAACAGGCGGTCAAGTGATCAAAATCCTGATCTCATTTTCACTGAGTCACCAAACACTGCAGGAAGTAAAATGATGAGAAAAACCAAAGCGGTCTTATCCCTCCTAAACTAATGGCAGAAATGAGAAGGGCATTTCGGATGACCGACTGTTTCCTGAGATTCGGTAGTTTATTCATTCTAACTCAAACCGTACGTCGAATAGTTATCGAAGTTCTTTCGGCTCTGTTGTTCTGATCAATCAATCCAAACCCCTAAAAAATGCCCAGATCTCGGTCCAATACATGGAGCATCAGGTCACTCCGATAGACCGAATGCGCACTATCGACGGGCGTGAACTGCACCTAAGGAGGTAACTGTTAAATTTCATTTCATTAAGTTCCTAGCTCTTTGCGCATTTGTTTAGCCATCAGACTGCGCTCTTTTCGAAGCGCGTTCCCTCGAGGGGGCAACCTCCCTCTCGAAGTGCAGATACTTGTTGAGCCTAGCTATTACGTTTCTTTCTTGAAAGCACCCCCTCGACAGGCAGTACTACATCGCACACCACTTAGACCTGTGCCATACCTCGAAACAGCATAATCTTACCGATGCACACCTACTCGGCATTTCGTTATTCGCCAAGTCTTTTTCAACCAGTTGAGCTGGATATCTTCAGCGAAACCCTCAGTGGTGCAAAAAAAGCAGGTTAAGGCTAGTAGGTTACGATTACTTAACCCTCCGTTATACGTGTTAATAAGGAGAACGAGAAAATGATCATGTGAAGTACTATTAGGGGTTAAAGTTGAACCAAAGGTTAACTAATCTTCAACGTCTTGGTCTTCTTGAGATGTTCTCTGCAGCTGTGTGTAATTCTTTTCGGGTCATTGGATCCGCTTGTTCATGATGTTTCAAAGCTTCGGAAATCCACCTTTTACGCTCCATGACTTTCAGAATCCCGATGCACCATCGAATTCGACGACCTCTGATAATCAGATGCAATAAACAGCATCAATCGCGCATTTACCACGTGACTTCAATCTTAGCCATGGCTGGCCTCATTCCTTGCCACCGGTCTGACGTTCCCGTCAGTAAGTCGCCACAAACATCCCACCGAAATGTCGAAAGGTTCTTGAGGAGTGCAACACAGTTCAAAAACTAGCTAAGCAACACTTTCGTCCGATTCATAGACAGTTGGCCCTATACTGAATATGCTGTCTGAATTACCACCAGTATTTGAAATAACATAGTAGGTGGGTGTTCTAACGTCTGTTTTTTTTAATCTAAAAAACACTTCCTTTCTGCGTCACAACCTCCCAAAGGCCGGATCGGTCGCTTCAACTACTGGAAGTTTGCTCTTGTCTTCTAATTCTGAACCAGAGGCTAAATCGGCTGCACGTTTCAGACTGAGCTTGCATCAATCACTGAATATCCTTCTTGCTACTCATGCTTCCAAGTAACGTCGCCTTCTGACAAACTCTGCTCTCTCTGTGTTGCGCTGCAGCAACTTTCACATCTTCGATCTTAACATATCGTCGGAAACTCTGATATGAATTTATATGGAAAACTATGTTTTATTTTGTTGCCTACATTCGGTTAATCAGCAGTTTAATGTGCAATACGTTACGTAAAGCCCTATTGGCTTCAGTTCCACGCCAGTCTGAGATCTCCAGTCCTCAGACCGAAGATGATCAATTAGCACGAGATTCTGTTCGTGCTCAACAATCAGAAATGCGTGATCTCCCCCGTAACGCACTTATCCTTCTTTCCCACTTTCTTCTTACATTCACTCGCCTAAGGTGAATATTGCGGAAATGCTGAGGAATCCGGACAACTCAACCCATCGATCACCTCCCCGGGATAAATTACTCGTCCATTGACGTGATGGACTACATTTGAACACAACTATACTGCACACATGTGTCAAAATAAACAACTATATTCCGGGATGATTGTAGAGTATGGGTAATGTTTATAGGGGATTTTGTCGTAGCGACCGACATAATCTGAATGTCATAAGGATAGCTAAGGATAAACAGAGGTTTCTTGTTGTTCAAAAAGAGGTCGTACTTCAGATGGATTACCATTCATACTATACAACCTGATCAAATTAATTATGCGCTTTTTAGGAGAAAACAATGTACTACTCCGACATAGGTTATCGGACATGCCCACCCATTTTGGAAAATTCATCAAGCGTCCGTTCCATTAAACTGAAGAGTAACAGTGACCCCCTCAAATGAAGACGTTCTTCATCCGTAGCAGCTATCCTCCGGGCTTTGCTCAGTGGTTTCACTAACCAGTTGAAGGAGTGGCGTAAATTTCAGGGGAATCTAACGGTCTTCTGTCATCACAAAACATTATGAAAATACCGTTGAACTCCTAAGAACGATCGATATATGGTTCTTTTAATGACTGTGAGTATTTGTAGACGTCGATCGATTTGTGTGCAGAGCTCTCCACGTTTAATGAGCACCTGAGTCTTGTGAAATCGGTTTCTGTTTTGTCAACTTTTCTCTGTTGTCCATTTTCTATGCCTTGTCTTTGTACTTGGCACGCGACAAACAGGTCTGGAAAGCAGAAATGAGACGGACTAAGAAAGTCTATAAAGGTAATTTCTCAAAGCGTCCATCTCCTATTCTAACAAATGTACTCCTCTCCCGGTGGCATGTAGCCGTATTCTAACAGGTTTTGAACTGCAGTGCAGTCCTAAATTGTAACTGGAGCTGGAGGGTTCAAACTCCGCCCCAGTTGCTTCCAATGCTGTACCTCGTTGGTACCGCCGTGATCACTGAGACCCACATACCTTGTGTTATTCTCAAGGGAACAAAGTTGGTTTCGTCAAATTCCCAGTGCCAGCTTGAAGAATGACAAATGTTCAGTCACTACCAGCTTTATAACATTCGCACACTGACATATGCCCGAAAAGTCACCATGCATGCATATGGTTCCACCGGACTTAATTCTGGTTTCACCTACGCAAACACCACCATCTCACTGTCACGGCGGTCACCACGTTTTGAAATTAATGTTTCACTACTAACGAGTAGGTTAATTTGAAAATCGTTTCGTTGCCATCATGATGTCGCAGCCGTAGGATGAACAGTGGCCTCACGTCAGTGAGAATAAAAATCCAATAGTTAGCTGGTTGTCATCTTTGAATTTACCACACTTGAGTTTACATCGGAAAATAAACTCATGAAATGTCTTTCCCTTTCACTGTTACACTCCATACCTCCGACTTTCGCTTTTGCTTCTCTCTGATCGCAGCCAATGTCACTTGACACAATGAGCATCGACACTGAAATACAATTGATCTACTACCCCAGTGTTGCATACACTGTGCACTCACTATGCCGCCCGACGAAATCTCAAGGCCAGATGAACTCTGGCCTTGATTCAATCATACCAATTATAATTTACCGTCGGCGCCATACTGCTTCAGACATTTGCTGGTGTCTGTGAAGTTACTGTAGTGCGAGACTACGCATGACGAAAGCGTCGGCGGTAGTTGCATTATCAAGCGACCATACACTCTGATGTATCCAGACCCGGACAACACAGGTACTTTTTGCGGTACTTCCAACTATCGAGAAAGCCTCTCTTCATTTCGAGTTGGCTATAGTTTCCACGTGTCTTCATTCGAATAACGGAACAGCCTAAGCAGATGCCAATATTGCTTTCCCATGAAATATGGTAAGAAGAACGCCATGTTGCGCATGAGTGGATATTCACACTTTTCTGTCGAACTTCTAAATACATATCACTACCGGAAGTAATATAGACAACAAATAAGAGATTAAGAACATGAAAGCTGTGGAGAATTGGCTAAAATTTCTAACTTGGTTATCTCTCACTCATTTCCTCAGGTATTTTGAAATCACAGCAAGATTTTAATAAGCCGTCTTCACTGTTGGTTCAGGTGTGACCTTTCTTAAATCGTTTATATGGAGGAGAAAGCTGGTTATTTTTTATCCTTGGATAGTCAGACCCGCTCGTTTAGGACTACTCGTAAAATCTGAAGAGAAATGTACAGCATGAAGTCTGCTAAAACCGATTAGCCGACGACGACGACGACGATGACTGCGATGATGATGATGATGATGATGATGATGATGATGATGATGACGATGATGATGATGATAAGACGATGTTTCGGAATGCGTGCCTCTTGGCCCAGCCGCCGAAGCTAATGGTGCTGAGTCTTTCCACGACTGAAGTATCTGCTACACAACAGAATACGTGTTTTCTAACTACCTCATTACCAATTTGCTGATGTCACCCGATACCACCAAGTCTTATGATGTATCAGTGATTGAAATACGTACTTGACTATAAGAATATAACAAGAAATGAGGTGGCCACATTGTCTTCTCTTCTGTACCAAACAATTACTCCAAGAGCATCACGAAATATCCTGTTTTGTGAGAAGATTTGTAATGACCAAAACCGAGTAAGTTTTCTATGGATTCTTCTCTCAGTCCTTAAAAATATCAGTAATTTCTATGCAAATCGGTAGGCTCAGAACTATATTTCTGTCTGTCACCTGGGAGAACAGTCTTCTTCAAAATCCCCCACTTCTGACTGAATTCGTTCTGTTGTTTCAGGGTCACAAGGGAATGGGAGCACCCTGCTTTCATTTCCAAATGTAAGGCACATCTTCGTGTATGCTGTGATGGTTTTGACAGTCGACTTCAAGGATGTGTTCTGCAACCATGCATTTACAGGTATGCTTCAGTTACTAAATTTGGTAGGTTTCAGTGAAGCAAGCAGTATAAGGTCACAAACATCATCAACTCAGCAAAGTGGGATCATCACAGTTGAGTTCATCTGTACCAACATGCACCTCAATTCCATGATCACATACCGCCAGCCCCATCGTGGTTCGTCTTCATCTTCGGATGCCTTGTCACTTGATATTGGAACCCATTGGTCATTTATCATCACAACAGTTGCCATGGTGACAGCTGAAGCAAACAAAAGCTCATTCGCTGGTGAACTGACAAACGTGTGGGCAACGGATAGAATACTTTCCCTCCTACCTTTGATTTTCTTCTCAGATTGTGCTATAAATTCAGATTGCAAATATTTGGCAGGACAAAGTAAACCTCGTTCCAAAAAGCACTTGAGGTGTTACGTATGTTTTCAGCCTGAAGAGACTTTTGAGAAAGCTGGTTGTAAAATTCGTGACCGACAGAAAAAACCTAGTTGGTTCTGCGGACTGTCACCAGAGAGTAAAAATACTGAAGGGAACCTAAAACATAAGGGAATCAGGTGGCTCACTCAACAAGCCCATGAAAGAGTCCCAAATATACCATCTTAACACAGAGAAGCTTCGAAAATGGTAGACTGGCTGTTTTCGACCAATCCGTCGTACCAACTCGTATTTCATCGGAATACTGCCACCGAAGTGAGGCATGGATATTAAGCCATGCACAAAAAGCAGATCAAACATCAATCATCACACCACGGCAATTATGTTGCACTTTTTGTAACAAAGTTTTGATGTAAGCTGATGGAATTGTGGTCACAAATTCGTTCGTTGCATGCATGAAAATAATGTGCACTTTAGCTGTTTGAAGTCAAAAAATTCCATTTCTACCTGTACTTTGTGTTTGACAGAGGGATCTGTGAAAACTCGAAACGGTTCGAAACTTTACTCACGAGGAACATCACAAATGTGCAATTACGGATACAAATTAATTCAACAAAATATGCTTGATCGGAAAGTCTGGTAGACATTTTTTGGTCAACTTCTCCCTCAGTCCGTCTTA
The DNA here is from genome assembly GCA_004794785.1 of Opisthorchis felineus. Lineage (NCBI taxonomy): Eukaryota > Metazoa > Platyhelminthes > Trematoda > Opisthorchiida > Opisthorchiidae > Opisthorchis > Opisthorchis felineus. The sequence continues at coordinate 814,874 of SJOL01006484.1, forward strand.
GGGAATCAAAACTGGAAGAAGTTGACATTTATCCACGATAAAATGCTCAGCCTGAAAGGTTCAGAGGGTTGGGTTCGTTACTGGTGTCGTGTCGCAAAAGACAAGGGCATCCATTACACGTCAACTTACAGTGGAATATCTCTTATGATACTGATTTAGATTATGATGAAAAGAGATTGAAATATCATGGTGGATTCTTGTACCAGGACATGTGACAACCGTTTTTATGGGGGGAACAAGTGGGAAAAGGACGCCTCAACATAGCAGTGCCTATGTCGGCTGTTTCCCTCTTACGTAGGACCTGTAACTTTGTTGAGGAATGTATGCACTTGTCAGACTATCAGAAGCACAAACACAGACATAATTCGCTCAAAATTAGGTGGAGCATTGTGTGCAGTTGTAACAGATGCCCGGATGCCGTGATTCAGTTGAACGTAGGAATCATGAATTTTTAGTGACAACTACGGAGAGAGCATCTGCGTAATCCACTCAGAAGTATGCCAAAATGTTCGCATAATACGCTAATTTAAAAATCAATTTTGTTTTAACGGGAGACAACCGAATCTGAGGTTAGCCTTTCGTATATGATATTCAACTGAGATTTAGCTGAGTCTCCAGTTAGAAACACATTGCTGTACAAATGAGTGCATTTCAATTTAGGTTCAAGTAAAACATAATGTTGACGCAAACCCGGGAAGAGCACTTAATTGAGGAGTCCATAGAATTAGAGCAAAACCAGTTACGCGTTGTCGAAGAGTTTTCATCAACCTTTTGAGTAATGTTCCTTCATGCAAAAACGTTACTTCAGGGTGATAGATAATAAGGAACATATGACCCCTGAAATATGCCTATTTTTTATTGACCCTAATAGAGTTTAGAAGCATTTCGGCCTGCAACGTGATCCTAACAGTTCCATCTTCATTCGAGCCGTGTTGACGTTCCAGTCGTGGGATCCCAGGTACTACTGTTCATTGTTTATGCCAGATGGACTCGCATGTTCACACCGTTTCACAGTATACATTCCATCTAAATGATGAAGCTTTCCACCCGACGCAACCGATCACACTGTTGCCTGCTACCGTGACCTCCGACCTCGAAAACTCACCTTGTCATTCTTATCTCTCTCTCCGCGTTCCAGCTGGTTTTTTGTCACCACTTTACTTCTTCATAACCATAACGCATGAGAGTTGACTGCAGTTCTGGCTTCAGCGTCCTCCCTCTCCTTCACTTCGTGCGCGAAAATTGGTCCCGTTCTAGATCAAAACATACCAGTAGTTATAGTGCACGCAGACTAGCATGGCAGCATTTCAGGAGTTCGGTGCAAACCGCATCAAAATTGACTAGCTGTTTTCAGTGATACGCGTAGAAAATTTGGTTCTTCCGCGTTGAACGGTAGTGGAAAAAAGAACAAAACTGATGGTCTTAATAGCGTTTTGTACAGTGTAGGACTGAATGATGCCTACCTTTTTAGAATCAAATGCCTTCGATTCTGAAGAAGCGAGCGACGAGACAGAGTGGCATCAGACCATTCATGGTGGTCGGAGAAGATTTGGTAATATTCAATATATATTTCGTCCTGTCAGTAAAACCAAGCTATAATGAAAAGCTGAAAAACACTGTACAGGTGCTTCATCCTTGTTTGGAATAATCAGCAGTGCGCATCTCTCGAAACAGTGACCTTCCAGCCAGTGGCTGAACACTTAAACGATTGTCTACGAGCGCTGATCAACAGTGTGATTGGCTCTCACTAAGACGGTCCTCCTTCAATCTTGGAAACCACATCACGTGGTCATGTATTGACCGGTTCCTCGAGTGACGAGTTCTCAGAAGGAAGTTTCACTCATCTTGTGATATTACTTTTCCTCCTAACTACCTACAAATGTGTAACCACACCAGTGTCGTTTTCTATTATTTGATCGACCATTTCAACCCAAACTACTGTGGGTGTGCTCTTCTTGCTATCATGTGCACGTAAGTGAATTTCGCTGCGCAGCACGATCGAATTCGTTGAAAACTGTACATTGCTGCACACCATGCTTCTTGGATGGGATAGTTCACGTTGTCAGAGTTCACACGGCCTTGAAATACAGTTAAACCTAACCTGGCGTGCGATTGCATTGCATCCATGCAATGTCCAACCCTTACTGCCGGCTCACGTGTACCAAGGCACAGCACCGAAGAGGTGCACGTGCATCTGACAATGTAAGCGCACTGCATCGGTTACGACATTTAATGTGCCCATCGTTGAACCGGGATTTGAGAGCTATACGGTCCAAGCAGACTCTCAGGTAGGAGGTCAAGCAACACAAACCATCAGGAGTTGGTCAAAGTTTGGTTGCACCCACCTTCATGTGGAAAATATTGATCGAATGACCCGTGTGCATATCTCGACGACTATCATTCGCCACATTAGACATAGAATATGATTAATATTCAGGAATAGTTTGGTTCAAACACATCTGAACTTTCAACCACCGTTCAGATGCAGCCACATTCTTCATCTTTCCGGCTCTGTATTAAACCACCTAGTGGGTCCGTACACTTCCTACTTTGGATAAGGGAGTGAGATTCCTTCACAGCATCAACGATGAACGAGGGTGCCGGCAGCTGTTTAGTTAGAAATATTTGGCGAATTCATCGCATAACAGAAAGAAATCTTTGCACACTGTTGCAAAATTGTGCTCTGTTTTGTATGGCACTTAGTACGTAAAACACCACTCCGTAATACGACCGAATTTGCTTGGTTGGGTCGTACATGCAGTAAGGCATAAAAAATTCGGTTCCCGAACCGGAAATGTATTTTCACCACATCGCACTAGTAAGGATGTGTTAAGTAAATATAGGTGCACAGCTCTTACTAGATCAATGAAGGGGGATAGGAGGTTTGTTCTGACCATCTTGTTAAGACTGTTTCTTGCCTAATTCTGTCCACAAGTGAAGCAATCACTGACCAGAGCTAGTACCTTTGTCCAGTCCAAGAGATGAATGTCAGGATTACATTTTTCGAGACTAACTGTGTTTCACTCAATGGCAGCTGTTGGACTTACTGGTTTCGATATCACTGCAGAAGCTAGGGTTATTATTCAGCATTGAAAACGGACTTGTTTGTGACTTATATGTATGTATAATGTAATGCACACGTACGCCTCTTGGTCGTCTTCCGACTCAGGCCGCACAAAAATGTGGGTCGGGCAGACGATAGGGACAGCAGCTTTCCGAAGAAATCAATTTTCTCTAACGAGCCAGCCCGTCGACGGGAATCAACCAAGGCGTGTCATCAAGGCACATCCTGCGCCACGCCTCTGACGTCTAGAAGAGCATCCAATCAACGCTTAGGCCAAGGAGATGTCGCCCTGCTGTACCAGCCTGTCTGTCTTCAACCTACACGTCGGGACGACAGCCAATAGTAGGCCAGCCGTCAGCCGACTGGCTTCGCTTTCCATGTCTTGCCTCCGCAAGGTTAGTCGATGACGAGCATCGATCACAGGTTGGTTTAATTCTGGTCGTCCAATCAGCGTAAAGTATGATGTGGACAGACCGATCAGCCTATAAACGGAGCGGCACACGTCGAAAGCTGTTATTCGGCTCGACTGCTCTGCGTTGTAGCGGCTCTATTCGGTGCTCTCTGTCTCCTGTCCAATCATGGTAAGCGGTTGTTCAGTGTTTGACTTCCAATTTTTAGCGTGAATGCATTAGCGTCCATGTGGGGCAAGCCGGTGTGCAGATGGGAAATGCTTGCTGGGAGCTATACTGTCTGGAACATGGAATCCAGCCTGATGGCCAAATGCCTAGTGACAAAAGCATTGGTGGCGGTGATGATTCTTTCAACACGTTCTTCAGTGAGACAGGTGCTGGAAAGCATGTTCCCCGTGCAGTTTTCGTGGACTTGGAACCAACAGTTGTCGATGAAGTTCGCACCGGCACATACCGACAACTTTTCCATCCCGAGCAATTGATCACCGGCAAGGAGGACGCTGCTAACAATTATGCTCGTGGTCATTACACTATCGGTAAAGAGATCGTCGATCTTGTCTTAGATAGGATTCGGAAGTTGGCGGACCAGTGCACTGGCCTTCAGGGTTTTCTGATTTTCCATTCGTTCGGTGGGGGCACGGGTTCAGGTTTCACTTCTCTGTTGATGGAGCGTCTAAGCGTCGACTATGGAAAGAAGTCAAAGTTGGAGTTCGCCGTGTACCCTGCTCCACAGATTGCTACAGCAGTTGTTGAGCCCTACAACTCTATTCTGACCACGCATACGACCCTCGAGCACAGCGACTGCGCATTCATGGTCGACAATGAAGCAATTTACGACATCTGTCGGTAAGTCCATGTTCCACCTATTCCTAACGCTTCATGTCATTTTAGTCGTAACCTGGATATAGAGCGTCCGACTTACACAAACCTGAATCGTCTCATTGGACAAATTGTTAGTTCCATCACCGCATCTCTTCGTTTCGACGGTGCTCTGAACGTTGATTTGACTGAGTTTCAAACGAACCTGGTTCCCTATCCTCGTATTCATTTTCCGCTGGCAACCTACTCACCCGTCATTTCCGCAGAGAAGGCATACCATGAGCAACTGAGCGTTGCCGAAATCACGAACGCATGCTTCGAGCCGGCCAACCAGATGGTCAAATGTGATCCTCGTCACGGCAAATACATGGCTTGTTGCATGCTCTACCGTGGAGACGTTGTTCCGAAGGATGTGAATGCTGCTATTGCTACCATAAAAACGAAGCGCACCATTCAATTCGTGGACTGGTGTCCAACCGGTTTCAAGGTTGGCATCAATTACCAACCTCCTACCGTGGTACCTGGTGGTGATCTGGCGAAAGTTCAGCGTGCTGTTTGCATGCTGAGCAACACAACGGCAATTGCCGAAGCTTGGGCAAGACTGGATCACAAATTTGACCTCATGTACGCCAAACGCGCTTTCGTGCATTGGTATGTTGGTGAGGGAATGGAGGAGGGTGAGTTCTCTGAGGCTCGCGAGGATCTTGCTGCTTTGGAGAAGGATTACGAGGAGGTTGGTGTCGACAGCGTCGAAGGTGAGGGAGAGGGAGAAGGCGAGGAATACTAAATTTGCTCGTTCGTTAATGATTGATCACATTTCAATAAACGCTTGTTCCTTCGTACCGCACGCGTTTTCCGTAATTTCGCTTAGCGGGTCAGCATCAGGCTTGTCTCTGTATGGGATTATTGAAGCTCGTGTTTCTTATGATGGGTGGCATATCGGGATAAACACTCAGTGCTCGGGAGTGTGTTAAGTTGCGATCTCGTTGGGTACATCAAGGCCACCAGTAAGTTCGTGAATATCCAGTTAGTGATTAGATCACCCTAGTTTTTATTCCGAGTGATGTGTGTGCAAAACGGTGACCCTGTACGACCGCTTATTTTATTGGCATGAAATGAATCGCCTCATTAACAAGTTGCTGATAGCGTTGTTGGACTTTAAATTAGTTGATGTGTAAGTACATCACTTGAGCCCCAGTACTCACATAGTGTTCCCGCCACCTGTGCGGTTACAGTAAACCACTTACTAGCCACGACTCCTCAGGCTCTCTTATCTTGGCCAAAATCTTCTGTGGGGTGGATATGTTTGTCGCTGCTAACTGTCAGATGCAGAATAACTTCCTTGATGAGCCCCAAGAAGGGCGAAATCGGTCGTGGGCTGTCGAAGACTTCAGCAACCTCGTGAGTAGCTTCCTCTGAGAATATACTGCGATATCTCGAATATCGTACCAACTGAAACACGAGTGAGCCTTCGTGCAGCACATTCAGTTGAAGAATATCATAAATGACAGATTCAATTGAGTCTTTCGTGAAAACCAAATTGATATGCAAATCAGTGTATCTGTCGAAACAGTGCTCCATCTTCACTACCGAGTTGCCAATTGGACTAGTCTAGTTGTTACTTTCATGGTGGATGGCCATCTGCCGCTGGGTGTCTTCAACACCGGCTGTTGTATAGTATCATCAGGTGAAGTCCAAAAAACTTGTCCGAACACAGCCAAGTTACTAGCTACGTATGTAGTCGGTTGATCAGGACAGTAAGACCTCTGCTATTGTTGGGCTTTATTTTGGTCAGCCAATCAGAGAAAGCTGTTCGGATGAGCCTGGTATAGTTCTTAAAGCTAGAATGAAGGCTTTGTAGTGGGGACCATCTTTTATACAGTTTGACCGTCACAAACTGTAAACACCAAGTGCAATCCCCGACTTTGCGTTAACCTTTTGCTCTAATTGGTTAAGCGAACCATCATAAACGAGATATCCAGCTGGATTCATTTGGGTCTCCTGTCGAAACCAAATTCATGTACAAATGAGAGTATTTGTCGAAAACGGTGACAGCAGTTTGTTTGGAATGGAAGCGTAGCTTCCGGTGTGACTAGTGTTTTTATCGCTATTGTTCGTTTTTTTGTTTTATCAGGTTCAAGTCAGGAAAACAGCTGTAACTAAAATTTTGTATGTTTAAACACAAATGAACACCTAAATTTGATGTTTCAACACGAGGAGAATTTACTCTCCAATACGGAATATTTTTTTTCACTAGCATATAGATTATATACAAGAAAGCGTTAGCAACAAAGTGTCAAACAACCACGTGAATAAAGCCAGGGAAGCCACGAGCTTTGCTTCAAAACAGTGATAGTGAGTTCCGATGAGTAGGCTTCGCTGATTGACACTGATTTAGCGTTCTAGTCTCTCGGATCTATTTGGTGATTTGTTTACGGTAAGTACTTGGTGGATGAAGGTGCCTGTTCACGATATGGCCTAACTTTTGTAGTCATCTGTACCATTATACTCCAAGGATATTCCGTGTCACACGTTCGGTCACGTGTTGACAGGAGTCAGTCTGTTCTGCTCATTTAGGTGCCCCGGCGACCCGCAGATTATCTAGGTAAGAGGTAAGTCTGGTCAACTGTGGTAGAATGGCCTTTTTGTTGATTTGAGCCAGGCGCAGTTACACAGCACTTTACGCACTCGTTTTAGGACCGAAGATAGATTTTGTCGCCTATCATTGGTTAACTGGTTACGTCTGCTGGAAAGAATGGACAGATGAGCCCCTAAATGGGCGTGTGGCTGTCGAAGAGTTTTCAGCGCTAGAATAAAGAGCGTGTTCCGTCTACAAGACGAACAAAGTGTTTTCGTTTCAGATTCATGTATGATGAGTTTTTAGGTACAATGTCACTGTGGGTTTCCATAAAGTGCTGTGGATAGTGATCAGTCTTCTTTAAGAACTGCTCTACTTCTTTCAAGTTATCTGAACTACCAATTGTTCTCGCTCTATAGAATAGGGTTTTGAGTAAAATGCGCTTTTACGGAATGAGTGAAAAGCTGAGGTAACGTGGCAATTATTATTGTTATTATTATTTTTGCTACTATTGGTTCCCATGACAAACATTCTTACATACGTTGGAGACCATTTCACCTGACTGGTAAACTATTAATGGGACGTCTTCGAATGGCACGTTTCCCTCATTTGTCTAGTGTTCTCTATTGAACATGCTTCCACAGCTATTGCTCGCATTTATTATTTATGATCTTTTCTAAACTAAACGACAGTAGTACTTTCCAAGTCGGTCAAATCGTTTGGCCACTGTTAAGTTGGAGGTTACCATATTTCCTCTACAAATGATCAAACAAACCTGGAGGAGACTGACAGCGCAAAATGGAGAGGTGCTACCAGTGGGGAATATTTGTCTAACCCGTGCATACTGAATATAGGCAATTCATTGAAGCAGTTTTCCCTCTGGATCCAGTGAGTATCACTTAAAAAAAAACAATGGTTCGTTCATTTTCTCGAGGAAACTCTATTCACAAGGTTCCCGAAAACTTTTCGGCATCCCACAACCAGTTTCGCCCATCAGCTAGCCGTAGCCCCGAGTTTCCGGTAACCTTAAATTCCAATTGAACCCAAACTGTACTAAATTCTCCAGGTGAACTTATTTGCACACTAATTCGGCTTCAACGGGAGACTCATAAACGGGAGGTTCAACTGGGGTTCGGTTGAGTCTCCAGTTAAAACCAAATTAGTGTGTAAATGGAGAATTTGGAGAGTTTGGAAAATTTTGTCCGATTTTAGTTCAGGTAGGACATAAAATTGACGGAAAGTCGGCACTGTGCCCAACTGACGAGCCCCAAGAACCGGTCGTGGGCTGTGGAAGAGTCTTCAGTAAACTTATGTCTAGTTTCCTTCGTGAAAATATATTGCGATTCTCGGACATCGTACGAACTGAGACGTGAAGCTCAAACCTGTGAGGACCAATCACCGCACTGAAGTACGGTTTGAATAATGACGCACACCTTCACAACAAATCAAGTTTTTTAATGGTGGTTGTACAACAAAAAAATTGCTTGTCATGGATGTGTCCTCAGTGATATGTTATGTATGCTTGCTTATGAGGAAGGTGTCGTAGGCCGTTTTGCAGTCGTGTAGCGTTTGTAATCATAAGCGTAAAGAGTCCAACAGGAGTTAAAAATTTGCACTTCCAAGAGTAACACGAAACAGGACGTATCACAATTGATGACCACACTACTGTGTTCACAGAATGTCTCGAAGAATAGCTTGTCTTCAAATGATAGAAAAAAGTCGGTGGTTGGTTTTTTTACTGAGCCAGACAGTTTAGTTGCAAAAGTTTCGTTGGCAGTCGAGGTGGCATCATAGACGCACTGTTATGTGGAGGCTCTGAGCTCGAGATAGCTCAGTGGTCAAGGCGCGAACATGCCGACCAGAACCCAACCTCCTCATATCGCCTACTCCTGTCTGGGCTTGAACAACCTTGCAGAATCTCAGCCCTCGTGCTTTCCTCAGATGGCACGGCAACTATAAACAGAAAGGGTTTTACAGCTGAGTGATATGTGTGGAGGATCAGATCTGTGCCACTCATAACCATAAACACCACTAGACTTTCGCTAAAAAGTTCCTTCTCTTCATGTTCTACTTAGTAAGTGCCGGCGGCACTCGACTTTCAACACTTGATGGCACTTGTGAGTTACTGTTTTTCCATACTCACATTAATAACTTGAGATTTGTAAAACGTTATTATGTGGTATCTCTTTCTACAAATTAACATGAAACAGCGAATTCGGTTGTATCAGCAACTACCATACATATCATTTGAATCACTTTTACAATAGTTTACAGGCAACATTTGAACGTCAGACGCCATCGAGCTTGACACCAGCGTCTCCAGCTTTAACACCCCTTTCAGAGTCATAAATTTCTTCTTCCATGTGTACTGTATCCAATGTGTAAAAAGTCTACTATAAGAAATGAATCCCAAGGTTGAAACACTGGATGTGGTTAGACTAGATGGTGGTGAATGCTAACCGTCAAATAGGTTATAGTGCCACCAAGCTTCGTCTATTGGAAAAAGTTTAAAGCTGATTGAATGGAACACATGGCTACTTCGGTATCGAAATCCCCTGTTGCAATTAGAACATCCAAACGTGAAATGATACAAGGATAACTGAAGAACACGAGTAATGAAGCGATCGACACGCAAACCCATTGAACTACCCCCGGCGGTTCGCCTGGAACAGAGCATGCCAGGTCATAGCAATGGGGCGACGTTTAGATAAAGGGAACCCACACAAAATACTGAACCTGTTCTATGCAATGATCCCTCCTAAATCTATCGTCATACACTTGTACTGTGAGCGATCAATAAGTCTGCTGTTTTCTTAGAATTACTTGGGCTGAGTTATGACTACCTCTAATACGCCTGAATTTGGCTGTATTACGACAAAGTTGCAGTAGGAATGAAGTTCTACGCCCGGACACGAGTACACATCGCTAACTTGTGAATTCTAATGTCAGTTTCCTCAAGTCTGGGATTTTATTGACGAAAAACCTTAGCCCATGAATTTCGATCGACTTATGTTACTCAGCTTAGTTCGAGATAGTTCAGTAATTAGGAAGGATCTTACTAACCGAAAGGCTTGTGGTTTGAACCCAACTCCGGCATCTCGACTGTTCCTGTCTAGGTTTGGACAAATTCGCGGTATCTCATCCTTGTGCTTCCTTCGAGCGGTATGAGGCTAGATATCGGTTACAGTTGAACGATAATTTATGTCACTCAGCCGAGTTCGCTGCGGTATTCAAGTATAAACCAGCCACAGATGGGCCATAATTCAAGGTTAACAAATCAGCATAGAAAGGTTATTTGGGGGCGAAAATGTCGATCACTCTGGAGGTGGAACTGTTATTCAGAGGGTCGTTCAATAGTGTGGGTACGATAAAGCACTATGTTTTTGTTTTTGTTTCCCTATGCCGCTGCGTTTGGCCAGGGAACAAAGGGCTGAATCACACCAGAGACGCATGCGCTTATGCCCACAGACAGCTGGGTAGCCGAAGCAAGCAGGTTGCGTTCAACTCGTCGTCATGGCAAACCGATCGATTTAACGGCCAGGCAAATGCCGCACGGGAGGGCTGGTCTACACACACACAAGAGCGCCTACAAGAAGGGTAGGTTAGTGAGACAGACACATCCCACACGCTCCTTCGTGTGTTTAGTCAACATCGAATGTCTCGAAACTCAACCGCGGCACCGTGGGGCGACGTGGGTGAAGTTGACAAAACAGAGGAAATCGGATGCCAATATTCCGCTGTCGTCATAGCCGTTATAACTCGCAATCGCATGAAGACTTGACTGCAGCTATTTTTATTTATCCTGAGGGCGGTTTTCTGCATTCCAACCCAAATCAGGTTGGAACTCAACGACTTTTGTGAGGGCTTTATTTTCTTGCCGATACACGGCTGAAATTATTCATGCATGGTATGATCGAAGACCGATCTCACGACTTCGTATTGTTATCCCACTTATGAAGCACTGTTTCCTAGAGCAGTTACCAAGTTGTTTGGCTGAGCTGTTCGCCGACCCTGGCAATTGTCTTGCAAAGGTTTCATCATTATATGACTCGTTATTTCCGTTTTGCAGTCAGAATCCTGATGAATTGTTCTTTGCGGCGTAACTCCAAGGTTGCCACAAGAAATTGTCCAAGGCAGCGGCCGGAGACAAGTCGCACAGGCTTAGAACGTTGGTTCAACTTATTATGTTGGGTATGGTCAAGTTAGGAACATGGGACGAAATCCGAAAACTGAATAGCCTATTTGTCACATCTCAAGGAAGTGGATTATACGGTTTGGTGGCCCCAACATGATACGATGACAGTTCGAAGGAAGACACCAACGGAGCTGGACTAGACATGAGTAGTCTTAACTTCCAGTTCTGAGCAGGGGCATTGCTATCCTTGCTGTGAACTTCCCTAAACGCTCACTCTACATACTTCTACATAATTGGTGTTGGAAACATAGAGACAAATGTGACTGGATGCAATTCATAAGAGCAACATTCATTTCTATCTATTGTGTAGCGCATTCGGATTCGGATTTTTTTGTCCTCCCATTCCCTGCTTGCCGTTATTATTAGATTCAGGTATTTTCTCTTGTGAGCCTCGAAGGGGCTTTTTCAATTCAGTGAGATATGCCTATATGACGCATAGACAGACAAGAAAGGATCGCAGGTGGTTTCATCTACCATGCGCGGTACTCTAGGGGCCCAGTAATAATAACAATAACCGTTCAGTTGTAACACTTCATCGATGCCTAGCCACCATGGCATCCGAAGGAAGCACGAAAGCTGATATGCTGCCAGGTTGCCCATTCTTAGACAGGGGGTTGGAATCGAACCATGGACCTTCTGGTTAGTAAGCTGGCGCCTTAACCACTGAACTATCTCCATCTATGGAGGCCTAGTTTGCCGTGTTTGGCAAAGCCAAAACCAAGGAATCGTCCGTACAGCGCAGTTCACCTAGTTCTTCCGTCTGGTACACTACACCAGACCACACAAAACTTCACTTCTGATCCATCGCTACGCTCCACTAAGCTCCCTAACAATTAGTGACGAAACGTTTGCAATTAGAGTGCGAACAAACCAACGACCGTCTACGCTACCCGAGCCACCATCATTCTCCTCAACAGCAAACACTGTCCGTTTTAGCAATCTGGACGGAAACAGAATCTGAGACAAAGAATGGTACATGCGGTCAGGTCCTACGTAAGGTGGATCACGCAACGGCCCCTTCTTTATGGACCCCAACTTCGAATGCAATAAATTCCTTTTTCATGCTGCATTGATCAAAACCTAAGAGCATTGGGTGGGAAGACGCTTGCAGATAGAAAACTAAAACGAAAGACTGTCTGTAACCATACCGAGGCTCTAGGGTTCAAAGTAAATGAGGAACTCGGCTGGAATTCTTCTTATCTTTTGTGTTTTCTTGGCTAGGATGAACAACGAGACATGTAAGAAAATCGAAAACACAAACAGACTGCTTGCTGGAATTAGTCTCATAGGTTTTACAACTTAACGAGCAACGTGTTCTGACCAGGTGTTTTCTTGTGTGTTGTCCTGTGTGTGAAGTAGTCCTGTTCGTCAGTCCACTTAGCTGCAATTTTCGAAGTTCACAGCTCTTTCCCGAACACCATACATTGGAGATTTGCAAAACTTTTCTGGAAAAAAATCGATCACAGTATGTCTTGTTGGCGCATGACGAACATTCCTGTCATGCACATACCAACCGAGCATTCCACCCATGATATCTGGACTTGCACATGCTTTCTGACGCTCGCAAATATGAGCATTCGTGCAATGTCCTTCGAGCTAGATTTAGCTTGGACTGCAGAGACGCTGATCTCTCGCCGTTCACTACCTCAAGATGTAGGCTTCCGTTTGATTTGCCCACGGCGAGTGCGTACATTGGTGAGCTCTGTAACACCATGTGGTCTCGCCATATGTATTAACTTTAATAGTCTGAAAATGTTGCAAACCTATCCTTTGACAAGGGGACGACTATCTAAAGTCGACCTTGCCGACTCGGAATTACGAACACGGGTAATTCTCAAAATAATTTTAAAAAAACTGAACATATGAATGGGTACCTTACAAGGAGACCTGTCATCGTTCGTCGCTAGTTATTTTTCGTAATATTCTGGATGTAGCCTGCGTCAGCACGATGCTAACCAAGTACAAACACTCCATCTTTTACGACAATATGGAGAATTACACATTCTCAAAGGCTACCTATCCGCTAGTCGCTGGTGGTTAAAACTGCGTAATTATTTCTGTTCTCACTTCAGGTTACCACAAGAGAAGTCATGAAATTACGAAATGTCAGCCCTCCGACGTGGAACGAGCCACAGCACATCCTACTAAATTCTGCAATGTGGTCTGCGGCAAATCAACGGATAGGCAAGCTGAAACAGCATAAAACGAATATGTTAGCCTATGCGAAGTAGACTGACTCATTTGCACACTAATTCGCGAATTCTGTACAATTTGGGTCCCCGGAAACTCCTGGACTGCGTTGATCTGATGAGCCTCGATTAGGTCGAAACCGGTCGTGGGCTGTGGAAGAGTTTTGAGCAACCATACGAGTGGATTCCTTCAAGAAATGCCAGCTTATGCTTGTTCAGCATGTGTTTTCCTTTAGAGTGAATGTAATTCGTGGACTATTAAGAAATCTCCATCGTTTACGTCCCACCATAACTGTGCAGTGCTTACCGACTCTTCAGCATAGATCGGCATCAATTGCAAGACGAAACCTTGACTGAAAATTACCAACTATGCTCACATTACCATCAACGTGGCCTTTGTTGGTTGCTGAATACTACTTCCCTTCCCATTGTCCAAGTGACTGAGTGGGATGGTTCGAACAGTCCTGCTATAACAACTAAGTGGCTATTAAACAATTCGTGCAGGATCCTCACCGTTGGCATAGCAACCGCTTGTTTGTCATCGTTCCCGATTCCATGTTTAATTAGTTCGTTCGTCCGGTGCCATAGTTACAATGTGTACATACACATAAGCCGGCTTTTTGTGTGGATGGCAATAAACGATACAATGGATTGCAGGGAATATCGGTGTGTGTTGGGAATATTCACGCACAAACTTATACAAACTCCTCGATTACACTGAAAATTTGGCACGTTATTTTACCGGATGAAGCAAAAAAGTTTTCAATTCATTTTCTGCTATCAAGAAAGGAAATGTTGCCAACAAGCACAATCACCCTGACAGAATCCCTTCGAATAATAGCCGTTCATTTATAAACGGCCGTCTCTCTCTTCTGCGATTGGAATAGATAATGCACTCTTTATAACGATCAGTCCTCAGACAAAAAGCATTTGGCGACAAAATTGATAGCATATCCGATAGCTTAACAGGAATTTTTTCTTCTTCTTGTCCATGAGAGGTCTTCAGAACATTCAGAGGGTAACATTCCAGGACATCGAAACCTTCTGTTTGCATCAGATGAATGAACCGTGATGAAGGGTAGTCTGAATAAAATTTACCTCAGAAAACTGGCTCATGCTACGAACTGAAGGGTATGATACGCGTGATCCTAAAGTTTAACTGTGACTTCAAGGAAATACAAGCCAAAACTGATCTATTCTAAAAGGTGTTCTCTTAGGAAACTGGTCTTTCCAGAGAGGGCAACTTTATTAAAAACCTGGTGCACTCATTCACGTACCCTGCTGGCGCGTTTAGGCAAACGACTCTGTCACTCATTAGCGGTTCAAAAAAACATCCAGTTGGTGTAGTTTGTCCTGATATTTTACCCCAAAATGTTTAATTTGCCGATGAAGAATTGGAGGGTGATTCAGAAGGCAGCGAAGACGTGGATAAGGTGAACAGAAGCTTCCCTAACAGTCCTCAGCATGTCACACCAGAATCAGCTTTTTGCATATCTGGTTGGACACCACTGCTTCAACACTGTGCAAAGAAACTGTGGGCAACTCACCAGTCTGGTCATGATCAGTTACTACGTGAACAACAACATTGCGGTCAACGGATGTACGAATTTATGTCCAAGTACCATGTTAATTTATTCTACACCTAATAGCCATGATAAGACGCACATGTGCATAAAATGAACTTATAAAGTTGGCTGTTGATCCGTTCGCAGTTGGACTGCAAACGTCTCATCATCAGTTGAGGTGAAATCGTCATTGTGGGGTTGAGTGGGTAGATTCCTCCTCCTCTGAATGTATCTATATAGTTTCTAAACAGTATGCAGTAACTCTAAGGGGATTCTTTGGTCCTGAGGTAATTTTCGTGTAATTTGGCTGGTCAGGTGGAAATCTGAGTGGATGTATCATGTATCTGGTTGGTACGTTGAGAGCTTTTGATTCGACAGTTCTGCTCCTCCGTTGTGATTGGGCCGTTGCCTTCTTGCTTTGTGGTCCAACTTCCTTCCATCTGACAGGTTGATTGGATAGCCTTCTACTTTTGATCCGATTGGTTTGTTGATTGTGACCAAAGGATTTTGGGCGTTTGACATCTTCATTATGTTCAGTGGAGGGCTCATATCATTCTTTCCGGATACCTGATATATTCAACAGGTGGTCAATGCACTCTTTTGCCGTTAAAATTATGTCGCTTTTTCAATACTGTTTGAATCATCAAGTAACGGATCCAGCTGGACTGATTCCACTCATTCTCTCCATTATCAGTGCTCCATTCACTTCACTGCTTAACAGTTGACCGTAGTTGCTGTATCAGCCATTCATGATTGTGCATTCGACGCATCCCGCCCTGCTTCTCCTCCCTTTCTGGAAGTGCACTGTCTCTGGCATGGGCATGATGAAGTTGTTCTTCGTTCTCTGTACTCAGGTTTCCGTGATTTTCTCATCTCGCTTATCATAAAAATCCTCGTATCCTGTCGAGCTTCAATTTTCCTAATGTGTGTGATAGCATTTTCCGCATACCACGCTATGAATCTGCGGCTCGGTGACCGCTTTGCAATATTCCATATCAATTAACCGTGTACTTTCACCCGAACAGCTTGCCAGCAAAACAGAACACGTCTCTTTCGAAGTTCCATTCCTGACAGTCTTCAACGTTAGTCGTGACTAGGTGAGATGTGGAAGATGGCGACTGCTCCTATCAAAACGGTTCCGAGACCAAGGATCGACTGAACATAGACTGGCTGATGTCAATGCCGATACTATAGTAAACATGTCTTCGGAACTCGGGAGGGCAGCTTGCAGTTTAGGCCCAGATTAGCAAGCGGACGTGTCGCCGCTCGTACAAGTCAGACAAAAGAATACACGTTAGTTCTGCCTCCTAAACACATGCACTTGCAAACATAGATGTATTTTGTTGGGGCCAGCAAACAGTCACGAAAAAGAACCTTACAACACCAGCCTGAGACAAATTGGATCGTTCTAAAATGTTTAACCGATAGTTTGTCTTCACAGTTTGTCTTCATTATCATGTAACAGTGAATAAGTGCGTTAGCAACCTGGATTCAGTTAGCTCCATATTCAGGAGTCGGAAATAGTGCCAAGGAGAAAGCGCGTAAATAAACCCGCCACTCAGTCTCCCTTGGAGGTTTTTTAACCTCATGTGAATGTGTCTAAAATCTCTTGTCCGGTTCAGCGGGGTATTTTCAGATCTTATAAGGATTTTAGCAATGGGCATAGATGTACACCCATTTGAAAATTAACGTGATCTTGAAGGAAGACTTACGTGAATCTAGGATGCATGTATTGTCTGTATTAGTCCACGACTGAATGTGATGTACAAAGGCGGCCTCATATTTAAGGTGAAGTAATACTGAAAATCTCGAGGTATTTTTTGGTTACAACGCTACTTATAGAGTTGATTGATGAATAGCCTTGAACCACCCGCTACCGGTTTCGTTTTTCTTGGGGCTCAAGTGGACATGGTCACCAAGTTTCCGCCGATCCTGTTATAGGCGTGAAAACCAGATTGGACGTTTGTGCAGATAACCCCTCATTTGCAGGCTAAGCTGGTGCTAAGGCAAGACTCGAATGAATCCTAGCTAAGTCTCTTGTTTATGGGTACGAAATACGATGGATGAAGATGGAGCGTATGTACAGATATGGATCCATGTGCAAATTAATTTTGGAATTCAGGGCCTGTCCCAATAAGGTGAGACCTGTAGTGAGCTGTCCAGCCTTTCTCATCAAACTTGTCAATAGTGTTATATCGGAGAAAAGTGAGTAGGTAATTTTAAAATCTCTAAAAAGGCAAGATGTCCCTTATTGCGGGCCTTTATTTTGTACGTGACAGGGTATGAGTTATTTCCAGTTTCTTCTGAAACCGTTTCTTTTTGGTACTCCGTAGAGCCACCGTGGTATTTTCACCGTAGTTGGGGGACGTAGTGTAAACAAATGATAAGAATTTATGGATGATTATGTGATTCGCTTCATTGTTTTAAATGAATAACAAGAAATCCATAGTCACAAAAAAGATGAAACATTATTTTTCTTGGAGAAGTCTATCTCTCCACCTGAAGACTCCCCGTGGACGGAGACCAGTTTTACCTTTCTCAAAGGTAAACCTTTCTGGGGATGACTGTGCCATCCTGAGCTATTGTATCAGGTTTAACATCTTTCCACGATATACTTCCAGAACTTCTACAAAATGGTGTTTTTGAGGTGCACGAAAGGTTGGTCCCAGTGGTCTGTAATGAAGAATGGAAGGTGGTACTCATAAGTCTGGGTATAACCTTGGTTGAAGACTTGTAGATAGTCATGGGTACACGTTTCTCCGTCCGCCCATTTTCACATTTCTACTGTTATTCTAGAGAAAAAGCCATCAACGGAGGCTAGATTTTGCGCATTTCAGAAACCTGACCTTCATTCAGCATAATGCATACTGGTTTGAATTCAAACGTGGGGATGGAATTTTCCGCAATTCCCACGCCTGGCGCAACGTTCGAGTGACTCACTCAGCAGGCTGCAGGTGTGTGGGTAACCCTAACAATAGAGATACAAGATTTCCAGATAAGCGCTTAGTCATCGCTTGGGTGTGAGCGACTGAGTCACTTAAAAGTGGATTAGTGAGGACAGGGATGTGGTAAGTTTTGAGAAAGGGTTAACAACCTGTTACTTTAATCGGTGGGTCAGCAAAATTAGTCTGTGTTGAAATATTGCTAACTCGGGTGAGTTTATTGGTTGCTGGTCAGGTGGCTGTTGACCAGTTCACCGAGCTTGGCAACTGACTTGCAAACTTTTCGGCACCATACGAGGAGACATCATCAGTGCGCAGTTGAAACACGAATACAATGTCCACATACGCTTTTTGAGCTTACTGCACTCTCAATATCTAGGCGCTAAGGAATACGAACTTTGAATGTTGCCACAGCTGCTGCGGCGGGTTTCGCCGGTGTTGGCACAGTACTCTGTTTGAGGGCTGAGGCTAGTAGATACATGTAAGCAGTGACTATGTGTTGTCCGACTCTCCACTTCCGTACAAACCCGTACCGGTAGAAATATTGAACACCATTTGTTTGTCGTGTCTATTTATGCACCAAGGAACTGTAGCTCTGATCCATTGAAAGGCACCTTCTTCGGGAATGGACTACACCCTTGTCAACCACGAAGAGCCACAGTAACAGTACATTTTAATGTCCAGGTAGGAAGCTTTAGTTCATTAGAAGCACGCCTTGGTGGCATGTTCAGTCTGAACGCAAAAAAACGCAATGGTAATGGTGAACAGGTTTTGCAACTTTGTACTGATCACCAGTTGTTTCTTGGCAGTAGTGAGTTTAGGCGAAGTGGGTGACGTTTTGCTACCAATCGTCCCCCAACTGCTGAACAGCCTTGGGGTCAAACTGACCATTTCGCCATCAGCTACCGATGGCTTGCTTCAGTCGGTAACTGCCGGTCCTTTTGGAATACACAGATTGATTTAGGTCACGCTTTTCTTCGGTTCAGACTTTCATTAAATTTCCACAGTAAATTTGATAAATGTGCTCCCATTCAGCAGTAGAAGAGCTTCGTAAGTCACAAATTACCAAAGGCCACTATGCATTACATGTGGCTTCCTTAGAGGATATTGACCCTTAATAGGATGAGGTAACCATGACGCTAGGAACTTTGCTTCCGAGCACGCATACAAGAGCCACTGGGTCACAGAGCGGTCACTATCGCTTCTTGATACGATGCGCTGTATCTCATAGGGCTTAGAGTGAAATTCGGCTAAAGACCAGATCATTAAAAGACAGATCAGTTGTAGTCTGTGTGTGCACAGAGAAACGTACTGGAACCAGGAAGTTCAAGAAATGAAAGAAACCAGTGTGGTTGGGGATTCGCGGACGCAGTTACAGTTAATCCGCAAAGTCGAAACTAAAATCCCATTTGTAAGCGAGTTGATCAGAGGCGATATTGGAAGCTTAATACACAACCAAGACCAGCGTCTAGATCGGTGGTCGTAATATTTTTAACAGCATTTTGATTGGCCTCGTTTTCCTATACTTATATCTTCCATTCGACTTTTTAATTTCGAACCATCGTCTGAGTGCCCCCTACCACATTCTGGAGTACTTTCTGCGTTGAAGCGCCGCCGGACCACTGGGCCAAATAAGCTCATTTGAAGCAAATTGCTCAAAGGTGTACAGTATTCCATGTTCTCCGCCTTGAATAGGTTTTCCGTAAGCATTTGGGAACAACAACAAGCTCTAGAGAATTGGAACCAGTCATTGGTGTCAAAAGATGTCCAAACAATTTTTTGCAGCCTTAGGGCTACAAGTCTCAGGCCCGTCGTGATACGGCTATTGGCTTTCCTCATAATGATACGCCTAACTTCGGCTCTCGAGACCGAAATGCTAGAGCATCAGAGGGCCACCACTGACCATAACTTTACATTGCGTCAAATACTTCAGCAGCGTCACGTATACCGTAGACCAACAACCGCGGACCTTGACTCTATCGATAGATTAGTCCCCCTAAATATTCTTGGCCAGAGGGGAAGGCCCTAGAAGTTTGTGAACACTCTTCGTGCTTTTTATTTACATGACCAAACCCTCCATTTGGGTTGCGGTGTATAGTAAACTGTCCAAAAATATCCTGACCACTAGCGAAGTTCGTCGGAGTTGTCCTCTCTCCATTTTGTTAAGTTTTGCCATCGAATTTATTATGGTGTGCGCACTCTAAGGGACCATGCGGCAAGGTATTGAAATCATGTCTGGACTGAGATTAATGGACTTGGATTATGTGGAGGGTATCGTTTTTTTGTTTGGGGACTACTTATCGGCGCAAATTTCCCTAAACAGGATATCAGAGGTACTCCCATGCTTCTTCATGAGTTTCACACCTTCGGAGTGCAAAGTCTTACTCTTCACGGCTTCTCATCGTCATGCGCTTCTCCGAAACTTTAGAATGAATAGCATGAGTTTGTTGATCGGTTCACATATCTTGGCAGCTTCATAAGCCACGATTGTACCGTAACAGATGGAATCAATGCTCGGATAATCAAGGCGTGAGCAGCGTTCATCAACTGGCGTCATACAAGGTGTGAGAACCGAATTTTTATGATGCTAAAAGGCGGTTTTACACTATGGTTGTGAGACAGTTGTGTATGCTATTTAATCACCAGCATTCATTACTGCCCTATTGCTGTCAGTGGTGATGATGAGTGTACATGCTTGTTGCCATGAGATATAGCGTTGATTTATTCTATTTGTTGAGAAAAAACATACCTTAACTCACAATGAACCACCCAGTGAAGAATGGGCACACGAAGTTTCACGGACCATACTTCTCAACTTGCTTCTCCTAAGGCGGCAACGTTCAGTCATATCAGTCAAACGATTTTTCATTTGACCACCTCATAGTCGTATTTTGTGAGGACCACAGCGTTCCATGTTAAAACTAGGACTTTTATGTCTGACTTACAGTCCGTCAGAAATCCGAATGTTTATTAGTTCACCATTGGTTCAATATTTCAAAAAAAGCTGGCTGGTGTGGTTCTCGCTTCATCTGGTGTGACCAACCATAATTCAGTATTCCAAGGTGAACCAGTTTTTGGACATGTCCTCTGGCCTGGTTCATTCAGTGTGCTGTCGCTGACCTAGAGACATCCATAGTGTTTTCACGGCTCTCAGAATTTTCGTCATCTGTTGGATTCATATATCTAGTGAGCTGTTTCGTCAGTTAATGATTGATTTATTGACAACCTTCCTGCAACTCGTCGCATAAGTTACTACGACAGATATCTTCCTTGGCGGTATAATGAGAATAGAC
Organism: Opisthorchis felineus; assembly: GCA_004794785.1. Classification (NCBI taxonomy): domain Eukaryota; kingdom Metazoa; phylum Platyhelminthes; class Trematoda; order Opisthorchiida; family Opisthorchiidae; genus Opisthorchis; species Opisthorchis felineus. The sequence goes on from SJOL01006484.1 coordinate 835,929, forward strand.
CGCACTTGTCAGCAAAATTGTGAAGAGATTACTAGTACCGTAGTCTGAGGCCAGTCCATAAAACCCGGCGCTCGCCGATGTTCGTATAGGGATCGCGTGATTAGATGCGCCTGCACTTTATGGTGCTTATCACTGGGGGAATGGCAAGGTAATTTGACATTATGTGCAAAACGGTTACTATACCCTGATTTGCGCCTATTTCCCCACGTATACCAGTTACTGTTACAGTAGACACCTACTCGTTTGCTGGCCGGACGCTGTTGAATTTCAACTAAATATTACGCTGTCTACCGTTTTTTCTGGTCACAGCACCAGGATTCTCACCGTTCGCCGTACTGGGCGAAGCCAATTAGGGTTCAGTCGTTAGTACCAGAGTTCCCAGAGTTCCAAATCCTTATAAGCTTAGTGTGGGGACAAACAAACACACCATGTGGGTTGTTTAGATAAAAAACGAACCACAGTTGTGGACGACTCATCACTTTTGTCACCGAATTTAGGATAAGAAGAGATCGCTAAGGGCGGAAGAACAATAAAGTGAGGATCTAATCCGTATATCGGGCTAACCGACCGACTAATCTTGCTTTTCACCATGGTAGTTTATGGGGACCGCATTTCCAACCATTATCAAGTACAGATCAGCCCAGTTCTCAATCATCCGATCAGAGCAGAGCGCACATTATGCACAGTTGGCTTGTTCAGTATAACAAAACTACCCATTTTATTGCCCTGCATCTGGCTAACGGGATATCGCATCAACATTGAGTAGGTTCAGTAACTGGCTTCATCTTGATTCGATGTTTACCTAACAAACAGATGCTGAAGTAGGGTATTCGATTGTAAGCTGTTGGGTGGCCAATAACTGCAGGCCAGACGAATGAACTAGAAGGTGCTATTTCAACTTCGTACCTGTGGAGCTTTCGCTAGCAAAATGAAGATGGTTCTCCAAACTAAATCCGGAAAAGCCTGCCAGTCGTAATTACCCGTCCTTCTTGGTCACTACGGTACGAAAAGGTTCGCGATTCCGACCAGGTAGACTGATATGAAAAAAAAACGCACTTCACACGCACACATCTCACCGACCAGAGTTCACGCACATATCGCGTGAATCGATTTGGTGCACAAGTAGATCAACCGGAGCTCAAATCGATACAGCAGTTCTCATAACCATCTCGAATGTTTTGCCTCTGGTAGATTCCAGTGTCCAAGTGGACATTTGTGTTTGTGAATGTACGTATGCGTAATTTGAAAGACCTACGATTCATGTGGGTGGAAACTTAAAAGTAATGGTAGGTTACAGGCTGCTGTAAGTAAGCAGTTCCACTACTCGAGTAAAGTGGCACACAGACACACAGACAGTCCAGTCAGACAGACAGCATGCAACATGTGAAGCACCGAAACGTTGCATCCAGTAGTGTCTGTGTGAACACTGTCGACCTGCACAATCTTGCTGTTGTACTGTATCAATCAGTATAGAATACTTCGCTTGTGGGGTCACGAATCATTATAAATTTATGAAAACAGTAACGGGCAGTTTTGCTGTCCCCCTTAGTTAGCTGAACCTGCAGCTTGCAATCCAACCAAGTGTACCTGAACATTCCGGTTTACTGAATACAATGTTATTTTCTCGTGTCCTGTACCCAGGACCATTTGTTAATGAGATTTGAGGTGATCAGTTAGAATCGAGAATACTCATGAGATCTTGTCAATGTGATCTCTTCTTTGGGGGAATTCTCAGTTCCGGAGAACAGAACAAAAACCCTGGTCTTATGGAACAGTCGGATGAAGTCAAGTATACAATATTACCAAGAAATAATGTTATATCCGTTTGAAGTTTATAGTACTCTCTTTGTCCGGTCCGGTTTCATCATCATGGTTGTAAATGTCATGGTTGTACGAGGGCTGGGATAGTACCAGGGCGCCCCCACCTAGACAGGAGGACGTTTAGGGTCCTCAACCAAAGCCTTTGGATCAAAAGCCTAACTGCAAGGCAGCGCTGTTGGGCTGGAAATGCAAGTAGATTACCAATTTTACGGAATACGCCGCCACACATGTTCCAAACCCCAACCTGGAGGAGACCTGAGACCTGCCAGGAGACTGTGTTCTTCAGACCTCTACCCATTGACCAACCTGGTATGAGAGGCTCTGTGAATGTCGCGCGGACACCCCCAGTATAGCCCAATGGGTCACCGAGGTACACGAACCGCCACACCACGGTAAGGTCCATTCTCTTCGTGACGGCCGGCCGGTTTAGAGTATAATTATAACATAATGGACAGAGAACATGGGGGTTTCCATTAGGGACTTACATGACCACTTTGCTCGCGTAATAACATTAAAACCAGTCACCCTTTGAGCTGTGTGATTGGTCGTCCTGCGATTTGTCATCAGTCAGTTAACATTACCTACGATAAAGTAGTAAACATAAATTCCCCCCCAAACGGATGTTGATATGGTGATCAGTTGTCAAAGCCCTGTTTTGGAACGCAACCCAACAATGAGGGGCTAAAAATGCACTCGTGGAAATGTATATCAGTGAAGTGCACCATCGGTGTTCGGAAGTGGACGAGGCTAGCAAAAATATCAGTATTACGATGTGTTGCCGCAACAGACTTGCCACAATAAAGGATTGAGCCACTCAGTCTTGCGATGGCACTATGCTCTCGAATGGTGACAAAACAAACAGAGGTAACCCACTTGATATCCGGTCTGAAAACCGTTTTGTTAGTTAGCGAAATACACTCATTTGCAAACAAATTTGGTTTTGCGGGAGACTCACCTGGAACCCAGCTGAATTGCTCGTTTATGATGTTTACAAGCAATTGAATGTGCTGTCGAATAATTTTCTGCAAACTTATGAGTAGTATACTACGTCTAGGTTCTGTTAGTTGTTGCCAGGATATTAATAGGATGGAATCGCCTGCCATAAACCCATATAGAAAGGTTTAACTTGCATGAACCATTTTGAGCATTCGAGAGGAAAATACTCTACTATAGATTCATCAGTTTGATTCCGAGGTTCGTGAATTGAGAAGCAAATGATCTACTAGGGTACCTACAGGAAACAACAGATGTGAAGTCATGTTGAACCGTCAATTTTCGGCGATACTGTAACCCTTACGCTGATGGTTGTTGAGCAGTGTCACGCGACGTCTTTTTGAATGAACTAGACATCATTTCGCTTTATTTCAAGAGGGACAGGAACACCTCACAATGCGGTCGTCTAAGGTCCGGGGTGATTCAGCTGCGTTACCGGTTACACATTTGAGCTTTCGTCGCGTTGTGGCTCTCAGTCTTTTCAATTGTTTGGTTATCCGTACATCCAGTGGGGCACGTGGAATTTGACCTCAACAACTCAAAGGTGAAGACTACGCTGGTCAATCTGCCATTCAGTAAGCAAGGCTCATTGCCTGGCTTGTTAGCCCAAATAAGCCGAGGTTAGTATCCAAACTGTTAGGCCCTGCTTCACGCGGTAACGGTCAACACGGTTGGCTTGTCAAGCGGTGGGATATAATAGACAGCGCTGGCTTTTCGTGAAAAACAACCCAAAGTAGGCGAGTTACCAACACGCAACGATAAGTGCTGGGGAGGGACAAGTCGAACACGGTGCCTCGCTTAGTAAGCCAGTAGGCGAACTGTCTTCGTAGATTTCACTCTGTGCTGTTTGTTCTCTCACACCGGTGGCATCAGCATAACACAAGTGATTACACACAAATTCAACTTCTGACCACTGATTTGGGTTGTCAAACAATCCACAGTGCTCGAAAAACTATCAAAGCTTTTTTGCAAGAAATACACTCATTTGCAAATCAATTTGGTTTTTTGCGAGTGACTCACCTGGAACCCAGCTGAATCTCTCGTTTGTGATGTTTCCATCACAAAACCAAATTGATTTGCAAATGAGTGTATTTCTTGAAAAACAGTCCAATTTGGGTTCAAGTAGAACATAAGGTTGACGAAAACCCGGGGACTGCGCCTGCCTGATGAGCCCCAAAAAGGGCGAAACCGGTCGTGGGCTGTCGAAGAATTTTCAGCAACCCTATGAGTAGTAAATTGCGTAATATCAAAGCTTTGTTAGAAACAAGAGTAGATGTGGCATCAAATAAACAGTGGGTCATAGCGTTCGTCCGAAACGTGTTCGACGAAACGTGGAAGAACGAAGTGGAGACACACACGCATCGTTTCATAATTCGCAATAGTGATGCTTAGTTTGACACATTTTTGTTAAGATTCACACTCTACCGACAGTTGAGTTTCGTGTAGGCACTGAGTGCGACGTTTCTTTCGTCTGTCCTGGGTATTCAAGCACGGTTGGACAAATATCACTGACGGATCGTACTGTGTGCCTGAGGTGCTACATGACAAATGACATCCAAAACCGTGGTCAAGACGCGCTATTTGGAGTATACAATATAGCGATTCACCCAAAACTTTCACACCGGTCCTGATACTCTCCACTTTCATATTCAGTTGAAATCTGCGCTCGAATTCACCATCCTCAGAAGGATGGCCAGCATATTCACTTCAATGGCTTTGATACTCTGCAACAGAATTGTAACCTAATCAGATAGCTGACTGAGAAGGTAATCAAAATATGCTCCTCCGACTGTTTGTGAGAGGAACTAAAGTTCTTAGGTCGCACTTTCTTGCAGGACGGATATGTCGGACAATTAGTACTCAAAACGACCTAATCTATAAAGCACAAAACTAAACAATGTTCAGCGTCTACATGAGGCTCTCAGTCAAAGGTTGTTCGGTTGCTGAACTAGTTACCAGAAGCCTTGTACATTCTGCTGATGCAACATACATCACCTCTAATCTATGCTTGAGTTTCATTTTCACCCCCGTGACTGCGTTCTGTTTGAAGGACAGATTGCGAAGTTCTGCCGCCAGCTTTTGTGTGTACTCTTGTGTATGCTCATACCCAGTATTGCAAGTTGGTCCCACGATAAAGCGTTTGTCGGACAGAATACGAGAACACAATCCCGCGTCCCCGAGTGGTGTTTGGAAGAAACCGGGCTCAAGTGCATGCGCGTCAGATCTGGCCGAAGCACACCTTAGGAGTCATACCGGGTACCTCTGAATCGATCACGACTGGTACGATCCACACTATTATCGATGGCAGATGCGACTGGAGTCCGACTGCATGGTCCACAACCCTGCGTCCAAAAGAAACCTGTGTGACCTCCGAACTTGACCTGGCCTGCTCAAACTCCGGCCACACGAACTCCGTAACCCTTTAACCCGTGTGCCTCTCATTGAACATCCCTCCACCCTTATTCTTATTGTTCTTTCACTAAAGTTTATACACGCGTGAATTCCACATATCCATTTCATGTGATTTCTGGTATCATACAAATTCGCAATGTATTAACCTAAAAGACCAATCACAAAAAAACTTTTGTTCGCTAGCCTCGTTCTTCTCAAGATCAACTAGTCACTCTGAATAGGTGCACTATCTTTCCGGCGTAAATGAATGAAAGTATACTTTTCACCAGACGTACAATATACGTCACCATTCACGCACGGTACCCCCAAAGGAGACCCCCTCACCGTGGGTAAAATGTTGGAATCACTGTACATCGATTTCTTATCTATGGAGGATCAAACCGACGTCCGGATTAGTTCTGGTTTCTTCCTTTGCCTTCCAATGTTTGAAATTGCAATTAAAGCGATCCAGCTTTACTGGTCAGCTGATGTCGAAAGCACCGTTGGTATATTATCCCCAAAAGTCAGTGACAGATTTTTGTATGGATTTGACGCTGCCTGGTCAATGATCCGGTGTAGACTATGCTAACAACACCATTGTTTGCAACAGGTCGCAGTTTCATTGCGAATTGCAATGACGGAACAAAGCACCAGAGCTCAGTTTTTTAACCAGGCTGGAAATATTAACTTTGCTTCGTTCGTTATATTGAAATGCATGTTTGTGATGAACCAACTTGTTTTCGGGAACTTACTTTATATGGAGGAAAATTTTGGTAGCTCAGTTAGCGTAGATTGTCGTTCGTTTGTTCGCTGAGCTGGGCAATTTAATTGCATAGTCTAGCTAGGTCGTACGAAAATACTTGTTGACGTGGAATGACCAGCATTTCTGAGATTTGTAATGTTGCTTGAGTGCCACGTAGCCACAAATGCACACTGTCCAACAGGTTTCATGCGTTTATGGTACTACCCGCTTGAGGATCTCCGAGAGATGGGCAGTCGTTCGACACAACCAAGATAATTAGTGGGTCGTCTTTCGAGGCCTCATGCACCGTGATAATTCGGGAGTGACCATCTTGCGCTGTTGGAGTAGTGGTGACATGTTTGCATCGAATGACCGATGTCCTGGGTTCGAATTCCGGCACGGTTAAGAATATGTACTGTTGATGACCGAAAGTGGAGTCCAGTGTCACTTTGGTGGAGAACAGGAAGACTTACTGCGCCAAGGCAGAATGATAACCATTCAGACGACAGTGATATTAATACACCCGACCTAAAGTTGTCGCCTTTTCGTGGTTGTTGGGCTTCGATGTTACGATGATCTCGTGGGCTACACCGGTTGGAACTCAGTTCCTCAAGATACAGACCTACCAAGGAGGTCACTGGTGAACAGCACGATGATGATTAGTGGGTCCCCGTATTTCGAGAAATAGTTGTACAAAGCGGTCTGGAGGTAAAGTCGTACTCTCCTCTGCGATAGGAGTGTGAAAGCAATAAGGTGTTTTCTTCAGGCGACCATCAGGACCATAGTGCTGAAAGCAGCGACGCTGCCTTCCCCCTAGGAAGGACGGGTTAGAAAAGGTCAGCCCTGAAAACCGCATAATCTGATCGGTCAAAGGAGTGGTCGTGACCAACGGTGCACTGTTCAAAACGGTCAAAACACATTTAAAACCGAAGGGTCTTGTGCTGCTCAGAAAGCACCTTCTGTACGCAGCCGCATTATGAGTTAAACAGTCAAGCCTTACTTCCTGCGCCCTCCGGTCTCGCCAGCTCCCTGAAGCAAGTGAGTTAAACTATTGAGTCACTGGCTGTGGGAAGGGTCCTTCAAGAAAACCCTAACAACCGCTGCTTCGCGGTCCAACCTTTTGAGTGGGAGGCTATGGGTAAAGTCCCCAAACAAAACTCTACCTGCTCCTGTTGCCTAGTGGGTCAGCTTTTGAGTCAATGGCTCAAGGTGGGGCATTGCAACCACACCCCCTTCTTTGGCCTGGGAAATCGGGAAGTATCATTTATCCTTGCAACTCTCCTTTCGCCGGCCATCACCCACACCATCTCTCCATCCATCGAATGATGCACTGCGGTCAACCCATCTGCTAGTCCCCTAACAACTGTTCCCTGTCTGAACTAGTGTCCAGCAAAATAAACCGAAATAACCCCTTACTAACCTCCAAAGATCCGATCCACGTGAAGCCTCTAATTTCAATACCCTCTGTCACATTGAACAACCGGTATCTCTTGCTGATACCTTGATTCTCCGCTTTGTCCATCTACGCTTTGTCTCCGAAATACGCAAAAAAGATCTCGCTTCGTTTACTTAGGACGAGCTCAGGTGTTCCACATGCCATTGTTTCGGTATCTGGTGATCCTGACGCGATAGATCGTGGTACCTACCGTTTGGAAGTTGCACTCTGCCTCAAGGCTGAAAGAGCTTTACTGGAATGGGTCCTAGTATGGTTGTTTGCTTCAATAAATATCAGCATAAGCACCGACAGACTGACTGTCTGAATCTGAGAACGACGGGTTTTACCGAACTCGGTCAGCAAGAAGAACGGTTATAGTCTTAATGGTGGGTTAAATAAATGACTAAGTTGGACGACTAGGCCGGGAATAAGCACAGTTAGGTGGTAGACTCGGAGTCGATATTCGGTGCACGGATAATGAGAAGAAAATGCTTCACTCGTATGCTGAATATCGTCTGTTTCTGGTCAGTACGAACTTTCAGCACGAGCGCTATCATCGAGTTACTTGAGGGCCAATAACCCCAAGCTAGTTATGGAATCACTTGGATCATGTGGCCATCAGTTACCGATACAGAGCCTCAGTTAAAAATTGCCGTTCCTTCTGGGGCACACGAATCGACTCCCATCATACCATTTTTCTTACTCGATTACCACTCCGCTTCCCGCCAGCATTACGCTTGCCAACGTAGAGCAGTTCCATCCATTAACTTCGACAAGTTTCAGTAGCCCAAGAGCATTGAGCTGACCTAGATGGAAACGCACATTCCTGCGGATGACGAGGATTGCTTGGAGGTTGAATGAAAACCAGTTAAATAAGCCATGCTCTCAGTCTTCAGAACTGTTTGTTCAAGCCATCTCACTCGACTAAATGAACACTGGATATCGTCGAGATCAGCAGGTTTTATTACTGCCAGAAATGCCATACCAGCAACTGACGACATTGATGAAGCGTGCAGATCCCTCAGGCGCCGAATAAAGACAACAGCCGGAGGAAGCACAGAATGCTGGTGGATTGCGAAGGCCCAGGAAATGCAGAACGTTCTCGCTGTATGAAACAACCGCGCTCTCTTTCAGTCAAGTCGAACACACTGTTCGACGAAGGTGGTGAAGTCCTGGTGATCAGTCTGACAAATCTACTACGGAAGATTTGGAATAGAAACATAATACAATAGAATGGAGCACCTCAACCATTATCTCAGTCCTCAAGAAAGGAGCAAGAATCTCATGAGGAAACCATCGTGGTCTTAGCCTGGTATCCGTCGCATCCAAGATGTTCTTTGGTATTAGTTTGTGTTGGCTGATGGACTATCTGGAGAGACAAACTCGTGAGCTTCAAACTGACTTTCACCTTGGCCGAGGATGCATCGGCCATATATCTACCTAGAAGCAAGTTTTTGAACAGCGTTACTATTTCAAAGGTCCCAGGTTGGTCGTTTTTCTTGATTTGAAAGCTGCTTTGATCGTGAGAATCTTTGGTGTGGTCTGGCTACCAGATGTCTCACTTCCAAATTTATGTCCTTTATGAGGACGTAGTATACCACCTACTGTAGGCACTTATGAGTATACAGCAGTCCATGACCTGGAAACCAAATATGAAGACATTAACCAGTACACTGCCGACTCCGTGGATTTGGACCCCTGGGGTCAACTCAGCAATGGTTACTGACCATGGAAGACATGTCTCAATCACGCGATCAGTAGCGCTCGTGCATCAAGGTTATTTCCTTCATCCTGTAGCTATCCAGTTTCCAGAACTAGCTGAGCATCTCCTCCAATGTTTGGCCTTCGTTTCCCCACTTTCCGGTGGCCGAAACTTTAGCAGCTGGAAGCAGCACACCTCTGGTATGTGGTTCATAGGTGATAAAATGACCGAGTGATGTGAATACATTCCAACAACCCCCCACCTACCCAGCACTACAGAATAACTGGCATGATCCTTCCGGCAAAAATAAACTATTTCATCGGGCACCCACAAAGGCTGATTAAAGCGGCCTGGTACTACGATGCACAAAGTGTGAGGGATGGTTCTCACTGCATACCAATCCACAAGTAATCACAGTGTGGAGACATTTCTGTATAATCGAATGCGCATCCTCGAAAATGTAGTGGGGTATCCTGTTTTTTTGAAGACATACTTTCTAAGGACCTATCTAAGGGGCCGTATTTGTGAACCAATACGACTTTAGATAAAGGATGAAAATATTCAACTTTGCGACTTTGATCGGGGCCTTACTTTGGACACAGTTGATGGGCAACGTGCTCACAAACGTTCACAAAATGTCAGACGTCAAGCTGTGGCAGCAGTCATTTTGCCTTCCCGTCTGACAATATACCAACAACAAGGCTTTATAACATCTCTCCAACTCCAGTCTGAACCTATAGAAAGATACAAGGACAGATGAAAAGCCAACACCAGTGGCATCTAATCCATACAAGAGTCGAATGGTTTTTAAGGAAATGTTTCATGTCCATAAACAGTCTTAAGGCGTTCTCGTGGGCGCCTAACAAACATGTCGAATGGCTACGCCACCATGTTTACGGTGGAAATGCAACCAGATTCACAGAGAAAAACACATCATTCTTAGGGAAAATCAGTCGTGGCTTTTGGTTTGAATACGCACATGGGAGAGTCCTCAGATTCTTTTCTCTGTCGGTCCAATTTCTCAGAGAAACCGGGGTAGAAATTTTGACTGATTTGTCAGCACGTACTAAGAATGACAGATGTAAACGAGATTCAGAATCGATGTGTCAGTCTCAGTTATCCCCAGCTCACCTTACCCTACTCGTGTAGGAATGGCCCACCGAAGCCTAATTTTTCAACTTACTGTCACTGAATAAAGCTGAGAGAAGGAATGCTGTGTGTTAACATATCATCAGAACATTTCGATTCCATGAACAAAAGAATCCTCTTGAGAGTGATCAGAAAACTTGGAAAATGCTTCAGTGGAGTATATCTTGCTATTTAAGCACAAAAGCACTGACATTCAAACCGTGTCTCAAACCCACCTTATTGTGATGAAATCTGTTGGGGATTCCCGTAGAGAGTTGAAATTTTCGGGTGAGGTTTATCAAAAGTTGCCCATCCACTGAGGAGTTATTTCGAGTTTCAGCACTTGGGGTATACGAGTAGCCTGCTGCTTATGCGACGTCTTCTGATCTACTCCAAAATGAGTTTCTTCCTTTTTGTCCGTAAACCCGGAACATCGATGCAACTAGGCTGGCAATGGTTTCCCGGATTCATGATTGACAATTGTTCTCCTTTTGTTTCCCGGACTAGAATGGTCCATCAAACATTGAGTGTTGGGAATTCATAATCTGACAGATGAGCGGCCGGAATCTTGTGACCACTCAACTTTTCGGTTCAGAACCGTTAGGAGCTGAAACACATACCAAATGAACTGGACACTAACTTCGTAGTTACTATCAATTTGTTATTTTGTATGTCTGTTTATCTTTATGCGGCTGCTGTACCTGACTGCTATCCCGGTCCAGTGCTTTGTGTCGGAAAAGACTCGCTGGCAAGAAACACAACAGCTTTATTGCGAACAAGTGAGTGCAAAAGTTACAAGGGGCCTTGCGTTATTTAAAGGGCACTTTTGACGTTGATCCAAGATGTATGATCGGCTTTTGGTGAACACTCATCATCATCGACCGTGCCTGAAAACTTATCTTCGCCGGTCGTGCTTCTGTGGCCTGTCTGAACACTCGTCGGCTTTTGCTGAATTGACTGACTGCTTGAGCATTCGATCGGAAGCTGGTGTTTCTGGCCTGGATGCTTGATGGCTTCCCTACAGCGATTTTGGTGGGGTTTGAGTGTCTCAGTAGGTTTCGCACGCTATTTTCAATTGGTTACTTGGCATTTGTGGCCAATCCTCAATCCACTACACATTTGGAGCTGGAAGTTTTCCTTCCCTGGTTGAAGGCAATGCTTTAACACCAGAACTCCGGCAAAAGTTTACCATCTATCCCTATCCGGTCAATCTCACCGGAGGAAACTCCTGAATGCAGCAAGACTTCCAAACAAAACTGATCCTAAAAGTACGCATGGTCATCATGTTTGTCTAACTTGCCGAACAGCGAACAAAACCTGGACTCGAACCAAGTTACGTAAATACAGAACGAGATTTTTAGAGCGTACCGGCTAAAAGGTTGAGAAAAAACATAAACATACTGCCACCATATCAGCAGTCCCGTACGCACGCCATCAACACTTGTCTTTTGGCCCTTATTAGGATGAAATGTTTGGAATGAAAGCATCTGTGGGTAGGCCATATCCCATGTGAACTTTCTGACTTGATCGAACCGACCAAAATTGGACAGTGGGGAATCGAACATAGTTCGAATAATTTTTAAGCCTCAATGCATTTCTCAGTCAAAAGTGCTGAGAGTCTTTTGAAGCACGGACCCAGTCATGCTGGCAAATCGACGCCTTAGACTATATGACGGACCCTGGTGACAGTCCAGTTGATTGCTCCAGTAAAACTAGCCGAATGTCGACTGAATGTTAAAAAAATTCAAATAGCAGTTGGTATACGAATTCTGATGAAATTACGGCGGAAGTTCAAAGCAAACTGTACCTAGAGGTATCTGAAATTTTGAGACCTCCCTCGAGTAGGACTTTCCGCCGAATTAAGTTTTGCAGGAATGTCAAATCGAGCTATTGCTACAATTTTTTCAGGTAATTCCTCTGTTTTCTCTACAGCATATGTTGGATTGTTACATCTTCACCAAGAAGAGAAGTATGGTCACGTGTGTGAGTATACTTTGAGAAGATGCATCATGAACTACTTACGTTCATTGTCTGCCCCGGTTACCGATCGATAACATGCCCAAGCGTAGGGAGCGGCTGTATACGGAAAATTTCGCCACACGACCAGAGATCACTTACGAAGATATTCTCAGTCTATTGTCCATAATATCGATACATTATATCTTCCCATCGCTGCAAATTCCGTGTCAGTCCCATTGGATTGTTCCCAAAAGAGTATTTTTTCAATCCTAAATTCCGAGCCAGGCCACAACTGGAGAAATGTTTGTCTGTAGTGACATTATAGTCTTCATGGAGAGGCCCAATCATCATCAACATCATCAGCACCATCGACAGCATGAATCAGTGTTCAATACTGATGCTTCGTTGCCATACAACCATGATTTATTTGAAACCCTTATTGTGAAGAAAAGAATAAAGGTGGACAGGGAGGAGACTTAGTGCTAGCTTACTACAATCACTCTGAGGTGCCTACACTTCCAGACACTCATTCAGGCAATCTGGATAGAAACTGACAACAGTAATGCCACTGACATCGGTTGGCAGCCACATCTTGCAGCGTCTCCAATCGGGCACAGTGGAGACCACGTGGACCCAAGCCCGAAAGGTGAATCATACCGACGGCACCCGGAAGTTTCGTAAACCATTGCAGTTCCATCTGCCAAGTCAAATTTGGACCACCTCTCTGCTTGCACCACTCCAAATTGGGAGTAAGAACAGCACTATTTTTGGAAGATCATTCGGCTTGGGAAATAAATAACCAAAAAACCACAGCTTTTGGTGCTGTACACGTTCTTCGTTTGAAGTTCCTGTTGCACAACCTGAACCCTCGTTTCCTAATTGCCTCGTTATGGGTTGACCGGCACCAGCCTACACGAGCTATGGTACCTAGACAATGGTTGTTGAAGACCTGAGGAGGTCTGAATTCTGTTGCTCGCAGAGGCCACGTTTCACAACCAAACAAAAAAGTTTGTACTGTTGCCTGATACACAAGCCCTCTGAGGTTTAGGGATATGCGACTTTGTCGCCATAGGTGTCACAAATCAGAAAACGCGGCCCGGGCCTTAAAGATTCCAGAATTAACTTGTCACAAAACAGTCAAAACCATTACGACCTCCAGGATACGTAAAACGCTCCACAACTTCCAGTGCCTCTCCCTGGATTGTAAGTGGCGCAATTAGTGACTGCGTGTCCAGGAGCATGACCTTACACTTTGTGGGTGCAAAGTGCATACCAAAGGACTTTGGCCAGTTCATCCAAAAACACTTGCGCCTTCTCCTCCTCTTCGAAGGCGAGGACGATGTCGTCTGCACCTTTCAGATCGACAAGATTTTCGTCAGCAGCTATTTGAGCACTCATTATTTCATCGAGCACGAAAGCAAATATAAATGGAGAGAGTGGGAACCCCTGACGGACACCTTTTTGTGCACGGAGAGTTTCCCGTATACTGACGCACTCCCGGAAGTCTAAGAATACAAAAAAAATCATTATGTTCACAGCCCCTCGGGGCGTCCCTTGATGGGCATACGACTCGAGAAGAACATACCGATCAACTGAGTCAAATGCTCATTGAAAGTCCCGGAATACTAAAATGGTGGGCCTTTTATACGTATGGCGTTGTTCTAGCACCTGACGGAGTGTGAAGATTTGGTCGGAATCACGCTTGCTGCTATCGAGTCAGTGTTTCACAATCCACCATAAGGTGATGAAGGAGAAGTGACGCCAATAGCCCCGTTACGACCCGTGTCAGTTTGATGTACCTATGGTTACCGCACTCGCTACGCGCTCCGTTTTGGAAGTGGGCACAATCACCGATTCACCGCAGTTGTCTTGGACAGACTTCGTTTCCCAAAATGAAAGCAAACAGATCAGATAAGCACTGGCTAAGGAATTCACCGTTACCTTTGAACAATTCTGGGATGTCATCCGGACCAGGAGCTCAGTTGCGCTTGAGATAACATTCATTCGTAAACCTCCGTAGGGGTTTCCAGGCTCACCGTCCGGGATTCTACTTCAGCTGTAGGAACCAGATGAGTGGTAGCTGGTGGCAAGGTGAGTTGTTGTTCGAAATATTCAGCCCAGCGGTCGAGACGTTCTTCTTTATTCAGGATGGTCGCTCCAATTATATCCCTGATGGCTTCGCTCACAGGTGGTTTCCGAGGACCGGTCGCACCAATCAACTGAAATGATCTTCGGGCATTTCCAGCTTTCTGGGCTTCTTCCATTTACTTAACCTTCCGTGTCCACCAGACTTCACAGTCAACACGCACGTTCACTTTCACTTGACGTCCTATAGTTCGTCGGGTCAAGTAATGTTCGCGATCTGCTGGGATATTTCTCCAAGATTTAAGCAGTACCACTGTTCGGTCTGATATCCAGAGCTTCAGTGGGCCTTTTAGCGCCGTGCCACAAGAAAAAATCCCAGCTCTGTGCAAAGATTTGACGATTTCGTTCCAGCAAGTGTTCAGATTTCATGGTGAAGCATTTGGAAGAGACTCTAAAAGACGATTCTGGTAAATTCGTCTAACATCCGGATCTGCCAGTATTTCAGTTGCCAAGCCATTTGTCCGCACATTACGCGGCCCTGCAAAACATAGGGAGAAGCGACTCCGGACGAGCGCGTGGTCGGAATCCACAAATCCAAAACGACCGGCAGTCAGTTATCGATCCACGCCATCGGTAACTGATGGCAATGTGATCGACTTGAGATTGTGGCCGGCACGCCTTTGGAGGACACCATGTGGCCAGACGACTTCGGCTATTTCGGAAGTTAGTACTGCATAAAAACGGCCTGCGATCAGCGCACAGCTGAAGAAATCGTTCGCCATTGTCCGTACGTACCGAGTTCAATCCATGTCGATCTCCTAATTGAGTCTCAGATGCGCTAAGCCTGCCCACTCGTGTATTCAGATCTCCGGCAACCACCACGATATCTGAGCTTTTAGCTCGCCACAGCAGGGCATTCAGGGCATCATATAACCTGTTTTTGACGGCGTCGGAGCTGCAGTCAGTTGGGGCGTAGGCAGACATGATAAACAGACATCTCTCAACTTCCCGCTTGTGAGACTCCTTCACAGACGTTGCCAGACGAACC
>SJOL01006484.1:851859-963711 GCA_004794785.1 Opisthorchis felineus
TCATGGTTGTACGTGGGCTGGGATACTGCCAGGGCGCCCACACCTAGACAGAAGGACTATTAGGGTCCTCAACCAAAGCCTTTGGCTCAAAAGCCTAAACGCAAGGCAGCCGTGTTTGGCGGGAAATGCAAATGCATTACCATTTCTATGGAACGAGTCGCCGTACATGTTCCAACTCTCAAGCTGGTGGCCCGGGAGACTGTGTTGGTGAGACCTGTAGATACTGACCGACCTGGTAAGGGAGATTCTGCTAGGATCGCTCGGACCCTTCCTCCAGTATGGCTCCACGTGTCACGGATGCACACAAAACCTCACATCATGGCAAAATCCACTCTCTCCAACCGTAGTGCAACATATTCTTTTTTCATGGTCGGCGAGACAGAGAAGCGTATTTTACATGTATTTAGGTCGTCTATGGACTAGCATCTAGAATTATACTCCCAATTTATCCAGTTTGTTCTGCACAACGATGATGAGGCGACAGAGCGACCTCAACGGCATGAGTTCCTCCTTGACAATCAAATGGAAATCGGGCAAATAAACAACTCGGTATTTAGCTGTGAAAAATCCGCACACAGTATAGATAGAGGAAAATGGATCTGCTGGTTTGCGAACTAAACATAGTCGTATAATCAAAGCAATGATGTTTTTTGACCTGGAAGAACCAATTTCTAGGCATCACACTGTGTGCTGAAATTCTCACACCTTAGTAACTGAACAGAATGGCGCTGCTCAGGAAGCCCAGATGCGCACTGCAGTTCGCTGAATGTCGTCTATTCATCTACTGACAGCTGCAAGTCATCACTTGTACTATACTGAAACGCACTGCATCATCAACGAGTAGTGAGAAATTGGTAAACAGACTGTGCGTTCCGTTGGGACATTTTTTCAATCCAGGGCTAACAAAACCGCTTTTCTCGGATATATAGCAGACCGTTCTTTTGGATATCTCTTACTCAAGCGCATCCACTCACCGCTGAGTCTTTCTAGTCAACTGTGTTGTGCTTTAGGCTCCCTCACCTACTGATGACACGTCAGCGCGTATGTCAGTTGGCATTTACAAACAGCCATATCCAAATCAGGTGCTGGGTCCTTTACGAACTATGTGCAAGAGCAAATGAGTTCATATCAAACGCATTCATAGCCTGTTACCGATGTACCATCAGAGCCCGCCATAAGAACAGGTGTGTGAACCAGTGTATCGGTCGGTCGATAAGCTCTCCTCGGCAGCTTTTCAAATAGACGGGACGAACGCCATACAAAGGCCAGGGCTAGACTGTGGGCGAATAAGCTGTAGCCAGGCGTTGGAAAATTGATTAATCATCCTTATGCTGGTTTAGCGGCTTTCATAGCCTGTGGTTCAGTGGCTAGTTGGGAACTGCACGGTACATGGATGAAGCTGTTTCAAACGCAAGCTGTGCAACCGAATAAGATGAAACTGGGGGGCTTGTATAATTCTACATCTTTATCGAAGTGGTGAAACACACGTACCAAACTTCAGGCAACAAAAAGTCACTAAGGTTTAACCGAAGTACCATTCCCTCAGGATCAGCTTAGGAGTCTTACTTTTAGATGATTGTGTTCTACCTATGACACTTATGGGTAAAGTTTCCCTCTCTTCTCAAAGCAAAAACCTGAAGTCAGCAATATACATCAGTATTTGCTCTAAGTGTGTGTCGAAATAACCATTATATCCCAAAGGATTCTGGAATTCTACCGGCCAGCTCTGATGGGACATCTTGCAGAGGTCACAGCATCCACCACACCAGGACTGGATACGATTGTAAGTGACAGACAAACTACTGGCAGCGTTCAAAGCAGTCAAGCAAAAAGGATGCTACCGCCAGACTTTGGATGAGCACAGAATGATCCAATATTTGGTGCAAACATTTCTCCTGGCTTGAGAAAGCCGTACATGATGTGCTGACAGTTACTTGTAAAATCCCTGATTAATTCCCACTACGAAGGCTGAGGGTCAGGATTCAAAGTATGAACTGAGGAAGCTGCGCTAGTGGAGTGAACCCCCACGAAAAACGAGCGGCCGAGGTATTCCGCCCTAAAAGGATATCCGTCCCTAGGTTTCGCTGCTCAGAATCCAGGTTTTCACATTCAGAGGACAAAATGTTCCCAGGGGGTCTGGTTATTAGTGCCAACAACGGGTTAATAAGCTGGATAAACAGTCCAAGCTGGCAGATCCAATAAGCTCGCACAATGGGACATGAAGAGCTGTGGCCGAGTCTTTTTAGTTTTCTTTATTTAATGAGGGGTAGGCGCAACCGACTGTGTCTGTCTTTCGTGTCCTTGGTTTGTGTACCAACTTATCTAGACGTTCGTCCTGTGTGAACTACTGAACATCGTCCACACCTAATCATGTGCACACCACTCAGGCGGTCATCGTTGGAAACCTAATTTCATTTCACACAGCGCGTTGCCAATATGAAACATGGTGTACAGACCGTAAGCATGTAATTCCGTCAGCACAGCTTCTGAGGTACTGGTGTTATATGGCAGTCGAGCAATTGAAGCGCAAATCCCAGTAGCTCTGCTGGCCGTGGACAACATCCACTCTAAGTTACATCCACGTAAAAACTTCAGTACTTTGTACATAACATACATAATAAAGTATCGAAGAGCTTAGTATATGGCTCCGTAGCTTACCAAGCGAAGGAAACTAAGTTACTACCAGGTTCACTTCGCGTCAAATTTATAACAACAACACGAATTAATAGTCATTTGAGGCAGATTGTTTAGACCTTGAATTGAAGAGGAACATACATCAGCAAGAACTCACTTCACCAATGGAGACGGATTTTTTGCACAAAACTCAAGTCTAAAATTATTTTCAGTCAAGTTTCCTCAAAGAGCTAAACTGGCTAAGATATTTGTGGTTTTCAAACAAGAATGTTCAAGTGATTATTGTGATAACCATTTTGGTTGATGAAACGCTCATACGTTCTCATTTTTAAAGCCTCGGAACCACTTAATTTATCAGGTAATATTCAACCCAAGGTGGATGTTTCATTGACCGTTAGTCCTTTTGAGTTTTTAGTTCATTTGTTCATTTTCGCATTCATTTGTCCACAGTAAACTGTTTCCTATAGACTTTAACCGACCATCGAAGACTCAGGACAACTCGACTTGAGGGGTAGTGGGATTCTGATTCACACTGACTGTTCTTGACTTTAAGGCGAATTGTTAAAGAGTTGATCTGCTGATTATATTTGGTCCCTGTGTTCGTTATACGCTGGAAATCCTGTAGTACTCACACCCATCAAACTTGAACTACTTTCAAATTTTAAAGTAGGCGGTAAAAGAATACACCGCACAGCTGTTCTCTTCCGTGCACCTTCCGAGGAAGGTAAGGCCGACAGCAAGCTGAGTCGTTTGGGTAGGATGAGCGCACTTCGCCCCTCATAGAAGCAAGAGTCCTCAATATAATTGTCCCTCAATGCACTGAGAAAGGCACCAACTTGATGGCAGTTTCCGAATCAAAAGCAACAGACGACACCAGTACCGCCTTGACTGAAGGTTAATCCATTGTGAGAATTCAGCACATAGAGAATGATTGGGTTAACACCGTTGATTACAAACATTCCGCTCGCTAGATAAATTATCCTGGGTGTACTACGTGGGAAAACTGCAGCAATCCTATGAAGAGGCGAACATCTAAGAAAGACGAAATATCGTTTGCCCGGAGAAATAATTGTTCCTCACTGGAGGCAACCTGGTGCATATTTTTAAGTCATGTTCCAAGCAGCTCTTCCAATAAACCCATTTGTTCAAAAGGTGCTACATTCATCCAACCTTTTCAGTATTAAGTAGTTTTTCCTTCTTGTGTGGTCCCTGAGCCGATTTGGTCAGTCGGCCGCGATTTACTGACTGATTCCGAGCGTTGATTGACCAGTAAACGTTAGGTCAACAGATGTATTCCGTCCGGCCCTCGTGATTGCGCAACACAAATCAAGTGGTAGGTAAGGATCAACTTGGTTGCTTGCTTGGCTTGATGTTTGAAAAAGTCCCCAAAGCGCAAATGAAGGCTAGCCAATTCTGCCTTGGTTTAAATGTATCCCCTATCGGCCGAAAGCTCTATGGTGATCATATGAAGCAGCCTCGCAAGATGTCTCAATATTTGGAAACAAGAAATGGAATCCGTCGGAACTTTTCCGTAAAACCCATGGAAACTGTTCAGTAGATGACATTACTCTGAGGGTTCATACATATTTGAAACCCATAGAAGTCTCATCCACAATAGTTTATTCTACCTCCAGCAAATGTCGACTAATTCATCTCTCTAGTAACACTTACTCTGAAGACAACCATAACACCGCATTGACATCACTAAACATCGGTAGATTTTGCCAGAGCTATTTAATTAAACCTTCCTGGTTGGTCGCTTATTAGCAATAATTTGGCTTTTAGCCTTTGATATCATAAATACTTGCAAGGTCTCGAACATAATCGATCCTTTGCATTTTCTTTGTAAACATGCAACATACCTTCCGCCTGGCTCATCTTCTGTGTTGGTATCGTCTCGACCATCGACAAGTAGTGCTTTCACGACTGCCACCGGGCAGTAGATGGTCTCATTAAAGTGGAACAGGAAGCCCAATTACGATTTTCATTCGAAATTTGCCAAATCTTTCAACATGTCAGTTTTTACCACAGCCTTATGAACAGCTGGAAGAGACAAACGTCTGACCGATTGTGGAATTCGTACACGAGGCTTACGCACGGGGCTATTAGCCCTCGCCACATCATCTATGAAGTCCTACTGAATACATTCTGCAGTACACACATTACTACCACAGACGCCCACACTCTCGATCGCCTTCCAAAATGGGCTACTCGATGTTCAAACACGTCTATCCAGATTCCTAACGCATATAAACCTTCGCGAGTATATGTCAACATACTATGGAGGTATGAAAAGCTATTACAGACGAGGCAATTTAGGCGCGTAGTAGCTTAAGAAAAACAGAGTTCCCTTTTAAGGTCATGTGCAGGACGAAATTGCCGAAGATGGAGCCTAGAATGAATCCTTCACTGCCAGTAGACAATTTTCTGAATCATGTCTCAGGGCTCTGCTGCGTAGATGTTCAATAAGTCTTTCTTCAGTATGAGTAGCAGAGAAAGGTTGCACAAAATTTGCGGGAAACCGCCTACCTGATGAGCCCTAAATAGGAAAAAGCCAATGTTTGTCCCGAGAAGCTGGAAAAAATCTAACATGTTTTCAAGTGTCCACTCCAACGAGTTGTATCCAGAAGGTTCGTATCCTGAAAATTTCGAGAATATGAAAGTGCTTAGCTTTGCGAAAGGGCACCGCTGTTAGGGTTGCTCACGAAAAGGGGTACTACCACGCTTGTTTGAATGCTGTGAGAGGTTACAGCCATCAATGGTGAACACAAACAGAATGCATGCATTGATGATGACCCTGGAGACAGTAGATGGTTTGGTTGAATCACGAGTAATCTCATCGAGAAGCAGGGTTTGAGTGAACATGCCACACAGATATGAGAAACCTAAGATGTGAATCCGTCAATTCGTTTGCTTGATCAACAAATTGTTTGAAGAATCATTTAATAAAAGGTGCACTGAGGTGAGTCGCACTTGACTTGTTTGATCCGCTACCGCAATGGCAGCAGGTATAGGGACATAACTTGACAATTAACTAACTTTCTTGCATTTATCCGTTTGTTTGTATTAATTCCAATAAGCGTCAGTGCCGTGAAAAACAGTTTTAGGTGTTGCAAACAAGCCGCCATCATGTTCCTTGACACACTTCATGTGAGTTAAAGTGGAATTTTTTCCAGAGCATTTCAAAAAGAATCAATCGGGTGATATTCATAATCCAGCCACGATACAGCTACTGAGGCACCGCAGCCGATTTAACTCGAATGAACGTGCCAACATACATACAAGCAATCACGGGCCAGTTGCACATAACAGCGGACCCAAACTCTCTTCCTATCCAGCTATTGCCAAGTGGATATCACACATTCGGTCGAGGTTGTTTTGCCCACTTGATAAGCTACTGCTTTGTTCGGTTTCATGACTATGATATTTTTCCAAGAATATAAGAACATTGGTAAGCAAATCTAATTTAGGCAAATACACTCACTTGCAAATCAGTTTGGTTTTCACGAGAGATTCAGTTCAGTCTCATGTTTCAGTTGGTCCGATATTCGAGATATCGCAGTATATTTTCATAAAAGAAACTTCTCATACGGTTGCTGAAAACTCTTTGACAACTCACGACAAGTTTTGCCCTTCTTGGGGCTCATAAGGTAGACGCATTTCCCGAGTTTCCGTCATCCTTATGTTCTACTTGACCCCAAATTAAATGATTTTGACAAATTCACTAAGTTGCAAATCAATTTGGTTTTCACAGGAGACTCAACTGAATCTCTCGCTTATGATGTTCTTCAACTGAATGTGCTACAAAAAGGCCACCCCGTGTTTCAGTTGGCACGATATTCGAGATATCGCAGTATATTTTCATGAAGGAAGCTACTCACATGGTTGCTGTCGAAGAGTTTTCAGCAACCTTGTGAGTAGTTTCCTTTATGAAAATCTAATTTAGCTTTCCATGATACTTTGAACATGAGTTATGGTGAGCTGGTGATAAAAATTCATCACATTCATCTTGGAAGGAGATGCTTGCCTCGATATCGCCTGTTCTGTCAAACGCTTAAGCTAAAAAGTTGAGAAAATTATGAATGACCGGGCTCGATCGACCGCGCCGTTAGAATTCCACATGAACAAAATGCCGGGAGAATGACATTCTTCTAAGGTAAACAACTCCGGATAACTTACAGTCGAATTCATTGCGTAGATTTTAGAGGGGTTATTGTCTACGCTTATTTTAAAAAAATATAGTGCATACTCTGGACCTCATTTCCTGCATGTTTGCCCGAAAAACCCTAAACCTTCTGACAAAAAACTCCTCTGTTATGCAACACCTTTGGAATTCTCTTGGCTTTCACAACAGGCGGGGGGTATTAGTTGCTCTATAGATTTAACTTTGAACAGCAAAGAAAAACGCGTTTTTCTTCAGCACCAGGTGTTCTCATTTTAAGGGAAATACATGAAAAGGGCGAGCGGTCATTTCTAACCAGCACATACCAGCTTCCTTAACAAAGAGGCGATTATCTTTTCAAGCTAATATTATGCAACTCCTCCTATTGTCGGAGCATAAAACACTGCCGACGGGACATCTTCCTAGTCTCACTTCTGTTCGGCACCACAGAGTACAGTTTTCATCGTCCACATTTCTCTCAGGGATTGGGAGCGGTCACCTGCTGATATCAAAGACCGTATCAGGCCAGCTGCTCAGCACCTGTAAGATGACTGGATGACTGAAAGAGAGGGAAAAGTAGATAGACGGACAGATTGATAAACGGACGGACGGACTGGCAGACGGACGGACAGGCGGACGGACGGACAGGCGGACGGACGGACAGGCAAACGGACGGACAGATAAATAGGCAGACAGACAGAGACAGACAGATAGCAGAAAATTTCGTATCAGCATCATGTTTATGCTTTCACTTAGTGCCAACTAACGCTTCACAGAATGACCTGCGACACAAAATGGCTTGGAGACTGGTGTGGAGCGGTATCCACTGAGGAGTGTTGGTCAGAACCGGCTCTAGGGCAGGGAGTGTGGTCTCTGCTAGCATCACACAGTCGGTCCCACTGTAAAGTTTACGAGGCTCCAATGATGGAAAATAGACGGACTGGTCACCCAGAAGGCGCTTTGGTTGAGTTAGAAGATAATCAATGAAGAAGTGGGGTCTCCATCATGGCAGCCAAAAGCAGAAAACGAGTATCTTAGAGACACTACGCAACTGGCTACGGATGTGAAGTGGCCCAAGTAAGGTAGTGAGCTTATCTTTCCTTGCCAGAACACACTGGCTGCTGGACTCTCATCGGACTCTCATCGGACTCTCATCGGACTCACCAGGTAGACGCAGTTCCCGAATTTCCGTCGACTTTACGTTCTACTTGAAAGCCAAGTTGTATGCAGCTGACTAAGTACACTTATTTGCAACTTCTATTGCCTCAGATTTGCATGATCCGATTAGTCCGTCAGTCACCTGCGTATGTTTGATGCGGATCATTATAAACGCGCGTTTTAAGGGCACTGGGGTGGATTATGTTTTATGTATGTACAAGTTGGAGGTATTTCTGTGGGCTGATAACTTAGTTTTAATCTGAAAGGCTGTGAGTTCGAATCGCCACCGATATTTGTGAGATGTACACTGCCGGTGATCTTTGGCAGGAGGAAGCATTCCATCGTCATTTAATTTTATCTTACGGGATGAAATGCGGTAGTAACAGAAACACACAATAAAGTAGCAATCAGAAATTCTGTCGATTTCACAGCCTGATGTCCGTGTTTCGTGTGACGTTGCTGCGTAGTATGACCTCATGAGCCTGTCCTATTTCGCCGCCATGTCTCTAACCGATGACCAGTGGTCCCAAGTACAGGTCAAATTTCATGAGACAGATGTTTTTTTAGAATCGAACTAGCTACTTCGGTTGATTTTCCCCGTTGGCTGAAATAGTTCTAAGTAGCGTTTGGCAGACGGTGAATTGAGTACCAGTCAGCTTTGCAAATGGAAACACGAATACCACTTTATGCCTGTTTTTCCAGTAGTTCCAGAGAACATTTATCGCTTCCTTTAGTCAACTCAGAAGTTTGGTGGCATTTCAGTAGCCTGTCGTTACTGTTTTGGACAAGCGAAGATTCCTTGTGCACTGCTGGTCAACTCGAAGCCCCACTTGGTTAAGAACCGTACAACAGGGCAGACACTGCACTCTTAGAACAGAGTTCCCAACTTTGTAGAAGTTTTAAAATGATTGTGGAAGTGATCGGGCTCTTCATCCGACAGTGACGGCAGAGGAGCAGTCGCTTACGGAAGCCTAGTGTCAACCTATTTGTGGCATTAGAGGCACCGGTAAATGACGTGGAAGTGAGTATCCATAGGTGCAAACAACCTTTTTAGTGAACGGAAATGTCCTTGACTTGTACGACGGTATTAGGCTTTTACAGTGACAAACCACCAAAAAGTTATAGGGCAGCGGTTTGGAGCAGGTGGCTAATTCGTCCATGGGAAGGAAGTATTGTGCTTCAGGAGGGGTTTTGGGCGATGAAATAATCCTGTTCTCTTGTCCGTATCTGTCGACAAACCGGAACAAGTTGAATTTCAAATTCTTGTGAAAGAAGATGGTGAATGTGTTCAGGATAGATAAACCAAGATTCCCACCAGTGTGACAAACATGGAAATGCGTGAGAGTATTTTTCACTTGTAGAGATGGACTAAATGAATGCATTCGAAAGGCGCAAATCGTGATACACAGACAAACGTCATCACATATCAGATAAGTATTTCGCTTCTTCTGAACACACATGCCTGTTAGATAACATTTTATCTTACGATCACATACGGTCTCCCTGCTTCCAGTGGATGCACCTTGCACTGTGCCTTGATTTGTTACAATGCCTAGCAATCGCATCATTAGCTTCCTAAGATAAGTATTCTGTCAACCTTGTTTGTGGAAAGTAGCACCGTAATAATTCAGACTATCGATCCGATCAAGCGAGTGAGATTAAATGAGCAGAAGAAATACAGCACATTTGCAAAACAATTTTGTGTTTGGTCGCGTTAAAAATAGACTGTTTTGGGCTTATTGAAAAACTGCGTACACGGCTTCTTGATATGGAGGGAAATATCCTTAGGGCAGTCATTTACTTAAGTCTCGAGTTCTTCTAGAATTTACTCTTGCTGAAGGAAAGCCCCATAAGTGAGAGGGTGCTCGATGAAAGACTGATTCGTACAGATAAAGTGATCTCTTAAAGGAGACGTCTGAATAGATCCTACATTTATTAGGAGACTCCACAACTATCCTTACTCACTGACTGCAATCAGGGTTTCGTCCCTGATGAGGCTGCTTCCATTTCTTAGGAGAGTCCTCTAGTTTCGTCCTAGGAGTGATTTCATCTCAATTCTGAGAAAAAAATATGAGCCTCTTCGTACAACAAAACAATGCAGGAAAGATCCTACAAATTTTAAGGGCCACACCGCAAATCTACACGAGGTGAGTTACGGAGAACTATCCAATTCAGGTGTAGCCCCTAGAAAATTCGAAGTATTATTAACCAAATTTATACGGCTCTGCAATAATCCCAAATTCAAAACAAGAAAGATGTAACTATTTATTCACCAGGTGATAGCTTGTTCATTGTGGTACACTTTATTTAATAGTTCTATTAAAAGACAGTTGAGGTAGGACAGAAGCGAGTAACCTTTCTATACGCGGCTGAGTTTTCTTAGAACTCGAGTTTGCCCTTGTATATTCAAGGGGTACGGGGAATTCTGCTTCCTCAGGGGTGAGCAAAGCCCATTTTGCAAACTGCGATAACTCTTGGAAATATCTGAACCTTTAATGGAGGGATACTTAGCTGACTTTTGGGAAAGGTATGTAAGCGTCTATGGAGTTGTGTCACTAGTCGATGCCAGTTTCATACTGACACTGGTTGTACTCAGATAAATGTGAGATTTAACGAAGATTCCTATGAATTTGCTTTAAAAAATAGGCGTAACACAGACAAGCAGAACTCAAAGATAACGTAAATAGATGCCATCAATTTCATCCAGCAACTAAGAAATCACTTTGAACCAGCGACCACAAATTTTACTGCGGATTCATCATCGTCGTCAGGGACGGCACGATGATGTGTGAGTTTGACTGCATTGAAATTGGAATAAACTCGGTCAAAATTTTTCAACAAGTTTAAACGATTTTTTGCAAATCTCGGCAACCGGATCTGCTGATTTTGAACGAAAGAGGCAATCCCGTGACAGCCCAATCCTCCCGCCCAGAAAAAAAATTCTTCAGCTGTAACACCCTTTCGGTGCCTAGGTACCATGCCACCCAAAGGAAGCACGAGGGCTGGGATACTGCCAGGTTGCCCAAGCCTAGACAGAGGAAGTCGAGAGGCAGAGGTCGGGTGTGAACCACGGACCTTCCGGTCAGGAAATTCGCGCTCCAACCACTGAGCCATCTCGCCCCATCTCCCTCCCAGAGGACTACTCTAATTCGTACTATCGCCCGGACATGATCAGTACAACATTAGAATATCAAAATTGAATCCAAGTCTTTTAAGAGATTCGACAACAGTTTTGTGGTATATGACAGGCATCACACGGCACTTGACACCGACATTCATCCTCTTTCGACTGCAACAAGTCGGAAAGTTTTTACTCAGAACTAAGCTACCGTTTCGTTATCAAATTCCTACGCTGTTGGGGCTCACAGGGAAGGAACTTGAAGATTTACGTAGTGAACCGATCCCTCAATCCATCGGCAGGCATTTTGAATAACAACTGCAGCACCAAACTTGCTCCGGTTTGATGAGCTATACATATTGTCCTGAGAGATTTTCTGAGCCTAAGCACCCACCAGCTGACAAACGCGGAGCATAAAAATCATATCGATGATGGTCCTCGTCTTTGTGCAGTGTGCTCACCACATCATCGATAAAATCGCCGGAGTGTTAGTATGTTAAGACATTTTGGGTCGAGTATGCAAATCACAAAATGGTTACACTGATAAACTTGTTTTTTTAAAGATACCAGCTCTGTGTGTCAATAAACAGAGCATAAATCCTAAGACGGCCGTATTTGTCCGACAGAATCAGCATCAGAGCAAATATCTGCAGTCAAATCATTTTGAAAAGTCATGTTACAGGCTAACACAATTCAAACGAAGTCAGTAAAGTTAACGGTTGATTACCGGGGAAGGAACTTAAAACCTGCCGTACAGACTGCAAGTATGGTTTCATTTACTGTCCTGTTCAGCCGCTTTGTCACAGTTGTGTCCCAAAGTTCTTACCTCCGAATTACGTGAAGCTAGTCATATAAGAATTATCTTGACCTAAATTACTCTTTATTGCTTTTAGCTAACTATGGAGTGTGAAACTCAGCACAACATCAGCAAATCCACTCTGTAAAATGAGCAAAAGGAATAGACGTAATATCATAAACAAGAGACTTAGCTAGGATTCAGCTGAGTCTCCCATGGAAACCAAATTGGTATGTACATGGGTTTATCTGTCGAATCAAAAGGACTACTCCAGTAAACGCGGTACGACTAGATTTTGTTCACCAAGCTGGACAATCTCCATCCGCTTTGGAGAGACCTTCTGGTAAGTAATATATGGCATTATCAGGTAAGTTCATTTTCCACTCACTGCTTGTGTGGATACACAGCCCCCCATTGGGTGGACGGAGAATCCTGCGATGTGAGAAGTCTCTGAAAGTTATCGGCCTGATCTAGGAGGAAGTGACACAGAAGGGTGGTGAAACATGCGGGTTATTTCAGATAGTCACCATGGGGGCCAACAAACACACTTGGCATATCTTGTGCGTAGTTTCTGCAACTTTTCGAAGAAAAATTATAATATTTGGTCATTGAAATACTACTGCGCTTCTGCAACCAGCTCTGCATAAGAAAAAGTAATACTTTTTCAAGTCTTCTCCAGATGGAGCAAGGTCGGACTGACTGCAATTCAACCTCAACTTCGTCATAGTGTCCATAATTTGTAAGTTTTACAAGCAGATACGTTGTGCTGAGCAGAAGGAACTCTACAATTACTGGGTGCCAAGTGGTCACACGTCGGGGTGGGGTTGGAGGAACCTGCCCACTAGGAAAAATACTAGGGACTGTCATTGTTGGAAGTTATCTCCAGATTGTGAAGATCTCAACAGCAAACAGACGAGGGCTGACTTTGTTGAGCCTTCTGTAAGGTGGCCTTTCCTTAGGATGGTCTCCTCCAACTCAGGTGGTGGACGATGCAGAACTAGGTGCCAACAAAATCGGAATGCCATTGAGATCCTTCATATTTTGGTATTCGAAAGGTTGGGAAAAGAAGACTGTTCAGTTTTTTCGAATTCAGTGTGGTCTTGGTAGTCATGAGGAATGACATGAGGAAAGTACCCCAGAAAATGTCATTACCCACGAAGACAAATTGGCGAAACGTCTACAAACATGCTAGCTACTTTCATTCGAGAAGGTAGTCTTTCGGTACGAGGGTTGTGTTAGATGCACCTCGATAAATCCATCGAGTTCTCTTTATGTCATTTTCTAGCAGTTGCACGTTATGTTTTCTGGATAGAAAGTAGACACGCAGATGTCTCTATTTTGTTCTTTGGTCGGAACCACGACCAAAGGGGCGAATAATTACAGGCATATTGTAAGTTTTTTGGACTTAGAAGATATTTTATGAAGTACAGATAGAGCTCCGTTTATACCTGAATCTCAGTCTGGAATCCGACCCCAGATAAGGCAACAGGCATGTGAATGGCCGTGAATTTGTGGGACTTTCATCAAGATCTCTCTTGTTGGAGCAGTCCCGCTGTCTTGGGGCGAGTGTTCCGGTCAGTCTATACTTAAGAAGAGGAAGCCTGGATTTGCTTTTAACCTTTAATGGGGTCTGTCAGGTATGCATAAACTTGGCCTTGGTGAGGATTCCATTCCGGATGCTTGACATGCAAAGTGAGCATGTTATCACCCCTCCACCGGCGCAAACTGAAAGCACATTGGTTACACGTCTGTGTGAGGTTTTGCCCGATACGTCGAGTAACAACGTGGTAGCTGACTGTTCTGGTTTGCATCGGTCGATTGATCCGCTTATTCGAAACTTAGAATCGGTTGACGCCACGGAGGCAATGTCCCCAAAAACTACCACTTGCTTTGGGAAGAAGAGGAGGCACACTGAGCACATTGTTTGTCAGAAGGTTTTGCGACGATATGAATGACAAACAACACCACATCCTCCAATACTCCATACTGCTAAGAAAAAACCAAAATGTCATTTGTGTCAGATCTGAAGTAAATCGAAATGATTATGAATGAGGAAAGCGTGATTTTTCATTAAGTTCAATGGTATAAATGGGGTGATACGTTTGTTCTGTTTTCTTTCAGATGCTTAGGAGCGAACGCTATAAGAATATGCGAAAGTTGACCTCACTGGAAGACAAGCTCGGCTTGTGTTTGCTTAAAAATTGTGACAACTAATCAGATTTATCCCGAAATTTATTCATATTGCAAGTCAGCAAAGCTTCTGATGAATGACAAGACGAATTTCAGGGACTTTTGCATTATTCAGCTGAAGATAAATCAAATACGGAATTCCGATTTTTTATGGTTACTTCCTACCCGAGATTTATTGCTTCCATTCGTGTCGAAAGAGTTCGGTTTTCCACTTTATTGCAAATTAAAACAAGTCGGTGAAGCACTGTGGCATTTGGAAATGCTCTTCGATGCGCCAAGTCTGGTGTTCTATTACTTATAAGAGATTTAACGGATGAAAAGCAGTTGAAAACTTCTCACGGTGAGAATGATTAACATCTGTGTTAATTTGGTTCCTGTTTTGGTTGCGTCAAACCAAGTTGTGGAACGGATTGCTAGGGCAAATCCTACTGAAATTTATCAAAAGGGAAGAAAGAGCGACTTCATCGATTTGTAAAAAAAACAGGATGAATAATAAATGACTTTTAAAATAGCGCTTGGAATGTTTCTTGGGGAAAGGGAATTACCTTTCGGTCCATGATCACAGGAGAGAATGTATCGATAAAAAATTCTGCAGGAATCAGCGCTGCGTCATCATCCAAGGGAGCTCATCCGCCAAACAGTTCAGGCGGTGACTCGAATTTCTAAACACCAAACCAGTGAGCATGCAAAACCGTGGCTTGACACGGACCACTCAGTACCAATGCACATGGGCCATTGGCCGCGGATATAAACATGGAGATGATATGCACGGTTGTCAGGAGGTCTGAATGAACAAATCGTCGTGCACTTTACTAAGTCTCCTCACCACAGGTCTCACAGCACAATTGCAAAGGGAGTGTCCACTGTGCCTCAAATGGCCATTTTAATCCTGGGTTACCGTTCACTTTCTCATTTTACCACCTGTCTGTACTTGTCAAGTCCACGTCATTTAGTAACAAAAGATAGAATCAGTGTGATATAAATAAAAAAATATAACCCGAGAACGAAGCCAGTAAGTGGACTCAACTACATACTAACTATACCACACTACACTATATTATATACTAACTCCTTTGTCAAGCAGAATCGGTGGACCCCGAGTACCCTAGGACTTCACCTTCTATACTGTGCTCACTCGTGTAAGATAAATCTGGACCTCTAGGAACGGTTCAACTGTGGAGCTAACTACAGCTTGTGTATGGCTAAGCTAACCTCATACTGTTGTTAGGAGGATGAAGTCATATGATTGCCACGCTCAACAGGACTTGTGGGTAAATTTTACAATACCATATTTGTTCAGAGTCTCGATGGGCTACGATCTTGGATACAGAAGCGCAGTCAGATGACACGACCAAGAAACACGCAGTAACTTAAGTCGGCATAATCGACTGCAGTAAAAACTGAACATGATCAGGCATGACCCAAGAACCCTAATTTTAAAATGTACTTTTTCTGGCGTGATAAGTTTTCAGTGGTCCTCTGTGGAATTGGGAAACAAGATCGAATGTCGGTTTGAAACTCCCGTACTTATGGAATCCAGTTCCACATACATACCAGTGGCTGACAGCCTACGCACATTGGTTTTTGGGAATAGCATGGATGGAATGACAAACTAGCCATTGAGAGAGTATGCGGAGTGTGCTTATTGACCCAGTGGCTTTAAGATTCACACGCTAAAGGCTGTGTCGAAAACAGGGGAACGAGATCTGAAAAAATGGACACGAGGTGGTGCGCGCGAGCGGTGCCGTGCGCTGTCAGTCACTCCATCAGGCACGAGACTGACATGCCTCAAGCGGAGAACTGAGTGTGCATTTAAATGGGGCGAGAAAGGGGTTAAGAGATACCAGTGAAGACAAATGGGTGATTCCAGACGCAGCCTGCTTTTGCTTACCGGCAGGCTGTGTGCGCCAGACGACGGCCGATGTGGCAAGAAGCTATCTGCATTTGTATGGTTCATGATTGTACGCAGAATAAATAATCCATGGACGATGAAGTCCTTAAATTGGACATAAGAGTTTGTGCAAACATTATTCATCGGACAGCGTGAGGAAAAAGCTGTGTCACAAATTACTAACTAACCTAAAAATTCAGGTAGTTCTTTCTGGCACAAATTTGTTGTGCTTTAGAGCTGACATTGATCCACGCTATACACGGATCAACAACCGTACACCAATGCTGATTACGAAAAACTCACAAGAATACACATTTAATGGAAACCAGATTTGGTGTTGGTCCGTTGCTGTTGGAAAACTTCTCTAGTCAGGAGGGGAGTGACAAGACGTGAACAGGCATTCTATGAAAAGCCTCTGGATAGAAATGTCCTCATTGATTAGATGTATTCGAAGTGGAATTATCCTTATATGATTCATCACCAGTTTGGGGTGTCCCTTCAAAACATTTGTTCTGGCTGCACCAAGGTGAGCTAGCCCCTTGAACGTCTTCAATAACAGCTACCCCAGTGCAGTGGACGGCGCCAAGGCTGTCACAGATATCGATCAGGTTTTGGTTTCAGTGGCGTGGGCCATAGACAGCCTCTAGACTTAGAAGCTTAAGATAGTTTGGGATCAACAGGCCAATCCACTCAGTAATATTCAACAAGTCATTTAATTCTGAGTCTTCTTTCTATTGGAAAAATTCCGAAGAAAACCAACATGGCCTTAGGAAGTTGTGATTAAACGATACGGCTACGCAAAGCACTTTTCCGGGAGTGGAAGCAGAATTCACATCAAACGATACGATGGTGGATATGTTCTGTTTTGAGACTTTTCAATATAAACAGAACAGGCACGCTAAATAAGCCCTTTGAAATTTTCCCAATCACATGTGGTTCCCAAAATTATCTATTCAACTTTTCAGCTCTTATCGACAACGTAATTTTCATTAACATGCTTTATCCATTTTTGTTTTCCTATCAGGTAGATAGTATTCACTGGGATGTGCCTTTGATTTTTACAGACGATGGCTTTTCATTCGTTAAATTTCCACTGGCCTTAAAATGGATATCAGTGATCACAGCTAGCTTGTTGAGTGTTTATCTCTTGATAATGACGGTTAGTTGGGCCTTATCAAAGCCTTCGATCTTTGCACGCATGGACGCGATGATTCGACCTTTGTAACCTCACGAACACGTTTTTAGATGGTTTCGATCTTTAAATTTTCTAGCACCACTCACAGTGAATATACAATCAATATAAAATCACGTCTGACACATCAATGCCACTTACAGACGTACTGAATTTTTATGTAGGCTGTAGCTTCATAACACTTCAGACGTGAAGCCCACGAGAAAATACCTTATCGACTTCGAAAAGGAGCTAAAAGCTTTTCAGCTGGTCCGGGGTGGAGTGGTTTTGGTTAAGCATCCGCCGTATGACGAATATGTTCGCACACTCTCGTTCCACACTGCAAAAAAGAGATTACTTAAAACAGTTCGAGTCCCCTGAACTTAAAATAATGACGTGGTTTTCTTCTACCTACCTGGCACGACCGTCTCTCTGATAGGTCCGAATTTTCACGAGTTTTCGAAGTCCCCAGGGTCAAAAGTCTGAGTGGAAAATTCCTGAAATTTCATCATAAGAACAGCCGCTATTTTAGCTGTTGAATTTGTGGCAACCACTGAATGGGGCTATTCAAAGACCAGATACTCGGTGTTTCCTTCGGAGAGTCTTCAGAACCTGGCTAAAGTTGATATGGAACACGCGGGATAATTGTGCTATCATTATCTTAACTATCGCCGACATTCATCGCTACTGCCGTTAACAGCAACATATCAGTGCGAATGTAACACAACGTTGGGACAAGCGCTACTAGTGGGCGTCTGCTTCAAGGTCTGTAAGTTCGATCTGGTTCTTCATCTAAAGTGAACTGGTCTGGATGAGGCTGTACTAGGTTTTCAGCGTGGTCTTCCTCCATGGAAGAACATCTTCAGGAGATACAAAAATGCCCCTTTGGTTGAGTGCTCCTAGTCAATTTTGGCGGCTCTCTGTGGAACAGAGAACACAAATCCAGACTTTTGCCCGGTGTCTCTATCACTCTTCTTCCGTCAAGTTAATGCTGCAAGTATTCATTGACCCTGAATATGCGCAACTAAGACGTGAAGGTTCTGCGAACTTGGTCGTCTGAGGGATTGAGAATAAAGCAGCTTTGTGATGAATGCTTCAGAAAAAAACAGAACCACAAGATCATATATGTGTATGAGGAAGAAGCAACCTGGTATAAAAGCGTGAGGTACAACTCTTTCAAACTCGGCATAACTGAGATAGTGTTTAGTTCTTTATGCTTTTTCGGCTTTCTCAGCTTTACTTCGTAATGATGTGTTTCGGAGAGCTATCGTGCAAATTCACCAACCAAGCCAAGTCAGCCGATTTCCAGAAGAGTACGATAACGCCGCGGAGAAGTTTAGTATTAATGTAAGTAAATCGGAGCCAGTGGCGAAATCAAACGATAGTAACTTGAGTGAAATTTGAGAATTTCAAAAGTGAAAAGGTTGCTCTTTTTTGCACTACTACGGCTGGGCCTGTAAAATCGATGTAACCGAGAAAGATTAAGATGAATCAGCAAACTGGCAGAGACCTACGGATGATGGCATTACAGTGAGCACTATTACCACATCAAGCAAATAGCTACCGGCGTCATCTTTAAAACGTAGCATGCACGTATATGATGGAATATAATATAATATACTATAATATAATATAATAATGATATAATATAATGTAACACAATGTGGCATGATATGATGTAATATAATGCAATATATGATGTGATATAATATAATATAATGCACTATAACATAACAGGATATGATATGATATAAATATTATATAATATAATATAACATAATATAACATAATATACATATTAATATAATATAGTGCAATAAAATATAATGCCACTTCAACATCATGACTCCAAAACAACTTGAGTAATTGCGCAGCAAGCGCAGTCATGTATTACAGGTACGCACATAGTTTTATCAGTAAAAATTTTGTGTTTACTACGGCTAATCACCAGTTTTGCCTTGAATCAGAGTTGAGCACCATACATGTAGCCGCTTGAGAGGTAAAACATCACTGGCATTGTAATATTCCACGGTAAACGCACTGGGGTATTTCCTGCTACAAATCATCGTTGGTTGCATTTGATAAGTATGCTAATGACCTTCAGGACCTGACCATAAATGTGAGTGTTTCGTGTTCCACAGCAATTTCAACTCTGTCAAAAGTTTCAGGTACGAAACCGCCCTTTCTCACGGTGAACACGGTGAGCGAGTGTTTCTTTGCTTCACTTTGATTGACCGACCGGAATTATATACCGAAATGCTTTCGCCACCGCAAAACCATCGGCAGTTAATGTACCAACAATAAACATTTTAAGCTGATGGGGGAACGTGAAGGTCCTAACTAATGGAGTGTAACTAGGTTAAGCAAGGTAAAATTTGTTTATCAGAGAGTAGCACTACAAACAAAGTATTTGCTAATACACTAATTTGCATAGCAATTTGGTTTCTAAGGGAGACTCACCTGAATCCCAGCTAAATCTCTCGTTTACAGTGTTTCTGTTCAACCGAGTGTGCTGCTCCAGGTCGCCACATGTTTCACCTGATACGATATTTGAGACATCGCGATACATTTTTTAGACGTAACACACTACCCAGCAACCTTATGAGTAGTGTGCTTCGCCTCTACAGAGCATCTGCTAGTATGACGACTCAGTTAATTGCCACCATCACCTGAATTTTTGTTCGGAATTCCTTGTGAAAGCTGTGTCATCCAAACAACTTGAAAAATGGCTCTCTCGGGCAAGCATGAAACTTGTTTTTTTGTGATGGTACTCAGGGAAGTGCGTGAAAGCTATAATACTAATAATGTTTATTCCTAAATGACGATTGGCATACCGTCAGGTATGACCATATTAGTACAATCAAAATAAGGGCAAAACTGACGTCAGTTATGAATTCCCAACAATGAGCGGAATTGGAGCACTCACATAAGTAATGGGCATTATCCGACAAGGATGTGGCCATGCCTAAACTGGCATGATCCAAATGCAATGGACATTAGGGACAGAGAAACACGATAGGTTTTTTCAGCTTGTAGAAAACATACCAAATTGAAGGAAGATTATACCTTTACAATTCGAAGATGGCGGGCACCAACGCAACGGGGGGAAGCAAAACTGAAAGGTTCTGCCTGGTGCGTGAAAATAAACTGTAAATTGATGAAATGAGAAACCAGAACAGCGAATCTGGAGAAGCAGGAGTATTTCAGTGGTCCGGACGCATCAGCAGGAGCACTATCTGAAGTCTCTTTTTAGCTGGGAGAATTCTTTCCAAGCGCTTAATCTATTCCATATCGAGTTCAAATGGTTCTGGATATCACGACAGCAGGAGACTACATTCTATTTGGTAAAGCCTTTGAAGCTGGCCAGGCTGTCAACTGTGAAATTTTTATTCCCTGAGCACTTACGGTGAATTATACCTTAGATGCAATAAACTGAAACGCTGTGTCTCGGTAACTTGCCTCCAAGTTTGTCCTGAGGATTTAGGGCAGTTTTTTCTTGATAGAGTAGTGTTATCCAAGAAGCGGTCTTTTCCCCATTTTCCCCTTTTATATCGGTGTCATGCTGTTCTCTTTTTTACTCAGCATAAATATGTTGACGACGCTACGCCTGGCTGTATGTTCACCACTAATTGGGCTCCAATGAACTTGCATATCGGATTAATTTCCCTGGGTATGATTTACCCTTACTACATCAGGATGTGGCTTTTTTCCTATTTTCGACGATGATTTCAGGATGGTTTGATGATTGAACTGGCTCGCCTTACTGTCATCGGGGCCTACACTCCAAGGTACTCCACAATGAAGTACCTTCCACGTAACACCAAATGATTCTATCATGTTGGAAGGAGTTTTTAAGTCTGCAATTCTAGTCCATTACTTGTATCTCATAAACTCGTTTTGTTTTTTTATCACATGTTTTCTCTCACATTAGACTGTTGTGCAGCTGAAGGACAGTTGCTTTTATATGCGGTTCATAAAGCATTTTTCCGGAAGCCACGGATCTAATTATAAAGAGATCAGGAAATATATTTTGTCCATACAGTCTGAGTCGGTGTCTATTAATCAACACAACATGACTGAAAGTTAAAAATTCTACGTGGACACCGTGGAGGAAAATTCTGAACGCTCTCTTGTAGTTGATCTTGTGACAAGCGGTCTGAGTGTCCCACGATCGATGATACAGGTTTCCAGACTTTGGCTTGCAGTCCATCCGTCGGTCGGTTGATCACGTGAATAACACAGTGAGGCGAGTGGTCTGAGAGTGTTTGCAGGTGATCCGGTTTGTTCTGCCAGTGTAGACTGCACCGCAACTACATCTGAATTCTATAGAAAATGTGAGACAGAAAAACTGAGTACAACATGTTTTGCGCATACGAGATTAATCGGTGTTGTTGATGAGAGCAAGTTCAGTGGATTGATTGGATATGTACAACCGACTACAGAACATAGTTTGTACCTGATGGTTGCGGTTAGGTGGCTTTTAACTTACAGCTTTCTACTCACAACTTAGGCCTCTATTTGGGCCTTTGAATGCATTGGACGCGAACAGATTCTCTAGATCGCTTCTAGGAGCCCTTCATGTTTCCTCAGGGAGCTAGGACAAAGTGCGCATCAGGATTCTTCTGTAAAGCTTTAAAAGTGACAATGAAACAGCATAAATATTGCATGACCTATATGGATATGTGGTATACGAGACGCATGAGTGTCTGATGACAAGAGTAACTGAAAATGCAAGGCTGTTACCCTTAGAATATACTGAAGGGTTTCGACGTAAATCGTTACTCCGATTGTAGATGTTGTCAAAATGACTATGTTCTGTAATACTAAAAATATGCACATCGTTTTCAGCCTATTTGAATTGGGAGATACGTTCAGAAAACTGGTTTTCAACTACGCCAAAAAAACATCTGTTAATGACCGTCTAGACGGGCTGTTCAATGCTTGGCAGCCAAAATGCTTGTACGCCATGCCCTCGACGTTTTCCAGGCTTAAAAGGACCGGGTGTTCTGAATATTCTAGAGGAATACGTACAGAAGTTTTTCGTACTGTGAAAAGATTGCGCAGATATTCTAATGTCTGGTTCAAAGGTACAGTCGTGAGTATCTTTGCAAGTTAGAAGGGACATTTTGCATAATCATTTGTGATAAATAGGAGATAAGGTTCGATTGGTCGTCTGGCTAGATCGTGGCAGGCGGACCCCTGTCTTTGTGTATATTGGGCGCTTCCTGTAGATCAAACTTCCGTACGTCCGCACTACAAATTTTATCAGTTGGCCCGTTCATACGGTTGGATACCTACCTCCATATTACTTTCATAATGGACAGTCTGATGACATTTATTCTTTATTACATTCCTACGTACCCCTTCTTTTTTATGCCTCAAAAAGCAGCGTTGACTTCGCATTGTTTATCCTCCATCTTCAGTACATATGGCTCTTGTCGAATTCAACCTGCTTTATTTAGTGTTGATAATTGATCGTTCAGAGTGGATACAATTTACACATTGTGCTTCGTTTGGTCCTATATTGTCAGAACAAAACTAAAAAGGGACGTGCCACTCGCGTTCTTGTCCTAATTTCCGTCACAGGTCAGAGCAGCCGGCTTATTTCATCAGCGAAATTTACATCTGCCTTGTACGCCTGTAGGAAATCCTAGCACGTGACAATTTGGATGATAGAACAGACCTTGAGACCAGCTTAGGTGATTGGTGACGGAATGACACCAGGTGTAATGATCGGTTGCACAGGTTATTTACAATAAATTATAAAGTTGCATTTGCATAACATGACCTTGAGCCCTTCAGCTGACAATTCAGTAGTGAAAGGTGATTACAACAAACATGTGCTTATTCGTAATGCACTACTCATAAGGTTGCTGAAAATTCTTCGACAGCCCACGACCTGTTTCGCCCTTCTTGGGGCTCATCAGGTAGGCGCAGTCCCCGAGTTTCCATCAACCTTATGTTCTGCTTGAAACCAGATTGCACGAAATTGGCGAAATACACTCATTTGCAAACAAATTTGGTTTTGGAGAGACTCACCTGGAACCCAGGCAATTTGGTTTCAAGTAGAACATAAGGTTGACGGAAACTCGGGGACTGCGCCTACCTGATGAGCCCCAAGAAGGGCGAAACCGGTCATGGGCTGTCGAAGAATTATCAGCAACCTTATGAGTAGTGCATTTCGGCTATACATGTATCGCGATATCTTGAATATCGTACATGAGGAGGCCTGGTGCAGCACATTCAGTTGCCTGGAGATTCAGCTGGGTTTCAGGTGAGTCTCTCGCAAAACCAAATTTGCTTGCAAATGAGTGTATGTGCTTATTCGGTTTTCGTGGACCAGTCTTTAAACAACTGCCAAATTTATGGGAACGAGCGCATGAGAAAAGGACAGCGTCACCATGACCTTGCACAATCACTTGAAAAAAGAACTGTAATCCAAGCTTTTGGACATGTTTTTCTGTTAAACCAGACTTGAGTTTAGACATCTAAAACTGTCCTATGTTTACAACCAAAAAGGCTGCTTGTATGACAAAACACAGAGCGGAACCAGAGTAGGACAGTCTTTCCCTGTAGTAAGCACCAATCGGGAGCACCTAAAATGATTCTGCCTTTGAGCTAATGCTTTCTCAAGGCTTCGGCTTAAAAGGAAGCCAGAACCTAAAAGGATATGAGGTGATTTTTTAGCCACTTTAAGGTCGCACACAAATTTAGATGATTGACAGTATTCCATGAAATATACTGACTTATGCAAGATTCCTTGGAGTTTTCTTCACGTTGGTCAAACCATTACTGGATCCTTGTTACTATTAGGAATGGATATTCCTTGCATGTAGCATACTTTTCTAGGCAACTGATTATCATTAGTATCGCCACAGTTACCTCATGATTTATCCTCTGCTTTTACTGTGCGGCTAACAACTTGTGCTGGTGATATTTTGACTACTGATCTGATTGGCTAAATCGATCATCCGTGATCTCTCGGCAAAAGATTAGCACATCTGCAGAAAAGCAATAGGCTAAGTCACAACGCTGTTATTTCAACGTGTTGCGTCATGCTTACCTTATATCTAGAGGGAGAAGGTCAAGGTCACAGCTGAAGCCATCAACTTCTAGTGGGCTGGTTGTCTTAATTACGCTAAATGTTTCTTCCTGGGTCCTTAAAGGATCTCATCAGCAGGAAGGAATCATGTTGCGGAAGATTTTGGTTGTAAAATTAGGCCATTCAAAGCAATTTCTTTTCGAGAGGAAGGTTATGTGTTTGCGAAGTGAAAAACTGAGAATCACCCAAACCGTTGCCTCTTTTGAGGTATTGCTCTTTCACATGTGGTGCTGGTGACCGATGACACTGAATTTGTCTACTTACAGCCTTTTTATGGTTGCAGGTATAGTCATAGCTTTCCAGTGGCGGCACCCTTTGTCTTCTCTTTAGAGCTCATCTGGAAGCCCCATAA
Organism: Opisthorchis felineus; assembly: GCA_004794785.1. NCBI lineage: Eukaryota > Metazoa > Platyhelminthes > Trematoda > Opisthorchiida > Opisthorchiidae > Opisthorchis > Opisthorchis felineus. The sequence goes on from SJOL01006484.1 coordinate 876,434, forward strand.
ACGAACCCCCATAGGCCGAACATCGACTCTCGGGATACTTGCATGCTGGCCCAAGCAGCTGGCCAACTATGGTCTGCAAAACTACATCTGAGTTGTCCCAACAACATGAATGGGTAACAAATCCGTCCTCAGTACCAGGTTACCACAAGCACTTCTAGGAACATAATCTTACAAATCGTGAAGCAGTCAGTGCAGCCTACGGGCCTCAGGTTTGCAGGTGCTACGCTTTACGTGATTATACCCGAGCTGCTTGTCCCGATAACGTAGTACTTCATATCTCGGCTTGAAACCTGTTCTCTAGCTGTTTCCCCTACCAATTTAGATATTCGACCCAAATAAGCAAACCTCAGGACTGTCATCCTGACTTTGGAAGTATTCAGCTGAAAAAAGACACATTTCGGACTAATGATATTCACCACTGGGAGTGCAAAATAACCAAATCCAGTCTCCCATTATTCCAGGCCAATTCATCCGACGGTGGAAGTTCAAGCAGCACCTGTAATGTTACACAAACACCCATGTGTGAATTCAAGAAAAACGACAAAGACATGAAAGTCTGAGTTGGTCATCTCGGAAAATCAATAGGCAATACGTTATGGACCATCATGCAATACTTGTTTGGATTTAGCCTCTCCAGGACTTAACACCATGCACAGAGAAGTTTCACAACATGTTAATAAGTCGGATAGGGAAAGAAAAACAAAATATTTGCTCATGAAGATCCAAACATGTATAAGTTGTTCGTTTTCATGAGGAATTAAAGCTAGTTATTTTGTTTATTCATGGAGAAAATAGTTTTTGCTTAAAGTTTTGGCTGCGGAAGAGGACTAAAATATAGCTGACCCGCTGCATCACCTGATCAGTTGGCAAACCTGGAAGACAGTTAGTTTTGGACAAGTCTCCCATATCTTAGTTCTAGCAATATCTGAACAGATCATGTAAAACTAACTGTTGATTCAATTGGTGCCACAGTATCCTCAGAGAATAATGCATTTTTTCAAGCAAAATGATTTGGAGCGTCAGAGGGGCGAAGATCCTGATGAATTGGATAGAAAGTTCTTTTAACTACCCAAATAAGATTTGTTCGAGGAAAAGACAGTACTCTAGCCAGCAGATAATCATATCGACCCTGCGGCAGAGTTCCTGAATGGAGCTACTGTGCAGTGTGCATCTTGAAGTCAAGTGTTACTTTTTAGCCAACACGGTTAGCAGGCTGGTCGAAATAAATCTTAGTTGACATAGAATCTGGTTGACGGTGCAAATCATCTGATGTGGTTGGTGCGTATGACATAAGGATGCAGGAGAGCAGGGGTGGGTAAGGAGCGTTGTCAAGAAACTGACCACGAAAAACCTCCGACGATCATCCAACTACCACACACCACCACATTTAAGTGTATTTTAGGAGAAAACACATGCTGTATAAAATTTACTTTAATGAATATGAGCACCCCTGTTGGTCTGCATTTCTCTTGCTTTCAATCACTCAACACACCTCAACCACGAGGTTCCGTAATTGAGGGAAACAGTAGCAAGCTGATCGTGCAAAAGTTATTTTTGTAGGTGTGAATAACTGTGATGCGCCAGTGTGCATTTTAAACCCTCAACAAAAAAGGGAGATTTCGTCTCGTGAACGGATCATCTCATTAGATAACATAGATGTTATAATTTAACAAGTCAATCACAAAAAATCCTGTATGGTGCAACGGTTTCGACCGAGAACACTCGTTTTTAGGGTCGAGCAAAACCAACGTGAACTATTTCTTCTGAAGCCAAGTGCTCAAAGCGAATAGACTCTGTTCCATGACAGTTGAGCAAACTCACTTGGTTAGCTGGTTAGCTGTGCTTCGGGAAGCACAACTGAGGCTGGGAAAATTGTTGGGGTTAAATTCGTTCCCAGAGGCACAAACAAGCAGAGCAAATCGCCGAATATAACAGCCACTAGATTTCGGACTGCCAGTAGTTTCATCAAATGTTTATACATCCTCCATGCCCTAAAATGGATCAGCGCCTTCTGGTGGAAGATTGTTTCGCAGATAGGATGACTTATTCTGAAGCCTTCGGATTTAAAAAAACCCACGGGAGTAACAAGCATGGTGACCAACGGTTACCAACTCATAAAACAAGCGAACGTGGGTGTTTTTGAAGGACAAATCGCGAATAACGACAAAACAAAGAGTGCGATACGAAATCACGTCAGATTTCAAAGAGTGGGTGTATCAACTCTTGGTAGAATGATCAAGACGGCTATCCTGTTGAGTGGCACTTGACATTGTGTAGGGGGATTATAACACATCGCTGTTCTTGGGCAACCGAAATAGTACCGCTTTAAAACAAAGTCAAGTTTTTAGTTGTCAGAAGCCTATTTTTTAAGCAGTTTATCATCCGAATGGAAATAGACTGGCTGGGAGTTCTACTGGGAGTAACACCGATTGGGAACACGTCGAAATTCCACTTTAACCAAAGGAAAGCGGCAAAATTTACTGCTTTTATACGATCTACTGCGGCCAGTCCAGATCGCGGTATATTTTTAGCAGGTTGCTGAAGTTAGCACTTGAGGGGCGTTAGATCTCCTAGTTGTTTGATAACGAATTTTAAGCTCCTTTAGAAGACGTACGGGAATGTACATTGATTCCAAATAACCTTTGGCAGTGTGAAAGGGAATGACTCATGTCCGAATTATGATTGCAGAGGTTTTCGACTTTTTGCTTTGTTTCCATGCTGTTGTCAAAAAGGTCGGAAATATATATACTCAAGGCGGATGATTGCGTAAGTACTTGCCACACTTTGTTACCTAGACGTAACACATTACTCATAAGGTTGTAGAAAACTCTTCGACAGCCCACGACCGGTTTCGCTCTTCTTGAGGCTCATCAAGTAGGTGCAATCCCCGAGTTTCCGTCAGCCTTATGTTCAGCTTGAACATTGGTCAGGTTTCGTCCATCAATAACGAGAGATTCAGCGGGATTCAGTGAAGTCTCCTGTCAAAACCAAGTTCGTGTGCAAATAAGAGTAGTTTTGGAAATTCGCCAACAATGATATTTCTACCGCACATTTAGCTTTCATTTAGTTTATACAGCTCCACTGCGAGTGGAACACGAGTCCATCCGTAACGTTAACCATGAAATAGCGCACATTGCATGGTGCAGCCATAGCAGCCTATTCCACGAATGCTTTAGAGCTAGGGGGAGGGAAGACCATAACCATCGTAAATGGTTTCGTATGCAATCACAGTGTTACACTCGTGTGTACCAAACACCAATATGATGAAAAGGGTTCACGGAACCAACTCTGTTTGGTCATGCACAGCATTTTGTTTGCAAACATAAGATTATTCTGCCCACGTTTTTGGAAGTTTTATGAGCAGAACAAAGGTGTCTGGTGAGGTGTATGTGCGCACGCGGACTCTACTAGGTTCACCAGTAGACGTGTGTTTAACTATAGAGAATGTTTGGCAGATTGTCTGGTGGTCTGGTGTATCGGTGCGCTGCCAGTCGATCAATCATCATATTTTCCAACCCCACTTTGTGCATCATCGGTCTGATATCCCTTTACAGGCTTCCGTTCCAATATGGATCTTGGTGAGCATTCGGGTGAATCCTGCATTCCTTCAATGTCATTAGCAGGTGTGTGATTCTCGCAGTCGTCGGTAGACTGCAGTGTCTCACTAACTTTGGCTATGCTCCTCACCATGTTCCAAGCGTTGTTAAATTGATGGCCCAATTCAATTTCTGCTGCATGTCTACTGCTGGAATTCACACGTCATACACATGTTCTGTCATATGGTTTAAAATTTCTTCCCACGGCACTAAAAGTGGATGCGATCCCAAGGACACGACGGTCATTGCCAAGTTTAAGTTGGTGTTGTCAATGGTATGGATTTCCTCTTTCGGGCTGTCCCCGATATCGCCCTGAGTTCCGGGCCACCACGCGTAACTCCTTTCATGAGCTTTCATCCGCTTCCCAGCCTTCCCAAAAGTAACATTTTAGGATAACTTGGCGATAGTGGTTAGGCTTAAGTATTCTCATTCCTCCCACGAGACATACAATTAAGCGATATGATTGTGATAGAAGTTTAATAAAGTTGTAATGTTTTCCAGCCATCTCCTCCATGCACGTGTGTGAACTTCAGTTAGTTCCAGATCCTCATCTGATTTCTAGTTTTATATCCGTGGAAGCAACTAGTAGATCGTTCATCTAAGTGAGTGAATTCAAGACTTAGTGCGATCTTGGTGCGTGGCTCTGGATACTCCTCAAAGGTGGATGTCTAGGGGTATCCGCATTGTAGTTCTGTTTGTTTAGGAAGCATTGCAGAAGACAGTATCAGCCCACAAGTCGAAATCGTCAGCGCTGCGTTTGAGGTTACGACATCTGATATTAGAAGTATTCTCTCCAGAAATACCGACTAAAGTAGTGCAACTTTTATGAATCTCAGACGTCTGCCGGGACAGACAATGCTGGGACCTAACAATGATGGGGGTATACGCGTCGGTCTGCACCTAGTTCTGCTCAGCCTGAGGTAAAGATCCGGATGGGTATGCAGCCGGTTTGCCCTCCCTCGTCTGTTCATTTGGGATAGTGCAGTGTGACTCCATGAGATGAGGTATCCCATGAAACTAGGTTTCTCAGTGTAAAATTGAGTTAAAATGTACGGGGTGATGGACAATTTTTGACCCGTTGAAAATCAAGCCTTAGGCACGCTTCACATCAGTATGAAAAGGGTTATTACGTGGTTGCGGCTAAGCGCCCGATTATCGAAAGAATCCTGCCTAGATCTTGGAGAAATTCACAGTTGATAGCAGATTATTTTAATTCTTTGATTGTGGAACCCAAAACAATCAGACGTGCTTTCTCCTCCTGAGGTGTTAGAATTTATGGGCCTATTCAGCAACCTAAATACTTCCGGGTAGTAGTCATTGGTCAGTCGAGCACCTCTTCTAGTGCTCTAGGGGTTTTCGTCCAAATTGTTTGCGAAATTTCGTATGTCATTCATTCGGCACTCTAGAAACAGTTTTCCGGCCGTCCTCTGGGACAGAATGGGTTCCGTAGGGTAGACGTTTGAACAAAAATTATCTGCTATAAATGCTGGTTGCGGTTATCGTTTGAGCTATTTCTAGTTGCTGGTGAGAAAGTTGTGAACCCAACTTCGAGAAGGACTTACTGTGCGAATGAGGCGTAAACTACAATCTTCAGCAACGGGTGGCTTTTTCTGGATTGCTGAGATTAACTGTCGTTTTGTTGACACTTAATTACTGGAGCCATGGCTGTGGTCTATCCCAAAAATTCGAGAGATGTGATAATCCATTCTCGTGCCACTTCCGGTCACTTGAAGGTAGTGAGGAGTAAGTCTTTAAAAAAGGCGGTCGTGTGCTGTGCAAAATGTTTGCACTCTCCTTCACGTCTGAGAACTTTCTATCTTCTGTGGTTTAAAAAAATTTCTCGTCATCGAAATTACACACAGAATAGAGGCATGTGGGAGCTCGTATGTGTTGGACTATACGCGGTACTAGGTTCGCTTGCGCACGCAGGACACTCCCAATGGGAGTAGCATAGGCAGACTCGCGTGTAGTCAGTCAGCTATTACACATACTACAGACAGTTCTCCTTAAGCAGATTTCATTGTCCACTGACCTCAAAAACAGTAGTTACAGTAAATTCAGATTCAGGACGTTGTGATTTGCCACCGTTTGCTGTGGCATACTCAACTTCCTTGCACCTGACATAATTTGGGTCAATCGCCTAATCTTACGCCACACAGCACATAGCTTACTAGCGTTCCGTTCAAATCAGCCCTGACGATGTCATACAGAGCGTACTTCGACCCGCGCAACAGTAATCCTGTTACACATATTTCCCGTATGTATGTTGCACAACAGTTAACAAAACAAAGCAACGCCTCTAAAGCCTACTTGAACCAGTGCATCACCTAAAACCACTGGCGCTTTACAAGCGCTCGTTCGTGACACCGAACCAAACGACATTAGCCGCCGCCGATCGATTGCAGTTTCACCTACTGTCTTTTCGGTTCACATTCTGAGTTAGTTTCAGACACAGGACGATGACCTTGACATTGTTAGATTTCTGTAGGTTTTGTTGCTTTGCTGTGTAACTAAAAGAATCACACCACAAATCTGGGATAATGGATCTGTGGCATGTCAACTATCCTGGACTTGATTACTTCCTGCCATAATCACCCATTAGTTTTCAGAGTTATCCATCTAGGGTAATATTTCTAAAAGTGTCTAAAACCCGTAATACAGTGTGGCAGTCTTTATAAGTTTGGCTTAAATGATACGGTGTGTTGCGGTCAGAGCTGTCCGTGGTTAATCGTATAGGTCCTGTTTTTTCGGTGCGTCCCTGCGTCTACCGTTAGGAAAACAAAAGGACGAAACTTGGAACATTCGTTGCAAGCACTTTATGGTGCAAAACTGTGTTCTCAAAGGTATCTTTTTGTAAAGTACAGTGTATGGTCAGAACAGTCGCATAGTAATATTAACTCATAAGTTTTTGGCGACATCCTACCCAAAAGCTCCACATTCGGCTTCATTAAACATTTGTAAAAATCCTGAAGACCCTTTGAGCATAATACGATGTATATTTTGTGTAGTGCAGTGGTAGTGAAATGGATCCTACAGCTAGGATGGCTGCAGCACCGTTTTAGGTTGATGACTTTCATTGAGTTGGCGTCCGAGAACCAGTCTCCTGTTTCGTCTACTTTGAATTGTTGGCCTGTGATACGTATGACCACAATTTGGAACAGAACAAGTGACTTATTCTGATCAGCTGCCCCCTCAGACAAACTAATAACTCATGAGTAGTCGTGTGTGACCCGCACGCTCATCGTCCTTTTGAGGCAAGCTATTAGGATCGAAAGCTAAGAGTTGTTAACAATAAGAAACGGGGGACACACTATGATTGTACTTTTCTGAAACAAAACGAATCTATTGGGCCTCATCAGTCAAACTGCCAGGAGTAAAGTTTGCCACGCAACGGAATGACTTTATTGTTCGGAAGATGTGGTCGAAAGAAAGCTCATGGCCGACTTCCAGAAAAGCAAACAACTACGCAACGAACATCCATTCTAAAAATCAAAATTAATCTGTGAACATTCTGTCACCTTGAAAACTTTGAAACCCGCCTTTTGCGAAAGTTTTATGTGGTAAAAGTTCTACTATCCGTGAGCTATTTAGAAAAGTTTAGCTTGTTTAATGATCCATCTGTGTCCATGTCGGCTGAGCTTGCCAAGTCTGACAGCGCTGTGTTAACACAAATAATTCTTGGAACGATGGGCTGGTTTCCGAAATCCATCTGCCAAATGATGAAGAGGTATGATAAAAATGAAGCACAGTTTCCGACTGTTCATCATCAACCCAACCACAGACAAAATTTCATACAACTCTCATGGGGTTGTCTCTATTTTGATTCAACGCACGGCATGTGAGAGCCAGCCTGCAGAAACACAAATGTTTGCCGTTAAGATCATCTTGACATGGATTGGATTGCACAGAACTTGGACTCAATGAGCAAACAACCGGATAACTTGTCCCCAGACACACAGTCAAGCAACAAATTCGACTAGAATGTGATAGAATCAGATGCCGCCATCATCTGTGTCGCCATACAACGAAAAAAGTGGGTTTGAAGCTTCATCTTGAGTTTAGGCTGCCCTCGTCAGAACAGATGGCGTGAGATCCAAGTGAAAAAAACAAGGGGGAACCAAACACGTCTAGTAAGGGGCAATTTAAATTCCGTATCGGCTTAACATTAAGAGCTACACCGAAACTTGGTTAGATATTTACCTAGCATTATGGCAGTTTGCTTTTGGTGTACAGAGGATTGGTATTTGACTGCTTACTATTAGTTCGGCTAGGTTTTGCATTTGAGTCCACATCACCGTAATTTTTGCCCCCCTCTGGCTGTCTCGGTACGATTATCCTGGTCAGCCATCTGAGATACTGGACAAGCGTGCCTTCATTAGTCCACTTGCACGCTCGGAAAGAAGGCCATTCATCGGGCCTCAACCAGGCTGTCCTGTTTGCGTGATCGGTTGACCCACTGGACTATGTAGTCATCCGCTGGCAAGGGCCTCAAAAAACCTGGTGAAAAATGTCAGATTACTTGTGAGCAGTTTCCGAATCTGTAGGACATACATAAAAACGGCTACCACAACTGCACCAACAAATACTTGATACATCTGAATTATTACCTGAAGGCAGGTGTACATATTCACACTTGAGCAACAAATGCAGGTTTTCCGGTGCCTGAATATACCTGATTACCTGTGTGGTAAATATATGTTTTTCAGACTGGCTGAACAGCCTATCATGAACCATTATGAAATTCGATGAGTACAAGTGGTCGATGATAAGGTCTCAAACTGGCCAGGACGTGTGGTGAACTACCACACTTCTGTGTGCTCTGGGTCTATCAAATGGTGCCAGAAAAACCAAAATTGTCGATAACTGTGGTGGTATGCAATGGTATAAAGTGCATCGAGGGAATAAAGTCAGATCAGATTGCCTAGGATAAGCTGATGAATGCCGCTTTTGGCAGGGTTACTATCGTCAACAAAATTAGCGAGAACCAACTGATAACCGGTTTGTCGGTGCCACCCTTATCTAGGCATGGAACATTTCCTTCGGTAGCTTGTAGGTTCTGGTTTAGATGTTCACTTACAAATAACTGAGAAGAAGAGATATTTTGGTTGATTATCAGCTCAATAACCAGGTCCAACCGTTTTTTGGAAATGGTCGTTGCAACCTACTTCACATTCCTGAGACACTGCAATGAGGCCGTGGAAATTACCAAGTATCAGAGCGTGAATAGAATCCAGGGTGTGGAACTAGCGAGCGTATGGAAAACGGTTTTAGATAAGCCGAGTTGACTGTGTGGTTGTCAATGCACATAGAATAATTAGCAAAAATAGGGGGGTGGAAATTCCAACCCGACCAAAGTTCACAGAATCCCTCTTCCTTACACAACTATCGTAGGACTAGCTCATCCACAAAGACGGACGAAAAGTGCAAGTGACGTTCAAGAGGGATCATCATGTGAACCAGAAGAACTAGACCCTAAGGTGGGCCCAAATCCATGTAGGTTGCCCCATTGGCTTAACACTTGGTGACCCACTCTAATACACAAAATCCCTTGGCCGACAGCCAAGACAGATTTAGCTTGACTTGACTGATTGGTTCTCCTTCCGCCTTAAATTTCGACCAACCTCGAAACTAGTCACTTGGCCTGACGAAGCTTTCGTGTCAAAAGCGAAACGTTGCCTAGCAGTAAATCTACCGATTGTTACCAAATTTTTCCGAAAAAGATGGGAGTTAAATTATAACACAGCGATTATAGTCCTTTCATTTGTTGGGGACAACTAACAGTAGCGCTCTGTTCGTGAAACTGTTTGAAACTATTTCAGCATTTGTCATCGTTGTCGAAAGTTCTATGTAATGTGAATAATTTGCGCACTCAAAAAGGGCTTCAGGCAGAGGTTAACAAAAATGAATCTAAACCGAGAGTGTTTCTAGTCTCGAAAGCGTACAGTGATGGAGTGAGCATTCTACACACAAAACCTTCGACGTTCATTTGGCCAGATCTGTTAGCTGAAGCGATTCTCAGTATGTTAGCAGGAGAGTTACCTTCAAATTTTCTCAACAATTACAGTTACTGTAAGACTCTCTGTCGTCTATCATAAAAGTAAACGCAACTACAATGACAAATTATATTGCTGGCTTCCTGACCAAAGGTCTGAAGAAGCATAACGAAGTGGAAACGCTTGTACGAAGAGAAGTTTTAACACTCAAATCATCGTTATTTCGGTGTTCATGCCATTCGGGGATTGAAAACATAAACCTGCGTCAGTCAAGTTCTGTTTGTACCTGCAGAAGTTCGTAAACATCCTGTTATCCAGGTACGTCAAGTAAATTACTACAATGGTCCAAAACGCATTTCATATCTTATATCTTCCGGATTCTAGACGTTTGACCCCACAAGTTACCCCCCGCCGTTGGTTGTGCAACTTAACGGTGATATATTTCTAAACATTTGCGTATTGATCCGTTACTTACGGTCTATACATCATTCTGTTGGCTTCGAATCACTTTACCGTTTACACTGGCGGTCTTGTTGTCGACTGTTATTTACTTTTAATTGTTCATGATTTCTATTTGGTTAATTGCGGTCCGTGAGGGGAGTTCGATCGTTGTGCGGGACGTGGTGGCGGTTCTTTTCAAGACTTGGTTAACTGACGTATTGTGTCCTTAAAAACTACAAAGGCATACCCAAACATTTTTACCTAAATGTTCATACACACGATTTTCCACCCACCAGCAGGCATATAGAGTTTCATATGGAGCCGAGATGACTGAGTTCGAAATCTGCGTTCATTAAGCTTCGGATCAGTGGGTAAACAGAAAGCCCGACAACTTCCGGGGTGGATAAAACACCACGAGACTTGGCTACTGCCATCTCGAACGTTGCAGTCCCTAGCTGTTCAGTTTTTGCTATTTTTAAGCATTCAGATATTTGCTTGGCACCTTCTTCACGTCTCCGATTCTGCTTAATTCACCCCAGCTTTCTCAGGTTGTCCGTAAAAGTCCAAATGTTACCTGAGTGCTTATTGTTTGACGGGAGTCAATCAGCAGTCCGTAAGTGCAGTCTATGGGGATAGACACAACTGGTCAGATTCTTGCTGTTGCGTTCAGAGCGTTTTTGACGACGTTGCACGCTGTGTGGAACGGTTAGATTTGCTGTACGAGAAGCTATTAAGGCCACCGGTTTCTCTTTCGCTTCTCCACTCTTGTCCAGATCAGGATATGTAAATTTTCAACATGTCATTTAAAACATTTGTTCGCCGGAGATTCGGGAAATTTTGCTGTGTTGTGTGTAAAACTCCTGAAAAATCACCCCATATTTTGAAACGGTGCAAAACGCCACTCAGGCCAAGTAAAACTAAGCGCGAAACCAGTTCATTCCACGGTATGCGACGTCTTAGTATGCTCTAGTGATTAAGTTTTATAGAATTAAGTGTTGTAGAATTTTTCGCTCTCAACGACTGCTTTCTTTAACCCATACACCAACAGTCACGTGTCTGTTTGTACCGCAAACAAACCTGGCCGTCGACAAATACTCTCATTTGCACATGAATTTGGTTTTGTCAGGAGACTCAACCGAATCCAGTTGAACTCTCGTTTATAATGGTCTAATTTGGGTTCATGCAGGACATAAGATGGACGGAAACTCGGAGGTTGTACCTACCTGACGAGGTGGAACCGGTCGTGGGCTGTGGAAAAGTTCCAGCAGCCTTATGAATAGTGTACTACGGGTAGACAAAACTCTACTATCCTTAACCACTCGTTTTCGAGGGAGTTTATTTTAGCATGGTATGCACGAAGATCTGATAGCCATGTGTCGGGACGACAACGGATTCCCTCGTTAGGTGGGCAGTTCGGAGAATTTTACCTACCAGCTCTTCACATCAATTAGAGGAGTTGATCATTCGTTGTCCTGCTGCAAGAAATTACAGTTAATTTCACGTCCGCTTTGATCACAAGATGTTAACCTATAGCAGAATTAGACTCCAGAACCAAGTAACTCCTGTATTTTGATTTTGGCTACCGCCAAGTCTACCTTTTGCCACACCCGGATACCTGAACAGTCCAGACCACACTGTCTGTCACCACTAATCATCGGTTTCTTCAATCCTTGATTTCACGGGATGTTGCCTCTTACCCATCGGACTCTTCGCTCTGTGTGCAATTTAATCCACCAGAAGGGCTCCTCTATGTACTTGTCTTTCTAACTGAGAGCATCGGAGAGCCCGCCAGATACTCATGCCACCCGAATACAAATTGCTTCATTTTCAATGTGCTTATACCTGGCTGTTTATTAACTTCACTTACTGCCCTACCAGGCTTGCGGTATCCTGGGTTCTATTGATAGCCTATCCAAAATACTGACCAGGAAACTGCTCACCCGAATCTTCATGTAAGTGGGTTCGGTTGCAGTGGTTTCGTCACTCACTCAGATATCTCTGTGGACCGACAGCAACGGGCATTCGTGTGTTCCCCCTCCAGTTTGCTTAACTCCATTCTAATACTGTTGATACCGAGAGCATCAGTGAGTGCCTATTTGGATAATGATCGTCACTCAAAGACGTCACTGGCGGACTTTGTGAACCTCAACTAGTGTGCGAAACACTGTGCTTGAAACTCTCTAAGTAACAAATTGAGGTTGATTATGAATTCGGAGAAATATCTATCTTGAATAGTGTGTTGGGTATCTGGGTGTTGCACATTGAAAGGGAGTGGAGAAAATCACGAAAAATGAATCGCACCCGTTTCACACATTGACAGTACCTTTCAGCAGAGTAGCTTTCGTTAAGTCGCTACCTCTGAAGCAATGGGTCAACGTAAAGTTAGCTACCACGAAACACCTTCAACTCAGCAAACAAATACCCTACTGGGAGTACTAACTCCACAACGATCTAAGATAATCATTTGTGTTCATCGCACTTATGTGAGAGGTCAATATTCCCCACACAACTGGTGAAGAAGAACTGAACATAACACGCAGAGCAAAGTGGGCGAATGATGCTGGTGGGAAGATCCATGCTTGCTGACCCGAGGAATGAGAAATAAATAGGTCCACATAGTCCATCCATTTTTGTTTTGATTCTCATAGACAACAAACAACATGCTCGGTTTGAAACTCACTTCAAACTTCAAATTCAAACTTCAATGGGACCGTCGAGTTTATGGTTTGAAACACTAACCCTTGGCTCAAGGGGATGGGGAGTAACTTTAGCGCTTGTCCCTTATATCACCTCCATACGCCGGCGTGTTTAGTCGCCATGACAACGCTTAGTTGGGTGTATGAGTCAAGTTAAGGGCCCTCTTAAGTGCCCTCCTAATTAATGACTATTATGGGCACTTTCAAACGGGGTACTCAACCCTCAGACTACGGAACGGTTGGTTTTCTGGACTAAAGGTGACCTTGAATCCTGCGTTTATCACTGGATGCTTGTAGTACGCATGGTCCTGGGAATGTGCGAGCTGTGCACCGCCTTGGCTCACTGCTTCAATTGGCAAAGAATGTACACTGAGTCTATTGGAATCACACGACGAGCTTGGCGAGAAATATGTCTGACTGATGGTCGAACCTAGCAAGGTAAATTTAGAGGTAATATCGGTTGTTAGAAAACGACACAACTTATAATTCTTGGGAGAGGGATATAGAATGAATAAACCGCTTGAGTGGATAATTTTTCTAAATGTAGAACTGCCATGCGCATTTAGCAACTGGAAGCAAGACTGAAAAACGGCTACTACATCATTTTTTGACCCAAAACTTAATAGAGGGATTGTCACCGTAGTGAACACAAATGACCAAAAATGTTACTGTTCTTTGCTTTTAGGTACTTGCGCGAGGAGTCTATTTTCTATGTTACTTTCAGTTTTCACTGTCTCCCTATCACTTCAGTTAGGTTTAGATGCTTTGCTCTACACATAATGAAGTTACGAAACACTATGCGAATCAAAACTGAACTGAAAATAGCTTGGTTGGGTGCCGAGTCGTCGAGTTCACCATCAGGTAAATTTCGTGGTGTCACGTGATTAGCGATCAGCCACTCAGCGATCGAAATTCTGCCAGGTCCTCTGGTGAGATCTCGGTTTAGCCTCAATAGAACTCTCTTGAATGCTGGGTCACAGCTGCTGAATACATCTCTCGGCTGCGTACCCACTACCGTAGAAAGGAGATTCAGTCGAGTTTCGGATGAATCCCTTCTCGATTAATCGAATAAGCACTGTAAAGACATTCGCTGGGTTCATTCGAACCAATATTTAGGATATGTTTCAGCTGGGGATTTGCGGGATGTGACTTTCTGGGACGAACTCACTAACAGGTCTTTTATCGCAAGTAGGGAACAACTATCATTTGTCGTTACAGATACTGGTAATGTAAATAATTAGGCGTTTGGCTCTCTGGAAAAGTGCAATACCTTGAACAAGTAATGAAGCGAGCCGTCCCGAATGACATTTCTTTTTGAAGAGAACTAATACGTAGTCGCATTGGCGAACAGGTAAAAATTGGCATGGACATGGAAATCAGGTTTATAAAGGTGAAACAAGAGTAATTTGGAAGAACAACTTTTGACGTGAAGGCGAGCTTCACTTAGAAGCCTTTACATTTGAAGCCATTTATGCACCTGTAACTCCGCTGAGGAAAATTTTGCTTTCCCATTTTAACCCCATTTGTGGCAGCCATTCCTTTCAGTATCGCTTAAATACACTCTAAGCGAATCCGGCGCAAAAGATATTTAATGTTTACTGCGTAATTTGAAGTCGGATTGCCACCTTAGGCTCTGGTAAATAATTGTTTACTGAGTAACTAAAAATTATCAATGAGGTCGATGAAAAAGAAGTCAAAAGACAGGATTTTCCATCAGTATCTTGCCCTAAACCTCTTGAAGTTGGAACTAAGCTAAGTGAACAACCATTTTAGGACGGTGATCATCCCTTTTCCTAACTCAAATAGTAGATCAAGGGGTAGAACTTACTATGTAGCAGAAAAAATGATGAAAGCCATTAGTGAGAGACACCTGCGGAATAAAGCAAGTTTATTTGAGCCCAGAGTACCTTGTGAATGTACATCTGAGTATCCGACATCACCCGGTATGTTTACATTAAGTCATTTTATCTGTTAGAAGAAAATAGTCCTGTTGGTTTTGTTGATTTGTGAGGCAGAAGTGTTCGTTTTGGAAATTTGTTACGCCAAACGAATGTTACTTTGGAAAAACCCCATACACCGTCAATAAAGATCTGACTTCTACAAACGTGGTTTTTCCATAGTTTGGTAAAGGCGATGCTTCATCCGACTTGTCTGTTTGTCATCAGCAGATAAGTTGAAGTTCTTCGGCTCTTCATAGTAGACAGTGGAACTCTGAAGGGTTAGCAACGATCCTTTCTAGCACAATCATCTCAGGATGATCGAGTGCGCTTTCTATCATGAGGAGGCCGCAGCGGTAAACAGAAAATTCTCTCTCGTTATCCCCCCGTTAGACATCCCGATCCGGTACATTTAACTGTCATAGGCAAAACTATGCAGGTCTAGCATAATATCCTATATGTGTCTGCTCCGATCCCCCATATCTGCCCTCACACACAGAGGCAAAAAGTTCTCTTAGAAACCCTCATGGTAGCTCAGTGTTGTGATAGCCTGGTAATGATGATTCGGCTTCAGCGTAGTTAGCACTCAAAGTTTCCATCAGGTGCTCACGGTCGTCAGAAATTTGGACGAATCAGAATACAAG
Organism: Opisthorchis felineus; assembly: GCA_004794785.1. NCBI lineage: Eukaryota > Metazoa > Platyhelminthes > Trematoda > Opisthorchiida > Opisthorchiidae > Opisthorchis > Opisthorchis felineus. Next base: position 891,741 of record SJOL01006484.1, read on the forward strand.
CGGAGAAGCCAGAGCTAGTGAATGATGTGAGTGAAAGATTGTCGCAAATTAGAGAGTTACTGTCCGTTCCACGGGATGTTATGGTCTCGCAGGATCGTCTACATTATCCCTTATCCAGACCATACAAGGTGTCTAACTCTTACGGGGATTCCTATGATTGATTCATCAAGAATTGTAAATGTCTCTACATGCTGAACGTTCTTTACTACGGGGTTTTTTGGAAATAGCGCGCAAAGCGCTATCAGAATAGCTAATTACTTTTCCATTTATCGAGTGTTTTTCGCGCTGGACTATGAATGTTAGTACGCCGCTGAAGAAACAATGATCATGAACGGGTCCATCCGTTCAGATGTGATAATTCAGATAATTATAGCGTGGGCTGATGGAGTAGTGGTAACGCGCCCGCCCAGCACCTCGGCTTTCCGGGGTTAAATCCCGGTACGGTCAAGGATGTGCACCGCTAATGAAGTGATCATTGGCGAAACTTGAGTTCAGTGTTACCCCATTTGGCGTAGACTAACCAGAATTACTGCGCCAGGACAGGAAGAGAACTATTCAAACGAGAGTGATTTGAACTTGGATTCTACAGATCCCACGACCATCTACAATTAATAATATTATTTGATATTCGTTCGAACTGAGTGCAAACATTCTGGCGCAGAAAATGGCGATGAGTTCTGTTGCAATGGCAAGATTCCGGCCAGGAAGGCCCATTTCAACTTGATTTTTCAGACCTATGACAGTCCCTACAGGCTAAACTAATGGACTTGTATGAACGTACAACGTAAAAAATTTAGGAGATTCCTTTGCCTCTGTTATTGAACTACTTCATAATTGGCACCAAAAGATACGACGCTTTGTTTGTCGGTTAGTGTTCAGCTAACCATATCTAGCAACTTGTGAGAGTGAACAGGGCTCAACGCAGTGCGAAACACGCTGTGGATGATCACTTGACACTAGCATCCAGACTTCTTGTAAGCAAAGTTATTCTGATTCTGCGGGGTTTCCCCCAAGAAAAAAAGTGCTATTTACAGTTTGTCTCAATTCGGTGCTGGTCTGGAGCAACCCATCGGACGAGCTCACCTTTCTCACTTAGTGATCTGTACTGAGTTAAACCCATCGCAGGAATTGTCGTTCGAATCAGGTCGGTTAAACGGAGCTACTGCGGTACGCTGTGACGACAGTAGTCGTGTCTGGACACCTGACTTTTGGCCATGTATTCTATTAGTCTGGGTGTTCTCTTTAGAGGGACTTCAGTGGCAAGAGAGTGGAACCGAAGAAAATAATTTTGTAGTACGAAAGTGCCTCTGAACAAAAATCACTGTTATTGTTTAAGGAACGCGGGACAATTATTAGTTATAACTAGGAGGCAATGCTGTAAGATTCTAACTTCGAATTTTTGCCGTTCGGAAACGATGATGCACCCCATTTCATGCGTTCCCCTCAAAGCACATCTCAAAGCTAGACTCAAGAAGTTTTGACCGATTTTAAATCTAGGGGGTTGAACGGACAAGAGCACGGTTTTTTGTTAGTTATGTTAGTGGTGCACTAGCTCACTGTAATAATTGAAATTTAATCCGTTCCTCCACTGTGCACCATTCACAGTTGCACATGATGCGATTTTATTCCTGGTTCGTTTTATCTTGAACATGGTTGTCGTTCAACAAGGGAATTGGTCACATCACTTTGTACTTAAGGTATGCTTTGGCCTATAGCACTCGAGCTAGGTGTGCTAGAATTCACCCTGAGAGACCTATTCAGGCTTAATACACCAGCCAGTTGAGTCGGACCAACGGAAAAGTTAAACCATTCGCTTCGTTGTGTCGGAAGCATTCACTCGAACGTCTTATTTCTTCCTCAGTAAGTATCTTAAATCAGATGAGTAAAAAATCCATAGGTGGCCCTTATTTACTGTGTTTCCTCTAAAAGCGTCTGGTTAGTTGACCTTAAGTCTTTGTAGATAGATGGTGTAGTGGTACGAACTGACGTTTTTTACTAAGGAATGGTTACCGATATATATATATATATATATATGTTTCTGATGTTTTTCCCAAAAGTGCTCATAACAGGAGTCGAAAACGCTGTACCCTAAAGAGACTGAATCGAAAAAATCCTTTATTAAGCCTAAAACTGATCTGGGCTTTCCGCTCCAGAAGACTGTTGTGTGCTAAAAACAGTTTTTCCCAAAAATGAAATAATATGTAATAAAGTCTGACAGACGGCTAACTAGCAACGGGTAGGTCCCTACATCTCAAGCAGGAGATTCGGCATAGGTGTCACTAAGCTTTATTTGGTTTTATAGTCCACGAAAGTCAGTAAGTAATACAGATTTGTTGTAACTTGACCCGACATTTTCAAGTAGAGAGAACCTATTGCTGGACATACCCTGCATTACTGGAAAATAAATCGCCGAAAATCGGTCGCTTGTGGTTTCGGGATAAGTAGAGTTTGTGTCGACCTCACCCTCATTTGCATAGACCTAGTGCGATTATCCTGGTTCGTTCGTATTAGAATCTTGTTTCGTGCTTTAGTTTGAAATCTGGGCCTGTGACACGCTAGGTGAGCGTGCTAATATTATCCCGTTATCGCACGGTAGATGCATCTGAGTCATCCCCTCGAAACGATTTGCCATCAGGGGCGACTGAAAACTGCCGAATAATTTTTAATCGACTGTTGACAGTTGTAGGATTCGCTGAAGTGGCATTTTGGTCACGCTCGATTCAGCGATTCTCCTTCCGTCCAGATGTTATTGTTGCCAACAGTCTGCACAACAAGGGAAAAGTTCTTGTAGCCATTCCTCGCCATTGCTTTCACTGTACCGAAAAGGAGGGGATCTGCAGTCACATGGCCTGCGAAACACTATACCACCACACGCAGAATGGATCAAAGTTTAAATCTCGACATATCCAGGGGTATGCACTGTTTGAAAGCTCAAATAAGAGAGAAATCCGTGTCCCGCTTCGACTTGGGCTAACTCGAACCAACTTCTCTAAACAGGACGAGAAAGACTGTTGAAACATGAACGATGTGAACTAAAATATAAGTTACGTTTCGGGCCAATCTAGGAGGACGAAATGCTATAGCATTCCTGGACAAAAATGCCACCTGAGATGTTCAGATTGTGAAGGCTCATCTCACCGAAAGCTAGCACATCCCACTTTGGAACTCTGATTCGGCGTGTGTGTTGAAGCCGCACGGTTTACTCCAGCAAAAGCGCTTGACTACGCATGAACGAAACTAGCCTGTGGTTGTAAAAACTTCACATGCAGTTCTCCGAAAACAGGAACTGTGGATTTGCATGGGAATATCGCAGATCTCACGGAAACGTGCTCAAGGTGCTACGTATTTTGACAACACTATACAATGCGTAATTATCCGTTCAAAGGACGCAAGAGAGTAAAATGAATTCGAAATATGCCTGTGCCGGGATCAGTTCATCATAGTGGATCGAAATGTGCAGTCAAGTGTTGAATTACTAGTTTCAGCAAATTGGTGGCTGTTTGTGGCACCATGTGCGAAATGTTATTAAAGTCACTGCTTTTTCTTGATTTTCAACTCAACACACAAATTTTCAAAATATTTCTGTAAAGGCATGTGTGAGCTAATTTTATGATCCACTTATATTTGGTGTGCCCGGATATCCTCAAACATTATGCGATGTGTTGAATGAACGCAAACCGCTATGTGGACGTATCTGTATAGATCAGGCTCATGATAAACGGCACAATTCCGGGCAAATCATATGAAGAATTTTCCCTAAGCTTTCAAGAAATATCATCCATTTTCCTCCTCAACTCATTCACGGTACCACAAACCTTCCTACACCTACGTACAGGGTTTTCATTATATTCCATGTGCTTTGAGTTGGTCTATACTCTTGTCTCTGCATCGGACACTTTGACAATATAATAACCGGGGGAGAAACGGCGATTGTTTAAATAAGGTAGGGTGGTTAGAATAGTTGTTCGCTACGAGTAAAAAGTACACCCCCTACTTGTTTTTCACAAGACCACGGAAACAGTTATCTGTTTAACATCCCGATACGTTTTCATAAAGTAAACTACTCACAAGGTTGCTGAAAACTCTTCGACAGCTCAAGACCGGTTTCGCCCTTCTTGGAGAAATACTGCGATATCTACAATATCGTACCAACTGAAACATGAGGCGGCCTTTGTGCAGCACATTCAGTTGAAGAATATCATAAATGAGAGATTCAGTTGAGCCGCCCGTGAAAACCAAATTGATATGCAAATTTGTTGAAATCAGTCCAGTTTTGGTTTCAAGTAGAACATAAGGTTGACGGAAACTCGGGGACTGCGCCTACCTGATGAGCCCCAAGAAGGGTGAAACCGGTCGTGGGCTGTCGAGGAGTTTTCAACAACCTTGTGAGCAGCAGTGTGTTTATTTATGGCCTAGACAGGATACAATCCCATTCTTCCTTCAACGACGGAAACCACATCGGATGGTCACATATTGAATAGCTGCACAAGTTACGGTTTCTCAGATGGAATTTTCATTCGTCTCGTGATTGAAGGATGTGTGACGCTATGTCCTGTCTAGTTAGCAGCAAATCACATTGCTGATCAACCGCCCATGGCTGAACGGCTGTTTTCAAACTACTAGCCTGGAGGTCGAAGGTTTGAGACTCTCGGGTTTCATCGGATGCGCACTACTGATGATTCCGGTAGGGATGAAACAGCTGTAAAGCGCCTCTCGGCCTTTCAGCAAAGGCTGCCCTAACGTACAAGAAGAAATCCCAATTTATTGGTTACTATTCAGTTAACTAGGTTTTCCTGAATTTTGGGAAAATCTATGGAGATTCTAGTGAAAAACTGGCTTGTACCAGACCCTAATATGATATTTCATTTCTTTTTCCATCCAGAAGGGAAATATTTTATTTTGTGTTCATTGAAAGGTAAAATAAGATCGGCTGGGGCCACTTGTACTCAGAGGGGAAAAGGTTTTCCAGCAAAACCTACAATCTTGGTTTTTAAACCTCTGTTTGTTAAGATATACTGAAAAATTGGACAGAAATGTCTGCGTTTTTTTCCTCGTGTCGAAATTGATATGAAACCCTGCAAAATGTTTTGAACATCATCTGGCACTCCCTTAGTACAAATAAAGATGCTGATATTCAGTACCGCATATGGGCTTAACCGGCTTTGGTCAGCAGAGAAGCCAGTCAGGGTTCCAGTGTTTGCCCTTGGATCACGGAATGTGGGTTTGGCCCTCAGTGATTCACTTGACTGGTTGCATTTGATCTGATACAGCACTAAGCACGGAAATCTGTTTATGTGGTATGATAAAAACTCGAACTGACCTATTGCAGCATATGTTGGGTACTCTTTTGTATACTCCAAGGACTGGTTCCAAACTGCACATTGCCGAGTTTGGGAAAATAGTAGCTGGCATTCCTGACGAGACCCAGTCAATTATCAGTTGAAACCCCACACACAATTTCAGTGCGCCTTCTGGTGTGTATTAGTACCATAGTGACCTACATAAATTGTTCGGCGAATGTTTTACATATAGATAGAGCGAACTGTATGCTAAGACACGCCAAGACACATGGGCAGCGGTGGTTGACACACATACCACGCCGAATATCTGGACAAGTGAAAATAATGTGGAAGGATAACCCACGTGACCCACTGGCCAAATTTTTCCACACAGCCTTATAGAGACCAGCACCAAGACGTTAAGGAAACTAGAAATCAAGAGAATTGATGGGTTTGCCCGTATAGAGATCATTATCAAAAGCAAGAAACCACCTTGGAATCCTCCTGAAACCAATATAGCACAACTGGAGCGGGGTACTTACGATCGCATATTATTGTCTGTATAGCACAAAAGGCAGTTTCACTGTACAGGATTTCATGAATACGGAAGGTCCCAGGCCATTGACTAGGCTTGTTCAGCTAGCATCTTGTCAGACTATAGCAATAAAAGAATCCGGATAAGATCTAACGCCATGTGTTTTACCCAATTTTAATGCTAACTGAAAGGTGTTTCTCACACTTATGTACAGAGAGATTGATGACTTCCTCTAAACTGTTTGCACAGTTTTTAGAACGCTTGTTTCCAGCATTTAAGAATACCGAGGCAGTCCGCTGTCTTCGAGTGATCAATACTACAAATAGTCCATTAATCATCCAAATTCCAAGGCGATCGATGAAGCTTGGAATAGACTTTTGGTCGATGATATGGCTAGTACGACAAACTTCCTTGCCCAGGCAGCAGTTTACGTTCAAACGTTCCTTCCCCTGATGATTTTCGTGACACCACCATATGTTGGACAAAATTCACGATGCGAGAAGCCGCTAATGTCCACTTTGTCAAAAAATCAGTCCTAAACTATAACAGTTACTGCCGATCCTGGATTTTCGGTGACTCGACCTAAATAGCTGGCCAATGCACGTTGTTTATCGGTAATTTCGTGTCACCTACGGTGCGTGCACCCAAGAGGGACACACGAATCGTGAATCTCCGGATTGTTGCCACATTGCTTGGGTGGGGGAAAAGAGGCTTCAAGATTAGTTACGTAAACTTTTCAACGGGAATTTTGAAACTGCTTGCTGCATCAAAGAAACACCTGTCGAATACCATCCTTCTTTCAACAGAGTCCAAATCTCCTGAGGAAAATTTCAAAAAAGCTTCAGGCTACCCATGCATGTTTGTCTCTCTGCAGCACATTTGCCTCACAAACGAATGTACCCTCAAAAAGAGCTCCTGCGAAAGAACGCCCCCTTCACCACTGAAACTTATTTAAGCAGAATACTCTACAGGAGAGTCCTCTGCTGAATACCAGCTTACCTAATTGTGTACACTACAGGCTGCTTTCGAAACTCGGTTCTCCACACAGAAATTGGCCACATAGACAAACAAGATAACGGAAACGATCAGAGTGGTAAGATATCCACTTCTGACCTAGTTTTATCGGGTCGCTGGAGTACTTACTATAGATAGTGAGTTTTGCTCAAACTAATCTACCCGTTGATGACACCTCCATGGAAGAAAACTAGACTTACGCTCACCTGGGTTATATGTCTTTCGAATGGTTGTACGAAGTTACATGATGCAGCTTCAAACCGTTTTGTTTTAGTGGGCTTTATTTACCTGTTCATGCTAGTTTAGCTGACTGACTGATACTTAGATCTAGCAAGCAGTATAAGACGTAACAGCAAACGCAGTCACCTTTTGATGAAAGAAGCGTAGAAATATCTGACGTCACGGGCTGTATTTGTGTAAACATGCACTCTTTTGGTCTTCGGACAACGGTTATTGAATTGAAGAAACCAGTAGTTAGAATGGAATCACCCGACTGATCGCGAACCTCGGCACAGGAGTGGCAATTGATGCCTTCTAATGAGTTCGAATGTTTGCACCTAGTTCGTTTTGAAGTACTCTGTCTGCGTGAAACATTTAATATAGGATCGAAGATCTCAGATTTGAGGAAATGATGGAGTAAACAAATCTGGATTCACTATTGAGCGTTACGGACCTATTCTTCATCGAGAATACCAAATGTATGAGCTCGAGATAGCTCAGTGCTTAAGACACGAACGTAATGACCGGATTATCGGTGGTTTTAATCAAACCCCGCATCTCGACTGCACATGCCTAGGCTTGGGGCATCTGACAGAATCTCAGCCATCGTGCTTTTTTCGGATGATGTGGCAGCTAGCCACCGAGCTGAACTGTACCGAATATACACTGGCAGATTTATTTCGCGATAACATCAAGTTGAAATTAGACTTAAAAACTATCGATTGAGGTGTTTTCAACCAAAGATGCTGCGCACAGATAACCTTATCTTTTATTACTGCCCGGACTCAAGCTAGTAAACAGTGCTTTCTTGGTACGATGCTGCTTTTAGGGCTTTCTGTAACCTCACAAACAGTATCGTATCACGGAAAACAGACTAAGTCCTCTCAATAGAGGCTTAGGCGCGCGAGACTTCGACTGGTTCTGTGGACGTTCGCTCTGAAAGCGAAAACCTGTCAGCTTAATTGATGGCAGAAAAACGGCCGCTGGAGCAAGTGAAAGCATCAAGGCATCTTACGAACGACAGTGGGAACCTCTGCGGGACAAACACTCATCAACCGGTAAGAATAGATGGAGTCGACATAACAGTTTTCTATCAGGAAAAGATAATATTTCAAAATCAACTGTGTGAAAAGTAGCAACAAATAAAAACTACAAAAATCTCAAAACAAAAACGACCAACCTTCAACTCTCAAGTCCAGCAGGACGCAAGAAATAGGTCAAAAATTCTAAAATGTACATTTCATTACTTTTGATGTAGTGGAAACTGATATGTGATCGACTGAATCCAAGCTGCACTAGCGAAAGATTCTAGATGGAGAAACGGGAAATTGATAACTTCATTGGTAGTTGTTTAAAAAGAGGATAAAAAAAAACGCACAAACAGGTGACAGCCAAGTAAACCATCAAGTGGCTAGAAATCCTGATACGAGCAACTACCCAAACGAGTGAATCTGGTGGAAAACTTGAATTTTGACAGACACCCTAGTGGATGGTAAATATTGTCGTCCCAAATGTCGTGGCGAAAATCGCATTGTTGAAATTCACCGATGAGCAGATTTGTTGGATATTTTACAAATGGAAACGTACAGCACCGAACACACTCTTCTTTGAGGAGGATGAGGTAATGAGAAAACGGTGTTTAGTAGGCTGAAACTTGATGAAGTCTTCTCGCCTGATTGGGAGGGTGCTTGATGCTAGGTGTGTGATTGCAGATGTGATGTGCTTACAGCTTTCTCAACTGGGTCTGGCAGGACAAATGAACTGAGCCAACAGTGCAACTGTTTCACCTTTGTTGGGAATCAACAGTAGTAAGCATCTCACGGAGCTCTAGGTTGACACGAACCCCCAAAATTTGGATCGATCCCTGAACACTGTAGCATTGGGCCAGGAAATTACATTAATGACCTAATCCTACTCGTAATGCGGTTAGCGATTGTGTCAAATGCCATTCACAGTCTCTCATCGCCTCTTGGGACGATCCACTTGAGAAAAGCAGAGTTGACAGGTCCTGTGACACGATTCCATTAGACTTTGGCTTTCTATTTAGAAGATAGAAATAAGTGAATCATTGATGCGGAACATTCCACTTGTGTTCAAAGGCCAGTACATTCGTTTCGTCAGCTGATCAATCCATACAATATTTAGCATTAATTTATGGTTCATATTCGTGAAGATACGGCAGCACTTTTTGCCGGACATTGTAAATTATTATTATTCTTCCTACTATTTATATCATTATTACTATTATTATCCGACCTGATTTCCGAAAACGAATGGCCTCTGAGACGTCTATAAATCAGGGTTCAGAGATATGCCTTAACAGACCTCACACTGTGGGATGACCAAAGTTAAGTACCATCAGGAGCAAACGGCTGGCCCAAACAATTCCACGAACCATCTCTTTGTGAATCCTGAATTTCATTACTTGCAGTTTACACGATTAGTTGTTGATCTGTTCACCAAGCTCAACAATTAGTTTACGCTGGTCAGCCCACCAAAAATGTTGCTTAGAACGGTGGTGAAACCCTTGCAAGTCCAGTGAACAGATCAGACATCAATCAACGCAACCAAGTTACCAATAATCTGTGATGTTGGTAGTTTGGATAGTGCAGCATTACTTCAGTACAGTTGCCTGTTAAGGGTTTAGCATTCGGAATACTTTAGTTAAATATTCCTGATCACTTTAACCCACATTTGCATGCGAGTCGAAGAATGTCTGCCTTATTCGATAAATTAATAGCAAAAAATGCACATAGACCGTTCACTATCGGTAGACACGGTAAAGTGGTTTACACTTCCCTAAGAGGATTTGAAAGTATATCCGCTAGTATGCACCACTGGATTTCTTCACTCGTGTTTCCCTGGAACATCTTCGCGTCGGAACATCTGTACGTCTAAATCAGAGATCCTGAAGGATACCAAAGCATATCCATCACATGTTTCGTTCGAATGTTCCCACCCAGGTTGCTGTGTACTTTCTCGTCGTGCTGCCTTAGTACACTTTGGCATTTACGGTCGTAGTAAACTAACTACCGAAATGATACAGTGGGAGGTAAAATGCGGCTACCTGTATTACCAAGTGCCAGGGCCTAGCGTCAGGACTATTCGATTCGATTTTCTGCCGAAATTAGTCGAAAACACTGAGCACGTTGGTTATATATTCGTGATAGATGGAGAGTTGTGGGCTACGTATGCTTCAGTAAATGAGCACAAGGAGAAAAATACCTGGAAGTTTGAAACCTTGAAAACCACTCAGACACCAATAATTCAGTTCCGCAGAAGAGCCAGTTAAGGTCTCCAATCAACCCATCATTCGGATGGTCAGTGGATGCGGTCATCACACTCGCCAACACTTGAGAGTATCCGCTAAGTAGACTGTTACGTCACGACCTAAAATAAAAAACCACTCATGACGAGAAAGTGCGCAGTAACCTGAATCGGTCGACTGAAGCACATGATACACACTCTTCGCCAAAAAATGCACACGGGACGTGCACCAAGAGAATATGCGTGATTTGGATTGTACGTTCACACGTGTGTGATGCGGACATATATGTGTTTTTTTTATTTGATTTGACCACTTTTAACTGGAGACCTCCCGCAGCCTTATGGCGTCAGAATACGTGTATTTCTAAATCACCAACCCCTTAAGTTACCATAGTGTGTCCATCATACACTACATTCAGTCTTCCCAGTCTAGGTTAGTATGCGCTTCCACAGAGAGTCGTCGAACTGAAATTCAGCGCTCAAGGTCATAGCCCAGTCAGATACCAAGCCGACAGGATGTGAAGCAAAATGCAGCCATAAGCACTGTTGTGAGTGTCGGTCGTAGTACTCAATCCAATGTGCCGTTAAGGATCCAGTACAAAGCTATGTATGTCGTATATAGTAAGTCTATGGCTCGCATTATTCAATTAAACCTAAAGGTAAGAGATTTTGCAAGGGTGGCTGGCGACTGACTTTTGGTTGATGCACTCACTCTCGATCGACTTAATCCAGCAGTGGAGCTAGCAGAGGAATCTGAACAGTTGTTCGGAGGACCGGTGAGTATAATTCTTACGCCTAGCGATGAGCGACCTCAATTAAGAGGGATCTGTTGGTGGAACTAAATGGATCGGCGTTGGGTTGAAACGATTGATGGAAGCGTAAAGTGTCCATAAGTGTTTATGGTTCAGACCCCGTAATTTAGGAATGCAAGCTGACTGGGGTGACAATGTTGAGAAAAACCTCAATGAAGTGGTAAATTGAATTAAACAGCCGGATGCATTGTACATAGTTAAATCCCCGTTGAAATGGCTTAACACTTTCAGATGTATTCCAAAGCTGAACGGCTTGTATGCACTGTTCTGGCAAACAGTGCATATACTTTGGTGTTTAGTGTTCATTATCTATAAGCACAAGCCGAGAAAATCTTCAGCGAATTAGTCAAATAAAGCATCTGAACAGATATTTGTTCAAAAATTCAATAGAGACTTCATCGTGTCAGTGAAGCCAATCTATGCTGAAAAACCGAGAAGCGTTGCAGTGCTGTTTCATCCTTGTTGGGAATCATCAGCAGTGCGCATATAACGAAACTCGGAGAGTTTTGAACCCGCGAACGTCGGCCCAGTGACTAAACACTTCACCGTTTGGCCATGAATGGCTTATCGGCAGTTTGATTACCTCTCACTCAGAAAGGACATAGCGCCACTTCAATAACAGAAATTGCATCACGTGGTCAAGTATTGACTGGTTCCTCGAGTGACGACTTCTCAGAAGGAAGGTTCCCACATCCAGTGAAATTATCCTTCCTCTGATTCGCTTATCGATTCTTGGTAGCATGAGGAGATTTGGTAATGTTCAGCACAGACCTTAAATCTCCGTAGGAACGTCCAACTCACTTTCGTGTGAATGGTGCTTGTGAACAGGTTATGTGTATTGTTTAGGGAGTAGGGTAGGGTATCCGTCCGTGGATCTGGTGTTAATCTGGTCTTAATTCGCCACCAAATGGAGCTTTAAGCAAACATTTAGATAGCTTCGTTCATGAAAGTTTTGTTTTTTTGGACATAGGTTTAGCACGACTATTATGGCTGATTACCATTGCCGGGATTAAGGCACCGAATTTGTGGCCGGCCGTGTAAAACCACTGCTAGCATCGACTGTAAGGTCATGCTCCTTTCATTAATTAATTCGAAAGGCATTTTAATCAGGGAAACTAATCAACCGTCAGAGATGGCTATTGAGTTTACCGTCAGGCATGACCAGTTTAGACACACGTTGTCTGTAAGCTCATTATGCAAGTGTCTTGGTGTGAACCAGCCATCGGATATCAAATCTCACGTGACTGATGAAATTGAAGCAAACCTTATAATTGTCATATCAATGAAGTTTGTAAGTCTGAGACAATGTCTTTGAAAGTTATACAATGTTGATCCTTCTATCAAAGTGAAAGCAATCATATGAGCCTGCATTCACAGTGGAGCAAGGCACTGAAAAATCAACGAGATACCAGGCAGATGTTTTGGTGACGGTTTTCCAACCTAAAAGAAAGATGAAGGGTGGGGTGATGATAATGGTTATTAGTAGATCAAGATATTTGGTATCAGGGGAGAAGATCGCTTTGCTATAAGATAAGATTCTCAAGTCTGTACGGACACGTAAACGTGCTGAGTTTTCATTGACACTAATCAACCGGTGAAACATAACTGTCCGGTGATGTAAGCGTTAATCATATAGTGGCGAAAAGTTTGATTCCTCGTGTCTGGTTAAAAAACTATTGCTACATTTATAAGAAGATTAAAACCTCATATGTGCACCCATTTATTTTACAACTTTCCACATTGTGTTGCGATCTGTCCTATTATTGTTTGAAAGTAATTTGTTGGTTTCTTGAAGCCACGCATCTGCGCAATCAGTCATTCACGTTTACTGCAGTTTTAGTGACTGCTATGACAGTACGTTGGTCGAAGCCGATCCAGTCGTCACTGAATGATCGGCGGTATGACTGAGTTGGATTGAGGAACGATAGAGCGCTACTTATTCTTCAGCTACACAGTCAACATCAAGTGATTCGGTCTTGATTGTCTCCGCAAGTGACTACTTCTGAAAAGAAGGCTACTTTGACCAGTAGTACGTTTCATGTCCTGAAGAGATTATTCATGTATTTTTTCGAGAGAAGCTACTCATAAGGTTGCGAAAGACTTGTTTGTAGTTTTCTTTAGGAAGATATACTGTGTTATATTGTATGTGTTATCAAACGGAACGTGGGGCGGCATTTGCGCAGCATATCTAATTGAAGAATATCACGTCATAAAAGAGAGATTCAGCTGGAATTCATCTGGGTCTTCCTTTATAACTAACTGGATGTGCAAATAAGTGTATTTCGCGAGATTATTTGTACTTTTGTGTAAAGTGAGGAATGAGATTATCAGTATTCGGGAATTCCACGAATACTGAAAACCGACAAATATTGTAAGGTCGTTTTATCAATAGGCATTCCAAGAATCTACGGGGAGACCTGAATACTTTCCGTTATTTGTTTACACGAGTGGGGCTATATTATGTCCAACTGCAAATTGAGAGCAATACTGGTCGGCCGCTGATGTCTGAATACTAGCGCGATAAACATTTGTCGGGCAGGTCTTCGGTGTTGTGACTCTCTAAAGGTTCAACAAGGTGCACACTGATTATGAATCACATTAACGACGAAACAACTGCCTATTGCTCCTCAGATTTTCGGTTTAGACTATCCTCAGTTGCACAACGAAATCACGGTTAAAACATTAGAATCCAATCATTAGATCCAGGTTATGGAACCAGTCCGTTGGCTGATGGAAAGACTGAAGTCGAAGTGGCAAAAGCTCCCTGAACGAGAAACGTCCGTTCGGAAAAGAATGTCACTACAAACGGTCGAAGCAGCGTTTTGTGACGGCTGGCCAAAGACAATACGTCAGGAAGGTCAGAATCCTGAAAATAACCCCTGAATGCCCGGAACCTACTGAGACCCTAATGCTCCATCAAAATGTCATTAGGGAAGCCGGCAAGCATCCAGGCCAGTCAATCACTCAATCAATTCAGCAAAAGCCGACGAGTGTTCAGGCACGCCACAGAAGCGCAACCGACTATGATCAGTATTCGAGCATCTCATAGAAGCACGGTCGATGTTGACTAGTCTTCACTAAACGCCTACTAGACAGCCTGTATCAATGCCAAAAAAGCACCCTTTAAATAGTGCCGGTCCGCTTTAACTTTTGCGCTCACTTGTTACAATAAAGCTATTGTGTTCTTTGTTGGCGAGTCTTTTCCCGGCACTAGGCACTGGAGCGGGGACAGCAGTCAGATATAACACAATATATTTAGTCATTCACATGGCGGTCGCTATCAAGTAAATATCAAATAAACCAATGCGCGCTGATGATGCCTCCTTAAATGGTGACGAAACGTCTGCAGGTCAATTGCTAATCCCGGTGAACGGATCAACAACCACCTGGTCAACAACAAACAAACTCATTCGAGCTACCAGTATTCCATTAGTTTACTAATTGTAGTTAAATTACGCCCGGAGTCCTAAAAAAACTACATCCAGAGCAGCAGTGGCTGATATCTAATGTTTACCTGATAGGCGCTAACATCACATGCTGGATTTCCTGAAGCTGCGTATATCGTTCCGCCTTCACTGTCGTGTTCTGACGATTCAACTTTCTGGGCTTCGCGGTGGCTGTTCTAGAAGACCTATTTAACTAGCGAGTCAAGGTACTTTTTGATATCTAGGACAGTTTCCTAGGTTTTCTAAAGAAATTTATTATCAGTTTACACCGGACAAGAGTGTGATCTCGATCAGGATGATCAATGTTTGACATTGAAATTCTGTGACCAGTGTCTAAGGGCAGTGTCATCAGTTTGTCATCATGATTATTCACCAGTAGGACACATGAAGTAGAGTACAACCCTTTACTGCATCTAAACCAAATATCACCGAATAACAACCAGTGAGCACTACAGAGTCATGTATACAAGCTGAACGGGCCACCAATTCAGGCCTCCAGCGAACTGGGGCGTCCCACATGAGTGTTGATCTCGTTGGCCACTTTTCCTGCTGGATACATGGGTGGCTAGTGCCAGATAAAAAGGCGCTACCACTGAATAGGTATCACAGGTCTTTGATGCATATACAAGAAATGCAAACATGAAACTGACAATATCTTCGCCATTATAAGTCCCTATGGGAACTGAGAGTATCCAGTCAAGTACACTTGTCTAATGCAGCTTCAGAGTCTTCCGAAGTTGCTAATCGGGTAGCACCTTGGTTGCAACGGTACTGTATGTCGATTACTGTACCTTGAGCCGGTATTAGATTTCCGGGGAACACAGTGAAACTCTATCGACAAAGTATCAAGAGGGTGTAACAGAACTGCTTTTTGGTCGGTATGATTCAGTGTTCGCAGAGTGAAAATAGAACAGAGTACGAAAAGCGGATAGAAAACTGCGGATACTAGTGGTGGTGTACTACTCGCGACTTCCTCGAGTGCGGGAACTACATCCATCTGATTTGGATCTGGGGATGATTAAATGGGATAAGAGGAAACTTAAGGGATAAAAATGAAGGAAGAGCAAAGTCGTCAATGATGGTCCGTTTTTTACTACTCATCAAGCTGTATGCAGGAATTAAGGCAGATGGCGTCACACGACAGCAGCTGTGAAATGAAGCTATTTATCCATATGCAGATCACTATCTTACGTGCGCTAGAATACTGCCAGGGAAAGGAACAGACTGCAAAATCATTGGAGTCCTTGATTAAAGCCATTTGTTCAGAAGCCTAACGGAGAGACGCTGGTGGTTTAGGTAAGGTTAACAGAGAAGACAAACCTTCAAGAAACCAGTCACAACACATATTATAAAAGTGAATTGGTGAGACCAAGAGAGTAAGCAGCAAAGCATAGGAAAATCTTCGATTGATGGTACCTCTACCGAGCAGATCAATGGGTGACAGCGGCATGTATGGCTTCTTCGTGACGAAACCGCAACTCAGAGGATCTTGCTTACTTTGTGAATCAAATCAAACAACACACATCACGGCGAACACATAAACCTTTTATTTAGGCTATGCCTGTGTTAACTGTGTTTTACGTAACCCAAAGAACAGTTATTATTCACGTGGAAGTTCATAGTAGGAAGACATCTTACCAAAGCTGGTCCACAGCTCGGTTACCAGAACTCAGTGGTCGCCATCGGTGAACTGTACCAAAAGCATACAAACGGAAAAAAATGTCTTCATAATGATTTTCAAGAAATATAGTTGCATAGTTTTGCTCACCTGAAACCGCTCCATATCGGGGTCTGTAATTGTAGTTTGATTGAGCATGTTTTTCAGTTTCCAGGAGATCATGTCCTTGGCGCTTTTGACAATATTATACGGATAGAAAAGTTTGTATCCATCCGCTGACTGAGCGTCTTCCAACTCGACGCCCACTGCTTGGCCACATAAACCTTCATAAACGGGACGAATAAACAAAGAAAATGTTTATGGGTAAATTTGGCCGCTAGTTTGGCATCTTTTGAGACTGGAACATCACAGTGGCCAAGTCAGTGTTGTTAACGTAGGAGACGATGTAGGTGTTACTGGGTGTGAAGTCGTTCTCCACTGGAGATACCGGGATATCTCTTGAAGAACATTTCAGTGGTAATTCCCTACCACGATAAATCCTAGGAGGAGAGACCGCACTTGGTCACCCTTCTGAGGTGGACTTTCCAAAGTGGTCAAAAGTACGCTATCTCGAGGAAATGAATGTGATCTATCAGGTCGTTAAATTGGCGATGAGCTATTCATTTTCAAGTGGCTGTTCATGGACACTGCCGAAACAAAATGAATCCCATTCAGAAGCACGTGCCACTTCAACTCATAGACTGAAGAAGCCGGACAAACTATTCAAGTGAGTGGAACTTTAAATGTGTTCGCTCAAAGCCTGATAGGTAATCATCAACATTTTGACAATAGATTTGTCCCCGTTACTTGGGTTCAGAAAATTGAATAAGCTGGGAAGGTACATTTGCAAAAATACAAGAGGTATAAAGAATGCCCCATATTATGCTTCCTAGATTTCATCCTCTTGTGAACTACCTGGTACCAAATTTACCGAATGCTGGAGAGGCACTTGTAACAACAACAACTTGTAGCCAGCGGATACAGTTCAGGGGTTTAACTCTTAACATGGATAAAATAAAGCATGTTTTTAAACCTCTTTCTTGGAATATCACGCCGGAGAGCGACCACACGTCACGAACGATTGTATTTGGTTCGTCCGTAAAAAATATGTTAAATTGCACCCATCCGAGGGAAACTTACTAAGGCGCAACTTTGTCCAACAAACCTCGGAAGCCTTCCACTCTACTTTTTGAGTCAGTAGTGAGCGTCCGCATTTTGCTCGGAAGACGTTTGCTCGGTAAAAGAAACCAAAATTGTTCTGTGCAATTTTATAGGTGAGGTTGTTAGTTTAGAATGAAATGGTGACGAACCCAGCATCTGAATTTAATCGGCATCTTATTGTTTTTTGTTGCATCCAGATTTATTCTATTTTGGCTACGAACGATGATCAGGATAAAAACCCGACAAATAGTTTAGGCTTGTATTTATATCACGGAAACCTTAAAGTCGGAGCACGGTATGTTGGAAAAGGACGTTGTAGTAAAACGTTTTGGCCGCCACGGGCAACAGTTTTGAAACATTTTCACAATCGGTTGAATACGGGCAAGTGTGGTGCTACTTGGGCTCGTCATTATGTCTTCTGGTTGACATGTTTCTGAGGCCAACTGTCATTTTGATGCGAGTAGCGTGTTTATGTTAGTTGTGTGTACTCTGAATGGTATACGGCTCAATCTGTGGTTGTGTCGGCTGAGGTGCGTCATTGCTGAGACTTCTGTTCAGCGTCCAGCCTCCGGGTCCACTGAAACATGAAGTATTATTGAAGTCGGCGAAAACGCTCATTCGAACCTATCAGCTAGCCAGTCTTCCGCTGGTCAGTTGTTCTGGTTAAGATGTAGCACCCTATTCAAACTAGACCTATAACACCCAAAAATACGTCGGAAAACAACTCGGAACTTACGGACGTTGTAGCTGAGTGGAAAACAATGGTATTCGAGAAGGCAAGTTATTAAACACGAGAGCATCAAGTTTAGTTGCTGAAGGGAATGAATACCTCAGGCGCCTCACAGTTGAATTCTATCGATTCCCTGTCAGGAAACTCCTTTTTCAAAAGAGTAAACTTATAATTATCTATGGTGGAAACTTACAAGTTTGAATCAACGTTAGGTCGTGTGCCGGACCATCTTCAAGTCTGATACTTGCTTTAGTAGATGAAACCAAAGTTGCCTAGCTCTGGGAGGCCATCTCAGGAATGGTTCAAAGTGACACATGTCGAAAGATAACTGCGAACTAGGTCAGAGCAAAGAACATGACGAATAAACTTGGTATCTGCGACTTTAATCAGATTGACTGCATGAAAACAACGAGTAGTCACATGTGTGCTTTACTTCGCCAGGTTTTTCACTCTAGAAGAGAATTTCAGAGCAAAGTATGCTCCATCTGGGAGCGGTCTCTCCAGGAGGGGATAACTTTATGTCAGACCATTCCGCCCTACTGTTTTTGGCTGAACCTAAGTGACTGAGCGTTGCAAGTAAACTCTTCTCCTAACCTACCTGTGTGACAGCAGAATCGCTGTGGAAGTTCCAGAGTATAGTGTGGGAATCTCTATTAAGTCGCTAGTTCTGTCTCCTTTGACACTCAAATTTTCAGAATTTTTTAACCGACACGTTTTTTGCCAAGTTTATGAACACTTTGGATTTGTCTTATAACTCGCAAAATACTGTTTTGCATTATGGGAGTGATTAACGGCACTCCAAAAGGAGTGCGGTGATAAAAAAAACCCAGAGAAAATGCGATAGCCTTTTCTATTATTCCCCAGGAGATATCGTTCTGGTGTGCTTTTCAATAAATGCTGTTTCCATATTGTCCCGCAGGTAACTGTTGAACTTTCTGGTCATCCACGAGAGTGAAGTATTTGTTCTTTCCCTATACACACTTCACCAGGATATGCCTCACATTAGGTCAAATTAAAGGATGTGACTTGCTTTTTCTGCTATTGGTTATAACTCCCATTTTCCTTTTCTACTAGATGATCAACTTCCTGAACTGTCAGTTGCTTATGTATTCTACTCAGGCCTAGAGTCCTCATTTTCTTTGCGCTTTTCAGTCATCCAAAAATTTAGAAGCACTCATGTACGTGGGACGTCCAAAGAGTAACTGAGGAATCTATTCATCTTCAAACTGGCCATCAGCGAAATCTGCTTCACTTTGTAAGACAGATTTCTCACAGTACATTTTCCAGCCTCATGCAAAGCGCTTCGAAGATTTCGGTTAACAACCTCTGAAATAGGTGAATTCGTCCCACTGACATACTCCCTTCTACGCCTCCGATATTTGTTCCAACCTACAGTTAATCCGAGCGCAGTTTGTTTATGCTCAAATTGTGAGGACAGCTAAATAGCGTATGGCCCTTAGAATCAAGAACTCGTACTAGTAACATTGCGGTGTCAACTTTTGAATCTGTGAGTATCGCACAGACCCAGTAAAACTCAGAATACACGACTGACTGGATTGGTGAATGGCGTCAATAGTCTTTGGCGCCTTCTAGAGATGCTAGACAGTAGCATACCGAAAATGGACATAAATTTAGTAAACAACTTCGTGGGCTGACATGCCGAAAGACTTGAGTGTTCTAAGTCAGGTTCGTCATCTCAGTAGCGTTGTCCGCAATAGGTCAGGCAATTCATTCAGCCAGTGAGCACAAAAAATCCTACCGTATCATTCACAAACATCATCAAAGATTTTTTAAAGCGTGAGCCACATGCTCCACTAATTTGATCAATAGGGTTTCGATGCTGTAGTTCTTGGTCTTTTTCGCCAAATTTTCACCAAAGTACAGTTGCCGTTTGCTGACAGATACTTTTTTAAGTCACAAAGTAGACGTGCGTTTAACTTTTTTCCACAGAGCGTAAGAATTAGTTCGAACGGACACCTCTCAAACCATGTTTCCTTGACATATAAGGACTATGTGACTTGTCGTCTACTTTCGTAATCGTTTCATTCCGTGGTGATCAGGCGCAATGATTTCTTCGGATCGACTAGCGAGGGACCTTTTGGTTAGCTTTTCCTCGATGCTGTGTAGTGTTAATGTCAATTTAGTTCACCTTTATACGACTAAAACACTATCATGTGTGATAAACCAAACAAAGGAATTGATGTTAAGAGTGATGTGAGAACACCTCCGTGAACAGCAACACACCGGAAGTTAACTTATTTTACAAGGTGGAAAAGTTACGTGTTCTGTTTCTCTACCTAAAAGACGCATACTCAAACAGCATTTTCAACATTCTGCTGCTCCATCAATCACTGAAAAACATACAAACGATCAACCGGATACCTTATTTCAACCAAAACCCACGTTAGTGAAGCTTCTGTCAAATCAAAAGAGAAAGGCTCAGAATGGGGGGTGGGCGACGAGAGTCGGAAGGTGCCGTTTGCCCGAATGCCTGACTCTATTAGCTGGATGGATTTTAGGAAACACCGCTTTTTTGGTCATAATCTGATCAGAGCCGAAGAAGTTCACGTAAAAAATATACCGTTGTTTTAACCTAAAAACAGCGAGTTTCTCGTTTGCGCCGAATTGTTTCACAAATGATTAGTTCATACCACTCGGAAAAAAAGCATAATTTGCACGAACATTGGTACGCACAAAAACTGGGTTGCACGTGTGGAAGGATGTGAAAAACTCTGGCCAGGTATTTTGCTTGACCGACTTCAGCGTTATCACCCTAGTCCTTGAAAAGGTTCATTATAGGCCTCAACTGATTGCCCCAAACCAGGTTAAGAAGCACCTACGCTATCCTCTAAAAATACGTGTACAGGTTGTGGCTGCCAAACCATAAAAATTATGAGTTCTACATGGATGTACGGATCATTCATTAAGCTCTTGGGCCAAGAAGGGTACAACAAGGAAGGTTCGCGCACGTTGAATGCGCGTTTATTAGATTCACTCATCCAAGTCGTTCGCATTAGCCAGCGTGGTAGGAAACAGAAGAGGAAACTAGCGTGTGGAAGACAGGGAGATCGATGGACAAATGCCTCATGTGTTTGAAAACGTTAAAACGAATGCCAAGCTGACGGTTACGCTATAGATAATGAAAATGGGGGTTGGATGCCTCAGAAAGACAAAGGCTTGAGGTGGCGACCACAGTTATCTCCCAAAAAGAGGTTCGTATTGAACAAATTTCACTCCGAATCCGCCTGGGTGATGGACTCCCGATTCTTCGAGGGCGACACCCTTGATCAAACACCACAGTACCGGGCCGGCAAAACTGTAGAAAACTGTGAAACTGAAGAAATCTTTTGTCTGAATTCACACCGAATCATCACCAGAGGTGATGGCCAGTGCTTCAAAGCGAATGTCTTGGTTGTTTGAGGAAACGGCTGGCCTCTGTTTACGTTATTTGTGGGTATTATCTGCCCTTGTCTTGATTCCCAGAGTGAATTCCTGGAAATATTTATCGAATTCATTTGGGTTCAAGTGATGCCTTAACCGCAACTGGAGTCACAAAAAAAAATCTACAGAATAGTGCATAAGTGCCCCAAAAACCACCATGAAGTGTAGCCACAGCTTAGTGTATGATTGTGCCGTAGGTTGAGCTATCAAGGTTTGATATCACCAGTGGCAGCATAGCGGACTGTCTGGCTAAACGAAAAACGATGCCAGATGGCATGGTTAGAAAGCCACAAACGACCGCGTCGAACTGACTGAGTATAGTTCAAGACGGTTTGAAAGCGAACATGATCCGACTGACAAGGTTACAACAGTTGGGATCAGGCGTCTTATGAGATTCCCTGATACCCCTCGTCCGCAAATTTCATTCCATTGAAACTAATGTCAAAACCCTACATAACAAGAACCTGAAGACGAAGACCATCGCTCCGTGTGATAGCTGCCTTTGTCTTAACACAATGCGTTGTGCAAATTATCATTTGTACAAGCAGTGGACCTAGTTTTAAGGACAGATTTTTATGCACGCTGCAGAGCGCTGAGTACCTACTTTCTCGGGGTAAACTAGAATAACCTGGCAGTTGGCTCCACTAGCATCGAACGGGCTACGATACCAGTTTGGGACTTCTAGTGTTGCTACAAGATTCTGAAAGCCGGTTTATACCGCATTAGAGGTTGAAACCGGTTTTGACAATGAGGCGGTTCATATTCTTCCCCATGGAAAACAGCCAAACCTGCCAGATATTTTGCTAGGATTGTTCTGTTGGAAGCTCCGCGCATGCAATGACAGTTGTACAGGTTTAGACCGAATAAGATTCGAGACATGAGGAGTTTGCTGGCGAGTTTTGGGGACCACTGGAATGCGGGGCATATAGCGGGGTGTCAGGCAGTCGGATTCTAAATGTCTCAGCTCTTGTTCGAAGCGGGAGTGAGAAACGTTATGGGAATCCGGGATGTGTAACATGTGACCTCCAAATACATGTGGACCGTTTGCACCTTGACAAGCTGAGGCTCACAGCGTGTGCCCATAGGCAGACAGGTCTATGGGCATGTGAAGAACTCAAGTGCGTTGAACTGGCGTTGTAACTACATAAGCTAAAGCAGCTGCTTACTTTTTGGTACAGTACCTGTGGGTGGCACTTTTCGTCAACCTGCCAACGTGAGGTAAGGAAAAAAACTATCCGGCTGTAACTGTCCTCGACTGGTCGAAACTACGAACGTTTCAAAATGGGAAAAGGAAAAAGCTCACAAGAACTCAAAGGAATGCCTGATGAAGCAGGGGAGTAGAATTAACGACACTCGTTTGGTGGGTTGGCTTTTTTTCACTTTTCGACTGATTTCCCACAATCCAATTAGGCTACCTAAGACAATTTGCAGTCGTTGTACTAGCCAAACGACGCGCGGTGTCCACAAGTAAGGTATTCATTACACTGTTGGTTGACCGTTCTTAGCACAGCAACTCTTCAAAAATGATCTTCGCAAAAGCTTTCATTCATCGTGATCTTGTTAGGAAGGAAAAATATGATCAGTGCGTCGGAGTGCCACTGCGGTTTTTCAGTGTTGGTGGGGGGATCTACTTGAACCACTCTATTCACAGGACCACAAAGATAAAGTGAAAAAGTTCACAAGTTCACCTTCAGATAGCGGCCATATTTTGCGTTCCAGGCAGGGGATTAATGTGTACGCCTCCAGGGTCGCATGGAAAGTAAACCTAATTGCAGATCGGCAAGTATTTTTTAATTCACCTCTCAGAGTCTCTGTATTCGAAAATCACTTTCCAGGTTAGCTGGAGGGTTGAGAAATAGGCAGATGTCAAAAACTAGTCGAGAGCAGAACAACTGAAATAGGTAAAGTTCGCAGTGGAGGATATTCCGACACAGCTATGTAATGAGTGGAACCTGTATCACTTACAAAATTAGCAACCCATGCATTTTGCTTCACAGCTTCAGGTAAAGGGAGCATTGTCTTGTATATTTGTCCAATCCGTGTCAATTTCTCCGGACCTACACAACCCAGTGCGCCACTAATAAGCCAGTAATTTACGTGCCAGATTGGGTAGTTCACGTTTTGTTTGCTCAGTGTTAGTCAATAAGTCGTTAGCCAGCCTGTCTGCGAAATTTTAGCCGTGAGCAGCCCGTACTCATGGAACCAGCTAATCATAGCTCCACAGTGCAGTGCACATTTAAATAAACGCAGTCCAACTGAGTAAAGTTCATGCTGAAAGAATATGCTGTCGACCTTAGATGATATGTTCGTTTTCAAGAGATGTGCGAAAGGAGTCTGAATATTCAACAATTCCCGTGCACGCGATTGCGAAGCAGAAAACTGCGATCTTTCGTTGCAAACATTGCTGTTTCTACGCACCTAATTCCGAACTTATCCTACCCTGTTCGTCGTTCAACCGCTCACCTGATACGCGTGGACCAAAGACGTATACGTGGGTTTTCCCTTATCATTACACGGAGCTCACAGAGCATAGATTTTCTTTAGGCGTCCGCATCAAACATTTGTTGTAGAAGTTCAGACCAGTCCTTCAACCTTGGAAATGTAGACTTTATGAGCTCCAGTTAAACTTTCCTAGATACAGCGCTTCCTCAATCATTAGTCTTGTAAAAATAGTGACAACGAACCTGAAGGGACCAGCTAGAATATTTTTGCGTTAGCTTAAAGACCAAGGGTACATTTTATAGTAAGCCATTTCGTCCATTTACAGACTAGCTTCAGGCAGAGACATAACATCCATCCTCTGGGACGCAACCCATTTCGATCGATCTTGTCAATTATCGCTGCAGATACCTGATTTGCGGTGATTTTCAGAGCAAACGTCGAGTTTCAGTTAAGGAATACGAAGTGCGAATTTCATACAGACAGCGATTACCACTTAAATTTCAGCTATCACTTGTTACATTTAGGTGTCTGTCAGACTGGCGTAGTTTGCGAAATGATTTCATGCACCCAGCACTCACTAGAACGATAAGCAACAAAGAAAAGCAGATTATTGTTCAAATGACTCACATGAATAATGTTTCAAGGCATGAGACCACAAGTTGAATGTAACTAAACTTCAAACTCATTATGTTGCCACCGATTCACAAGCTTACCACAAAACCTTCCGTACCCAGCCTGTTCGGATGAAGGGTGAAGACGAACCAGGGAAGCCCAAACACTGACTTGGTAACGAAGTAGGAAAGCCATTAACAGCAAACTCAGTTGCGCTGGTCATCGCCGTCTTCCTGGATGGGGGCCCCGAGACGGGAAATATCAGTGGTTAGAGACATTATTAGACATAGTCCAGTCACTCCACCAATAGCGTTCATGCATCCAGGCTGTTGTCTTCAGTGCATAACGTACCCTCCTGATCTCCCCAATGAAAGTTCCACTGAAAACCCTGTATTTACGCATTGGTTATATCAGCTACCGCCTCCAACGCGCAGCTACTCACCCCATATCCCCAAATCTTCGGTGAAGGAACCTGTGGCCGTTATAACCACTGTACGGCACGTACGCGGTTTTTACAGCTGATGATGATGGTGGTCGGATGAAAAGCAGTGTATGGAACCTCGACTGATGTTTAGGAGCCAGTGGTGGACGAGTAAATTGTATAAAGTGATTCCTCTTAAAACGGAGCAGCCACAAGATCGGCAAAAATCGTTCTTATGAATGAACGCTCTCTAAGGGGGTGTAGTTCCACTGACCCTAAATGACTGTGAGGCAATTTCCGCGATCAACGTTTATTGGAAGGATGCATCGAGAGTTTTTTCAACCATGCTAGTTTTTGAACTGAGTGAAACTACTGACAGTACTCTCCTTAGTCCTTTCAAGTCACTTCATGCTCAAATGCAACTTCAGGCTAAGTTTCCTTTGATGGAATGGCCGCCTGATGATCGCTCACCAGGAAGTCCCTTCATAGACGTTACTGTTACATTTCGTACTTGTTTCATCCGTTTGCGGTTTTTCTACTCCATGGTTATGGAAGCGATTTAAACTCTTCATCACTGTGGCCTCCTACTAAGACTGCGTGATTCACAATATAACATCTAAAAGCCACAACAAAAATACCTACAAATCAAGCATTCAGATATTTATCTGATGGAAAGCGTTGCTTACGCCGCCAGAATTTTATGCGAGATTTACCACGTACAATGGGAGACCCTTCCTGTTCTCTATTTTCACAGTGCCCTGCATCCAACGTGTAGTAGGAAAGCAATTTAATATTACTGGGATCTAAAGCTGTGCGGACTACGGAGCAATCCAACTAAGTGGTCGTCTTTCGGTTTTCACGGTTCAGTTGACTGTTGGACTTTCTTGACCAGTGCAAAGTGGTCCTTCGTGGATGGAGTTCTTGGTCTTGAAAGCAAACACCATCCCAATCATAAGCGACGGATTCTGCTGGAATTCACTTCAGTCTCACATAAAAAGCAAACTAGTTTGCAAATGAATATAGTTTGCTAATTACACACATTTTGGGTTCAGTTAGAACACAAAATTGACGGAAAGTCTGGAGGTGAACCTACCTGATGGGTCCTCAGAGCAGCTCCGTGGGATGTCGGAGAGTTTTCAGCAACATTATGAGTAAAGTGTTCCGTCAAGAAAACCACTTCCTGATACACTTTCTTTATAGTTGTAAAAAATTGCTTTGGCTCCGTCTGGCTAATCTGACACTTTTTGCTTAGACACTGAGACGGACATTCCGTTCGGGGGTTTGGATTTAATGCCAGTTCACTTCTGAGACCTGTTCAGCTATCTAATACTGACATGAAAATCAGTCACTCTAAGGGTGCATGCAAAACTCAGCGTTTCCGTATGCAGTCATGTGCTAGAAATAGACTACTTCTTCTGCATAGTCCTTACCAGCCAGTTGCAATCATCCTGGCAGCCGTATATCCACATCTATGGTACTTCATAAGCAGTGTGTGAGGTGATCTCCCTGTTTCCCATTTCTGCTTGGCATTTCATTCAGTCTTAAGCATGTCACGAACTCGGGCTTTATTAAAGATGAAATTTTTCGGAATTTCTCTAGCTAGACTTCCTCTAGCACTACATTTTACTGCCAGGACATAGAAATTACTTTACTTCGGCGTGCACGCAATACAAAATATGTCACAATGGACGTCGCAGTCAGTCCCCCCGAAACGGATGTTTAACACCGCATTCCCAACAGACATATTAAGGTCTGGTTTTGGCCGGCACACTCAGACAGCTTGTTACTCGAGTTCGTAGCATTTTCGGGTGAATAACATTCACGATAAAGGCACAAAGTTGAAGCTCCGTTGTTTCTACTCAGAAACTGCATCCGAGTGTCGCGAAGCTAAGTTTCATCAAGCTACTCCCGATTAAATGAGATGTTATCAGCAAGAGAGTGAATGAGGCACACCGTTCTTTTCCCACCTAGTATCTTCGCCGGAAGCCACTCCACTATCCCTCGATGTGACGAATCTGCGGGCAGTGTTGCGCAAACTTGTGACAGTAGAACATAGCGATCTGAGTTGTG
This sequence comes from Opisthorchis felineus, assembly GCA_004794785.1. NCBI lineage: Eukaryota > Metazoa > Platyhelminthes > Trematoda > Opisthorchiida > Opisthorchiidae > Opisthorchis > Opisthorchis felineus. The sequence goes on from SJOL01006484.1 coordinate 918,847, forward strand.
CCTCAGTGCAGCCTGAGTGCGCAGCACTGTGACAGGACGGCTAGGTTTTGATGGAGCACGTCGCGGGTCAGCGTCCCGAATCGGGTGGCTGAAATGTATGTGAATTCATTTAATGATTACTACCCTGTGGGCAATCAGCGCTCACTGCAATTTTTATTCGTGTAAACGAACACCATCATAAATTTAAGTAGTCTTGGCCTTGGAAGCGATATTTTTGATCAATCAACATTTTGTCTCGATCCCTATCGAGGTACAGCTATATGTCACGCCACACCATCCCACAAAGATGCACTGAGCTCGAGCAGACGGACCGGACATAATTTTCACACTGTTGTTGTGCAAGTAGTTAGAGCTGGACTTCAGACCATTTGCTATCACGATAACAGTACTGGTGACTAGACGAAACTTGGGTACTGCACCTACCCGATGAACCCCAAGAAAGGCGAAACCGGTCTTGGGCTGTCGAAGAGTTTTCAACAGCCTTATGAGTAGTGTGTCACGTCGATGAAACGATTCCAGTTTTTAATAAATCAGTGAACCCAGATAATGGACCTACTGAGTCACGAAAGCAACGTTTCTCGTAAGCTAAGACAAAATAGCTGTCACAATAATACTGTGGTAGTGTTTTGTGCGTTGGTCGCCGATATCATCAGGCGCTCACGCCAGAATTCCACCTCGCTTGTTTATGTCACCGGTGCACACAAGCTGCGGGTTCCAACAATTCCAACAGATGCAACCACAGATTAATCTGATTCGCCAGCCAACAGAAAAAATATGTGCACCCATGACGACCAGCATGGTGTATGTACCATGATCTAGACGGGAGTCAAAATACTTTCTGGAGGGCATCGTCTGAGGTTAGGTGACAACCTAGCTGTTCAGCCGTTCAACTCAGCCATGCGGGTCAGTGGCAGATCGATTGTTGCTCATCATACGCATTTTACATAGTAAAACGCTTGCAGCGTAATGGACCCAAGCGATTGAGGTCGAAAGTCCTTCTATGAAAACAGTACTCGGCTAAGCATGCGGGCACAATCTACGGGCTGGGCAATATGCAGTATGACGGTAGTTTTCGCTCAATCAGGAATACAGAAGTGAACCAAAAGTATGCGCTTCTATTAGTTTCGCCTACTCTGGATGAGTAAGCTCCATGGGTTGCTTGCCGACTGCTGACACTTGATATAAGGCTGGCGTACATAGACGAATGCGAAGTTCCAAATTTTAACACTCACTGGCAGACCGCGCTTAACTCTACGCTGGACGCACGGGATCGTCTGTTCCGCACTCTGAGCAAGCTAGTGAGTGAATACACACATAATAACCTGTGATCAAACCATAGAAACGATGATAATGATAAGAACGCTTTCAGTTCAAATTAGCTACTTCCGGGCCGCAACCTAGAGAGAACACAAACGGTGAATACGTTCGGACTTCGCTCTAGAGCATTATGTCCTTTTCGTTGCATGGAAGATGTTCGTCGATGACTGTATTCCGCAAAGTACTCCATACAAAGTTGAAGCAATCAAATATACTAGGTCTGGTCCTTCTTCTGCAGCCTCATGCTTGACGATATGATGGATACGATGGATACTCAGATCCATATGGGTAGAATTCTGCCAGATGCCTTGCTGGCTGGATTTGAGTACGGGGATGGCATCGTTCTGTTTCACCTCCAACCAATGTTTTGAAAAGCAGAGTGAATTTTGCCAGGTAAGCTATGAATCTTTAAAATGTAAACATTTATCGCGAGATCGGGTCAGAGAAACCCTGGCTATCTGTGCAAGACGCTATCTACTCGCAACCCACTTCAGAATGTACACTCAATTTTCACGCTGCTGTTGAGGTCATTTACAGGATAATCAAAGTTGCTACTCCACCTGTATCATGCTGGAAGCCAACGGACAGTGGTTATTTAGTGATAAGAACGCTTCTACTGCACAACCTAGCAATATCAGCAAATGTAATCTATCTGGTTGGGGAGCGGGTGGCAACCCTCAACTACGGTTAAAGACAACCATAAACAGCATAGCTTCCATAATTCCAACCAGTAGCACTCTTACAATTGCTAGCCTTCTATTGATTTCTATCTTTTTCCCCGTGGCAGCCACTCAGATGACACCAAGAGACATTCAGTCAAAGGAAGACAGCAATGGTGAGCACCATAGCGGCGATGAGTAGGGTGAGTGAATGTGAGCTCAATTGATATGTGATGCTGTGAGCTACATTCGTTCTAGGTGTTAACAGGAATTGCCATTGTGGGTACGTGGAGGTAGGTGATCTGATGAGAGCTCGTTTGGTTTTGGCTACTTCTGGATTAAAAGCAGAAACGTACCAAGCCATAAACATAAAAAGCTGACCTTTTTATTCGACATAGGCGTCTAAATTTAGAGGCGACTGGGACTTAGGTCGCAAATCTAATTTTTCTTATTGTCTGTTGGATAATACTTCATTATCACTTTGAGTTGCCTGTGACAGAGGATTTTCTCTATGGTAGGTCTCATCCGCCTCCCGTTGGCCACTAACTATGGCCTAAAATGTGAAAAGAACTAAGGCCATCGGGTAGAGGCGCCCGATGGGGAGTGACAGTACGCTGAACCCTGTCGTGGGGATTCTACTGCATTTAGTTATTCACTCTCACTCTCTCTCACTCACTCACTCACTCACACGCACTCATTTATTTATTTATTTATTTATTTATTCGTTCGTTCGTTCATTCATTCATTTATCCATTCAGTTGTTTCATTAATTTTCGCTTCACTGTCCGTCTAGACCCCACTGGTTTTCTAACCTGATTTTTGTCCATGCCACAAATTCGGTACGGCTGCTGCGGCTGTGAGATTTCATAAGCGCACACGGTCGGCTATCAGAATGCGCTTCTCGTGAGGCACACGGTGCAATCTTCCCACGTCAGGTCACGGTGATGACCTGACGTGAAACCCATGCGCATGCATTCAGGTGAATTATATCCCCACGGCAAACATTTAATGTACCTTGGGTATCCGACGTATCAGCGAGCTTCCTACCAAATGATATGGCCGCGGCTTGATTGGACCCATTTCTCGTTGTATGCAGTAAGCATAGTGTGCTTGCCTGAGATCCTGGAATACTTGGCGCTGAGGCGTCAGAACTGGCCGCTTGTGACAACCCGCATCGTCTCATGTCACCAGCAATAGACCGTATAGAACTAAGAGGAGCTGAACGAGCTTCTAATAGGTGTGGAGATAGCCAAAAGTTGTATATTGTCGAACATCCAGTAAGTCCTTCTGTCAAAGAGGGACTGATGTGACGGATGTGTATGCTCTGAGTCTCGCCTTCAGTCTATTCACAATACTATGTAGATGATTCAATGGTTTGGTTGTCCTGACCCAAATTTGAAAACTACGTTTCATTGGTTGTTCATGCTCCAGGTTACCTGTTCATTTCATCCAAATACCCGGGGTTTGACAGAGCCCTTGGAAGGTCACGTCATTTCACCTGTGCAAATTAACACATTCCATATGAATGAAATGTACAGGTTTCGTGCGTTGGTAAGAACGAAGGCGCTTTGGTGAAATATGTAGTCGGCGTGCGATTACCACCGTGATGTTATTTTTGCCATTGCTTTGTGTGAATTAATGCATGGGAAAGGGAGGATAAGCAGACCAGGCCAAAGAATATTTTTACTGAAAAGATGCTGATAGGTTGGCAGTCTGTGGACACCCTAGGCAGCAGCATTTTGATCCTTCAGGTGCGATCCGCCTGTCTACAAAGTACAGTAACTATTTGGATGTGGAGTTTTTAATTAATCTTCTATGAATCTCCTCAGCGTCAAAGGTAAGCCTCCTCTCAGATCGAAATCCTGAATAATTTTGCCCGCTGTGGTCGAAGATTCGAGCACCAAAACTCGGTATAATTAATGTCGTTTTTTCATTCTTATCCAACCAAACCATGTGTCCCACAAAATGCTCAGACTTTTCGAATTCATTCGTACATGATACATTGCGGGTTCCCCTAAACCAATAAGCAGACTGGTTATTCTAACCAAGAAGCAAGTTCACTGACTAAGTCCTCAGTCAGTTATTCTTTGGCGACATACTTCACCAGGACTTGAATGTGATCGGATTCTTCAAGGGAGAATGGAAACTAGGAGGTCTAACCCGAACAAGCTACCTATGGGGGAAGGCTACATTAATAGGTCACTTTGGCCAGTAATTCAACGACTGTCGACTGAAGAACGCGAAAATTGAGCTGGCTACCTAGTCGAGGGCTACTTAATCTGACCACCAGCGCACTTCTAAGGGTCTGAGGCCGTAAAGTTGGTATCTTCACTTTGTATATTTATCAAGGCCCAACAAGCCAGACGTATGTGGTTGTCTATTCTCCGTGGCAGATCGACATTCTGTTTGGTTGATATGCGAGCTCGATATAGCTCACTGGTTAAGGCGCCAACTTGTGGACCGGAAGGTCTGCGGCTTGAACACACTCTCATCATCTCGACTGCACCTGTCTAAGAATGGGCAACCTGACAGTATCTCAGCCCTCGTGCCTCCTTTCCTTGGCGTGGCAGCTAGGTACCGAACGATACCGAACGGTACAGTTGAACGACTGATGCTTTAGATGTGTAATCTTAACTGACTATGCACTCACGTCTGTGTAGACCAAAGTCATACGAGAAGCTTTATTTGCAGGGAGACATCTAAGGATGTGAATCGTTGACTTTAATTTTGTGCTTGCTGTTTTACACATGCTTCTTTTTTTCCAGAACAACACAGCAAGTCAAGGAGGTGGCAGAATAAATTTTCGGAATTAAATGTAACAAAACCAGCACTTTGTGAAAGGTGCACGAAAGGGTAGAAAATTGATCATCTCGTTACCTCGGTGGTGAACCTCATCTGACCTGACTTAGAATTACTGAAAGTGGGTGCTGGTATTCAGAGTGGGCTGCGAAGCAGACAGCAAATGGACAGGCAGACTTTTCGTACAGTAAACCAAAGTCGCTACATTGGGCAAGCCCTGTTTCCTGTCTTAGCAACAAACAAGCTTTCTTGATTTTCTGAGGTTCCATTGGGGTTTCAATAAGCAAGATATTAATAGTAGTTCCAAATATCGTATCTGGAATTTCGTCCACGCTCGTTTACAAGTGTGTCACTTAGTGTTTGTTTCTAGTACGACTAGAGTGGTTTCGGGACCGATTTTATTTATTCCTAAATAGTCATTTCAAAGAAATGAAATACACCATTCAACAGAGAACGAGATTACGTACTATAAAAGTACGTATGCCAAAAACATCACAAAGGGTCCGACTTCCCCACAGAAACTTTTGACTTACCATGTCACTTGATTTTAATAGTGCTGATTCGAATACCAATTTTGGTGAAAATAAAGAATGTTCACGCGCAGTAAAAAACGTCGGATCATATTTTGCAGAAAATGTAAGGATCCAAAACGGGCCTTAAATTGTCCACATATGGGATAAGTGTTCATCGAGTTGCCTTTCACAAACGAGAGGTTTTACGAGGATATTAATTGAGACGTAGCGGTGGAAAAATCGTTGAACTGTGTACGTTCAAGTGTCTAAAACCGTAATTGTGCAGACTCGCTAAACAAATAGGTGAGCCCTAGGCCTTCTATGGTATATTAACTCAGATTTTGAACTGAATCGTCAAAATCCGAGAAGAAAATAGCCTTGATTGTACCGAAATCATATATGCGATTAAGCTGATATTTCGGTTAGACCAGTAATGACTGCAGGTTAGTAAAAGGTTGTCCTTTTTGGTGCAACACCCTGCTTACAAGGTCACTGAAACCTCTTCAACAGCCCATTGTCGGTTTCACCCTTCTTCAGGATCATCAGGGAGAGGAAAGTGGTGTCGTGGCATGGAAAAAATACTTTGGATCTTGGATATCCTTGCAACTGAAACATAAAACGGTCTTTGTGAAGCATACACAGTCGAGGAAAACCGTGAACTAGAGATTCGGCTGGGATTCAGCTAAATCTCCTGTTGATAACAAGTGAATTTACAAATGACGGTACTTTTACCAGCTTTATCCATTTGTCTGGATAACTTACACATTTTAACGTCCTCTTTGTCTTCGTCTGTGGTTGGACAAACTGGGTGCTGATCAATGGCTTGCTCAACAATTCGCTTCAGGGCTTCGCGCGTGAGAACATAACCGGATCCACCGGAAAAATAGCCGCCTGGACAGAGAGTCTGTTGCGGAAAAAATGAAGGAGACTGGTCGATGACTGAGTTTCCTCAAAGCTTTATTGAATACATACAAAAGTGAATTGTTTTGTCTCCTCCCCCAAACGTAGTTTAATTATATCTGAATATGGCTTGAGCACCATCCGACTCCCTGACGTTTGGTACCAAAGTAACCCGTCCTAATCGCAAATTCTCGTTTCGTCCCAGATAAAATAAAACAGCAGTTCCCTGAATTCAATTTATGGGCACATTTATCCACCATATTTTTGGAACTTGCCAACACCATGCTCAGCTGAAAAGCCTCTGGAGGCTAGAAAGCGTTGTCTGCACTCACTATAAGGGAAATGTTGATTTCTCGTGTGAGTAGAATGTACTGGGTCTTCGAAGTCAATCCAACAAGCATTCTTTCCTGACTGAGAATCCATAGGTGAAGTAGCAGGACCAGTTGCATGAGGTTTGGTCAATAGTTTTGATTGTTTCCGCTGGTCTCATGCATGCCGATGACATGCGTGAAATGAAACGATTTCATGGTACAGACCATAACATAATTTGATTAGAGGATTCTTTGGTTGCTGATCAGGTGGCTGTTGATCTGTTCGCCGATCTTGGCAACTGGCTTGCAAACGTTTCGTCACCATACGAGGAGACATCATCAGCTGCGCCGTTGGGTGGGTTCTGGACTTCGTAAAATCCAACTTCCAGGCCGGTTGAGTAAGCGGTATGAGGAATAAGACGTAAGCATTAGCCAGTCCAATCCACCACTCGAGTCTTATCAAACTAAAGAGATTAATTTAGACCATTTTGACCTTTGGAACTCTACGGAGGCCCGACTTACGCAGGAAAGCTTGCTTCTCTCTGCGGCAATAAAAAATATCCACACACTCGATTGTGGAAGAAAACTTGCTTCGATTTCTAACTGGAAGCAGATGGACTGATTTTTTCACCAGAATATATCACGTCACGTTTGGACAATAAGTTGACCATCCTCGTTGGGTTTCATGGCGTGGTCTTGCATCAGCAGAGTGTCAGCGCCTCTTGCTTTTCCTCATTCGTAAACGGGCCTTTTTATTTGCACCCTGTCCTCAGACTCTCGCGCACCATGCATGCAAATTGTAGCTACGTGACAAAAGCCGTTTCACAGTTCACAATATGGCCTGGTGACTGCCGCTCTCGCGACATGAAAGAATGCCGTTCACGTCTTGTAGAGCAAGATTCATCTTACCTTTCATTACCAATCCACATACGATTAGATATGGAGCGGTAGAGGCTGTCAAAGTAGACGAAAGAAAAACACACCAAGAATTTCAATCAACTGGAAAAAGTCTGGAACAGATTGAAAAGTCAAGCCCTTCTAAAACACCGAGAATTGTTGAAAATAATAGTCTCATGGTCACAAACCACAAAGTATGCTACTATTTCGGTTTTTTAAATAATATTTTGGAGTAAGTTTATATTAGTGATTAGTGTCCTGTGCAGATATCATTGTTAGGTTTTCTCTCTCTATCATGCTCGAACACCTAGTGGTTTTTAATACACCTCGATGTAGCATTGGGGTTGCACACCTAACTATTTTTGACAGGTGTGATATTCCTAACTTTGTTACGTAGATCAGACTCTTTCTTAGCACTAAGGTAGTTGACAAGGCTTCACGAAATCCAAAATTTCACATACGTTCACTTCATGATCGAGCTCACTAATTGGCCTATACTCGGCCTCTCACTTTGCCATGACAACGTTATTACCGACTGAATGCAGGAACTTGTAGGAAAAAAAATTATTTGTCATTATATGCCTGCCTTTTCCCCATTAAGTTTATGTTCATTCAGTGCCTTTCTAATAACATCTTGAAAACAAGGCAAACACACCTAAAATACATACGGGCACCTTCGAACAGAAAATGTAGCGAAACTTTAGCAGGTATTCATTGCTGTGGTCTCACAGAGTGTAAAAATTTTTATTGGACAATTTCTGCCTAGACCTCGGTGCCCTGGCGGTACCTCTACAAACGCACAACCATGAATCGCCTAATTAATAATGACCTAATGTCACATCTGTCGTCGACTGATGCCAGTAGTCGCGTCGTCTTACTCGCTGCATACAGCAAAGTGGGTAATCGAAAACAGACCACTTCTGACGCCGCCATTTTTCTCTTCCCCTTATGCGTTCTTTTCCCCCCTCAATCCGTTTTCATCGACATCTCCGCAGGCCCATTCTTATGGACTGACAGATCAGCTACCGTCCATTGCTGTTAACTACAATATATCGACTGTCATGGTCACAGACACTTCGAAACCATTCTTCAAACCTTGACGCTCAGTTCATCTAGCAGACTTCAAAGTTCACACTCTAAAACCAGCCGGACAACAGACTGCTCCTGTATGTACGCTGGACTAGCTTCCTATTGATGTTTACTGTTTCTCTGAAACGAGGATTCAAGACCCAAGTACGGTTGTTGACCTGATCTGCTCATGGGTTTCCCCTCGCTACCGGTTGCTCAAATCTGGTGATCCAGAAGTCGCTGCGACCGGTTCTGCTGGGGTTAGTATTACTTCAAGCCAAGGAGCTGAAGGGTTTCTACCAGACGGAAAAATTCATAAGCGTCCAATGTGCGCTGGTGGAGTGCTGCTAGCACTCGCCCTGCGTATCAGATGTGCGCAGTTCAAACCCCGGCACGGCCAAGGATATGCACTTCTGTTGAGCTCTAATAGGGGCAAAACGCGAGTCCAGTGGTTCGCCCAACTTGGTGTGGGTTCACCAGTAAAGTAATTTATCTAGCTGGATGGCTATACAAGTGCTGGCGGATTGGTGAAGTAGGAACTCAGTTCCCAAACTGGAAAGACCAGAACCCCGCTTGGTGGCCGCCATCACCTGTTGCTCCAACGTGGCATCGGTCTATCTATCAGATGTGCCGTGTACACTAAAGTAGTGTGATCCATTCTAATTCACAAATCAGAGGTATGGCCTACGCGCACAGAAGACTAACCAGTATTTTTTCTGTCCTAGTATTGGTGTTCTTTGAAGCACTTCTATGATCTAATGGGAGAAGTCTAAAGATTAGATACACCAGATCGTCTAAGTGAAAAAGGAACCTACTCTTGGTATATCAACTAGTCGTACTTTATGAGTTGCTCTGGTTAGATAACGACGTTTTTTTTTGTTAGGAAACTGTCTGCGTCAAACAGCCTTTTTTGTCCATGTAAAAATGACCCGAAGGCGTTCCTTTCAGTGCGTAAATATCCCAGCCCACAAGTCACCAGAAAAAGTACCGGTTTTCCGTCAGTCGGCTGATAAAAGCAGTTGCTTTCAAAGTCCGACTGTCTTTTCTTATTCCCCCATGCTGGGCAAAGAAAATTATGGTATCGGGATCTAAATTAGTGCACGGTTGGTGGGCAAAGACTGAACGGAACCAACGATGCATAACGAAAGATACTATGTGGCACAAAATGTAGCCAATTTGTTGCTTATCACCCCGGAGTGATCTGACATCTTACCTCAGAGACAGCATATCAGTGTTCTCATCGGTTTGTGAAAAAGTGCCAGGACGGCGTACACAAATGTTCTAGACAATGGCTTCGCAAAACTGTGATCTGTTAAGTAGGATGTGATTTCCGACTGGACATAATAGACAAAACTGGCATTCTTCTTCTCCGCAGGGAGAAACGTTTGATGTAAGAGGGATTAGAATTGGGCACTGCCTTTTCAAATTATTGTTGGGGCTGACTTTTACCCGTTAAGATGATAAAAGTTTCACGTGACCTATCTTCGGTAATATGCCAATCTAAGAAAGAGGACAAAAATCTGAATGGTATTTGGATTTTATAAGGAGGAAATCCGGAAATCGTTAAAGAACATGGATGGTGAGCGAGTGTGGAATTGTTGGCCAAAGCGTCACGTGCATCCACTCTACTCCTTTGGTAAACATGAATACAGGGGAGATGCCACGTGTGTCTGAACCTTTCAGGAAATAACCAGTCGATTTGTGTAAATTTTGACAGTTGACTTTAATTTAAAACTAGAACTGTCATTCTCTTCTATGTTAGCGACTACCGGCAACCCTAATGAAATCGCAATCCTGTAAATATTCTGAACTGAAACGTATTTAATTCGAATTCGGACGAGTGCGATTAAAGCGTACACGGATGTATAACAGATATTTCATTTGTGGAGAGTAATTTCAGGTGGTTTTATGATGGATAAGCATATTTACGGTTGAACAAGGTGAGTTGGTTTTGGGATTCACTGGTGCAGGTGAAAGAACAGAGGTTCTTCTGAGAAAACGCAACCGATGTTTCTTTAAACGGAGAGTTAAAATACGTTGTGCAGCTGCGGAGCTAGAATACGACAAGGCAATTGCGGCATATCGTATGAGTGAACTGTGTGTTGCGGAGATATCAAAAGCAAAACCTAAGTGACACCAAAGCTGCCGAACCGACCAAATGAATTGGAATTCTCATTGATCTAAATCTGCTTATTTGCACAACACAGACACAGGAGCCGTTTAGAGTGGTTTCAATTCCGACCGTGTTTTACCGCTGTTTCCGAGTTTATCTTGAGGTGGTTATCTGAGTAACAGGCCAAACAAGTGTTAGCAACGGTTTTCCAACTAAGCGGTTTTTCTGTTTGCGCACAGTAAACAGTGTTTACTTCCCTTGACGAAGGCCCTTAAAAGTGCGATTGTTTCCAGCAAAGTTCGTAAAGTAATCGGTGCTTCATGTGCTGACTGTTAGTCCTAGTTATCGACCCTCATAAAGAACCTGACAATAACTTAGCCACGGGAGCGGAATGTGGGCGCGTCATTAAGAAAGCCGTGATCGGATCTTATGGACATCAGTGGAGCAAAAGGCCTTTTGGGGCTGCACTGACCAAAACCGCCGAACCATAGAAAAAAACCGGTTTTCTGGTTCCATGAACCACTGGGATTAATTCAAACAACCAGCGTTAATTTAAATTAGCAAATATATATGATGTATTTGCTTCTTCCTCTCCAATGATTGTCTGTTGGTCTGAATAAGTTGGGAAAGTTAAGGTCTCCGAACTTTCGGTTCTTTGTTATAAAAAACGGCACCTCCTAACTCTGAAAGGGTATTAATGTGGGTTACGCGGTATAATGCCGCACATCTGTATGGTTCATTGCTGGCCAAATGACTGAGTCCTCTAGATCAGCTTGGAACCCCCTCCAAGGCAGTGAATGCGTAACACACTCAAACAACAGAACGAGACCATAAACATTCCTTGATGCCAAGCAGGAAGCGCACCCGAGTTGTCTACATTTTCTAATATTTCGACCATATGCTGCTTTAGGTAGCTAACAAAAAAGACAGGAAAGTGCAGGTGAAGCCAGCTAATACGGAAAAAGCCGAGGAGCACCACTGTTCTTTTTCTTACTCATTGGAAATTCTCAGCTGCAGGCATATCACGAAGCTCCAGAGAGATTCGAACTCAAAACTTACCGGCTGGTAGTTGAAGACTAAATCACCTGGTCAAGGTGAACCATCCACCTAGGGAAGTTTAACTATCATCATTATCATCATCATCATCATCATCATTCTACAACATTTTTGTTCATCGGTGATTTGGGTAGGTGATATAGAGAGTTGCGCATTGGAGGCGGTAGCTTATCATTGGGGCAGTTCAGGAAGGAGATACGAGGGCTGGGGTACTGCCAGGTTGCCCAAGCCTAGACAGGAGCAGTAGAGATGCTGAGGTTGGATTCGAACCATGGACCTGCCGGTCCGTAAGCTGGCGCTTTAACGACTGAGCTACCTCTAGCTCTTTTCAGCAGGAGGGTTAGCTATGCATTGAAGGAAACAGCTTTAATGAATGCTCGCCATTGAGCATCCGACTGGGCCACGTCTGACAATGTCTCTAACCAATGATGTGCCCCGTCCCGGGTTCCTCATCCAGGGGGATGGCAATACCAGCGCAGTTAAGTTTGCTGGTAATTGCTTTCACGCTCCGCTGCTAGGTCACTGGTTGACTTCCCCTGGTTCGTTTTAACCCTATGCATGATTGTGTAATAGAGGCTTTTGGAGGAATTCGATCAACTGGCATATGGAGCAGGTGACCAAACTAGCGCAACCTATGGAGCGCGGTCGGTTCATCTGTTGTTGGCGAGTTATTCCTTCCAAAAACCATCCGATCTACTTCAGCATTACTGATCTGGTCTTCCTACAAGGTTTGAGCAATGCTTCGAATAGATCGATGACCAAATATCAAAAGTTTTTTGACTTCCTATGCGCACTGAGGCCAGGTTTCTGACCCTTGTAATAATATGTAGCACTCCGCAGCTTTGTAAGCTCTATCCCTGACAGATAAGCTGATGTAACGCCACAAGCAATACAATTCAAGAAGCTGCTCTGGCCCTCCCGATCCGGATGGAAATATCATATTTAGATAGACCGCCGGAAATGATACAGCTGCCCGAGTAGAAAAATTTGTCTACTACTTCAGTCGGCTCATCCGCAAGCATGAGGTTAGGGTTCGACACCATCAAGTCTTGCAGTAGCACTTTACCAGGTATGAAGCCCATAACAAAACGTGTGGCAGAATTATTTTGATAATTTATTGTTGTCCGCATTACAAAAGCATCAAATCCAAGAAGGCCGATGTTGTCCGTGTATTGGGTATCTGTGAGCGAATAACCAGGGAGCATTTCGACCCCACAGGCGCTATAGACTGGAATTGAGTCTTTCATGATCACGTCAATGAAAAACTTGAATGAAAAAGGTGAAAGAGGAAGTCTTGTCTGACATTACTTGATGTAATGAACTCAGGCGAGAGATTTCCATAGACCTTCACAAGTCCACGGGAGTTGACATACAGTGCCTTACGGAGGGTCAGAAATTTATAGGGGGCATCGCTGCATAGACATCTTCATAGGGCCTGACGACCCACAGATTCAAAGACAGCTTTCAAGTCAAAGAAGACCACTACTGTTTGTTACTGGAAGCGGTGTCCCTGTTCCGAAACCAGTCGGAGGGTGAATATGTGATCGATGCATCCTCTTACAGGAAGGAACCCAGCTTGGTTTTCACGGATCTGTCTATCCCTGTGTTCAGTCAGCTACGAAGGATATGACCAGAGAGCACCTTCGGTGCCACAGCTACCAGGCTGATGCCACGGTGGTTTTTACACGACATCCGCGTACACTTTTTGAAGATAGACATGACTGTCGATGTGCCCTATTCTGCAGGTACTCTCTATTCACTCGGTATAGCATCAATGAGTTTTTTCAGATGAATCACCTGGGGGTTTCCGCCATTTTGAAGGGGGCTGGATACAGACCGCCCGGTGCTGGTGCCTCCTCATGTTTCAGTACGGATATTTTGCACCTTATTTCCTCTTCTGACGAATGATTAAGGCATACATTCCATTGGCCTGTACGAGCTGTATCCGAAAGCTGTATTGCAGGAGGCAGCTAAACTGTCCCTCAAAGTGTTCGGTCCATCTTTCCAGTCGACGTGAATAATTGAGCCGCCTATTTCACTTATCCTTTCACTGAGAGTCAACTTCTTTTGGCCGCTCGGCCCTACTGAGTGGTATGGGGCACGGCTGTTTCCGGTGGCAAAAGCCCATCAAAGCTCTTAGCGTTTCCTTACCCTCTTCACTATTTGGCGTTTGAGAGGTTTGCGTGCGCCATTGCACTCGTTGCCCGTTGATGGAGCCTTCCTGGAATTATTCGAGGCTAGCTATACGATGATATCCAGTGGTCAGTTAACCGTATTGGAGAAGTCGAACAGATAGGGCTGAATGCCGCTAGCATATCTCCTTTCATATTTTGCTGGTTTTCATTCAAGTGATAGTTACCAATACTGTGCTGGTTTACTGTAGACAGCAGTTGAGCAAACTCAAATCGATACTGCTGAGCTACATTAGTTCTCCGAAGATGGATTGACATGTTTTTTGCTGACTTGCAGGGGCCTGATGGTAAGCGAACTGTCAGGCGTGCTTGCACTATGGCGTGATCGGAGTCAAGTTGTGTGCCCCAGAAGAAACGGCGGTCTTGAATTGTGGTTCACCACCGGTGGCTGATAGCCATGTGATCCATTTGGGTCCATGGTTGATTTGAACTTGGTGGCCGCCAGGTTACGCGATGCGAAAGTCATTGCAGGCCAGAAACAATTGATGATCAGCACGCATTTGGAGGAGTGGCCGTCCGTCGTCTGCGCGACGAGCATTAACCTCGAATCGACCACCCAGATGTGAATCCTAGGATCTCAGAAAAGCTACTTGGGCAATCAAATCGCCCGAAAGGATCGCAATGTCGGTGATTCTTGCTTGAAGAATGAACCCGGAGAATTCTCGATAGGTAATATCTTTTTCATCGTTAGAGCTGCAGTCCGTTGAGGCATACGCCGACGCTACGAACAGGCACCGCTTTTTACGTCATGTGGCATTTGGCTTGATAACCGAACGGCGCAAAGACGGCTGTCCAGTGGAATCCAGTCCATCAAAGCGCGTTCAGTTCTGGGGCTGAGTGTAACTCCCACGCCATATAACAAATGAGTCATCGCTTCCGGGTCACCGGACACAGTGAGTGAAATGTGAAAGAGCTGAGTTCGTCCTGGGCGTTTTGAGAAGCATAACCACGCTTGAATCTTCCATGCATATTTCAGAGACAAAGCATACATCTATTTTAAATTAGTATAATGTCTCGACAAAGATTGCCTGTTCGCCAGTGGACGTTGAAAGCTCCTATGTAGAAAGGATCTCGCGGATTTAACAAGGTGTTATTCAGTTTATTGTTAGTGGGCAGTGGGGTGCATGAGGCACATCAGTCGGAAAACTGACAATCAAATGACCCAGTAACGCTCGCTTATGTGGTGGTAAGGGTTTGTGGAGGGACGTAGGTGGATAAAGAACTGTGCAGGCAAATGGTGCTTCCAGGTTGCCCAGACCTAGGGAGGAAGTCTGGTTGAGGAACCTCACCTTGAACTTTTAAATCAAAAGTTTGACTCACAAGGTAGGGAAGAATGTTGGGTTTTCTTCGGGGACCTTTCCCCTGAACCACGAGGTAGCGATTTTTAGAATTTTCTTTGGAGACCCTGCCCGGTGTCGATGACTCAATAGTCTGACCTGCTCGGCTGCATGGGGCTGGCCTAACCCGAGGGCGCAGGGAATAGGGCATTACTACCTCGCTCATAATGCACCTTTTGAGCAGCAGCAGACTCTGGTTTTAAATGTATTTCGACCTTACTGAGTAGTGCGCTAGTGGTCACGGTCAACCGTTGGGCAATCGGAATGTGCGATTTTTGGGGCTGACCTTTTCTAACCCGTCCTTCGTCGGGTGAAGGCAGCATAGCCGCTCCCATGAATATGGACATGCTAGTCACCTGGGGGAAACACCTTACTGCCTTCACACTCCCATCACAGAGGACAGTACGACTTTACCCCCAGACCGCCTCGTAGCACGGTTACTCGTAGTACGGGGTCTCGCTGCTCTTGGTCTGACTACTACTCCCCTTTGGTCTTCCTGGCATGGTTGCACCTTGTGGAACGAAGTCCTAGCCAGCGTAGCCCGTGAGATCATTGCAGCACTCTAGCTCGACCACCATGTCATGGTGGCAACTTTAGTTCTGTCAAGAAGGTCAGATTCTTGAAAATAACCCGTGAGTGCCCGGAACCTACTGGGACCCTAAAACTTCACCAAAATCCCATTTGGGAAGCCGGAAATCATCCAGGACAGTCAATTATTCAATCAATTCAGCAAAAGCCGATGAATGTTCAGGCACGCCACAGATGCACGACCGACTATGATAAGTGTTCAGGCATTTCGTAGAAGCACTTCGATGTTGATTGGTCTTCACTAAACGCCTATCAGACAGCCTGTATCAATGTCAAAAAAGCGCCCATTAAATAGTACCGGTCCGTTTTAACTTTTGTGCTCACTTGTTACAATAAAGCTATCGTGTTCTTTGTTGGCGAGTCTTTTCCCGGCACTAAGGCACTGGAGTGGGGACAGCAGATAGATATAACAAGGTCACTTGAAACTGTTGACTCTGTACATCCAAGTATGTAGCAGCAAAGGAAAATACAGTTGTCAGATGTGTCTGCGAACCCCACTAGTTCCATTCGACCGCACAAAACAGCTCACAGGATGATGAAAAACCGAACGGAGTGGCACAACCCACAGTAAACTGGAGTGGAATGATCGGTCGAAACACTTCGATCTGACCAAAAGACCGCATCCGAAAAGTACAAATTGGGTTTATGGGGTTGCTGCAATTCTTCGTTCGAAATTTCCATGCGAACATTTTACTAGCGTTCACCTGCACATGAGCGCTCGGTGGCCCACGTTCATCTGCTTGGTTTATATTGTATATTTTGGTACAACCACAGACAGACTGATACAAGCAATGATCTGTTGAGTTTTTCCGTTTGACAAGTGGCAATAAAAGTGCCCCTCGCCTTTGATCCGCCTGCTTGCAGCTGATTCACTGGTGGGATTATGGAGGATAACCTTCCCAATAAAGCTGCACGGGCCTCCTAAAAGTACTTTATCTCTGCGCAGGTCAGCAATAAATTGCCACTCTCATTACGGATCAATATTTCCTGGTGAACAGTCCAATGAATTTTGCTATAAGGGATCAGCACAATGCAGAAAGAATGCTGAAGAAGTAAAATTGCAAACGTACCATCCAACGATAGCCCCACATAACTGGCTTTGCGGGGCTGCCATGATTGACTAGAAACTCGCGCAAGTTCGACAAAAAGGTATATGTGTCGTCATCTGCTTTTAAGAAATAATCGTACTCATCAGCTATCCGATGTACTGCACGAAGGATTTTCCGCATCTTCACCCACAAGTGTCCACGTACCTCCGGCTCAGTCATGTTGAGAACTGGAAATGCAGAAGAAACATGGCGCTGACAAAACAATATTTAGGATAAACAAACCATCTGAACAACGAAACATACGTATATCATATGGGACTTGCATGGCTTGCATGCCAACAATAGACTGGTGGTAGCGAAACCATTTTTGCCAGTCAATTAGCAAGTGGGCGGCATGACCCTAAGCCGGCCAAAAAAACTAGTTAAAGGTGAAACCATCAGTTTGGTGAATCCGAATCTGTTGAAAAGCCAAGATGACGTCTTACTATCAAATCTGCAACCTAGAAAAGAAAGTTGTCTCAGAATGGACATCAATAAGAGAATAACCCATTCAAGCACCAAACACTCCGATGTCACTGAGGTCTGCACAGCACCTTGCAGGTGAGTGGTGGAATGAGGGTGACTACCGAGCTTACGATAATGAAATGACGGTTACCTTGTGTAGACACATACGATGCCTCTGACCATGTGCAAAACGACTAAAACTTTAGGAGAGTACGAGCTACTGCAAATGATAGTGCCTGTTGGAAGATATGCCGAAACCAAGAGAATTCAGGTGATATTGATGGCACACAAAAACGTCACTGTGCGTCATGATCGGACAAAAATATGCTGGAGGAGACCAATCTGAGTTTAATTTTGGAGACAAAGTATTTAATACTACCATTTAACCTAGTAAAGAGACTAGATGCGGGACTTCCTTCTCGTTAGTAACTGGTGTATCAAAGTATTTCTGGGAGAATTATACGGATCGTTTTTCTGATGGTGGGGCACGTTTTAAGCTCTGCTCTCAAACAAACCGCTATCTGCAGTCATACTTTTGCTACCTGAGCAAACTCTTTCTGTATTACTCTATTACTATTCTACACAACCACACACTTTGGCAGAATTGAGTAGTGTCTTCGACCTCGTCCGGCGGAACGCATCGCAATTTAGATGCAACAGCGTACGAATCAGCCAGGCCGACCACATCCAAATAAAAATTCAAATCTGGGGGCAAGCGCACGATCGATAACTACCTCAGCGATAGCCCGTCGTCAACTTGGAAGTGGGAGTGTGTCGATCCGGAGCTGCGTTCCCCATTGTGTAAAGTTAAGGTGCCAGAGTTTGCTCAATCCAATGCTATCAGGGAATGGAAACCAGAACTGTGTGAGCAGAAGTACTCGTTGACACTCCGTTAGTGAGTGGACCGCATTTGACGTCCTGATAGTAAACACTCTTGTTCTGTTTTATTTATCTGACACTGTTCTGTGGTATACCGCGATATCCGTGTATCGTGCAACAGATCATTTACGTGTGCTTCCTTCAATTTTTTTTGAAGTAAACAAATTGGCAGTGGTCCTTCTGGAAACACGATGGCTGGTGGTAGATATATTTGACGTTGAAATTAGCAGGGTTGTAGGAATGATTATTTGACCCACATAATTGTGTCAGGTTTGTGTTGCGTAAGAATGACTGAATGATGGTTCATGAGTCACAGAAGTAGCTTGCTAAGCAGCGACAGCCTCACCTTCAGTCGGTACCCGTTGTTCTCTGTTATCGGCGCCATTTTCATCGACTTTAAACACAAAGCCAAACCAACGGTGACCAGACCGGTCAGGTGTGTGTCTGAGGTGCAGATTGGCGGTGAACAAAAAGATCCACAACTTGCACACAGAACGACAAACTTGAGTGGCTGGAATCCGAGATGGATTTCCCGGCCAACAGCGATTGAGGCACTGGACTGACGTACACGACTGGTAAACAACTGCCAATTCGTGCCATCTGGACTTCGACGGTCTTGAAGTAGCTTGGTGCCATTCTTGTAAGGGCGCTTTGTCGTATTGCTACAATCGGGTGAGCACAACATATGTAACTGTGTGCAACTGTCCCGAATTTGTGAAGCCTATAATTCACCCAGAACATCTACTGGATGGTGTAAGTAAGCGACACGCACTTTTATGTCCTCTACACTTATTGGTGTGATGTTGTTGGACTTAACTCTTAGAAAGTGGATTGCATAACATCTTTTGATAGGAAAAGAAAGAACAAAGTGAATCCAGCGTAATGGCATCCTTTGTTCATTAGATTAGAATTTGGACACATCCACGACTAGAACTGCATAAACCATGAATGTTCAAAATAAGTGCAAAACAAGAACAAGTACACTCGCATCTCAAGAAACATCACCTACGTCTTCACACACTGAGAGCACACTGATGTATCCGGAATGAACCATCTTGGTTGGTGCGAGTTTAACTTAACTATGCGGCGTGTATTAACATGCGATTGCCACTATGTTGAATTGAAAAAAATCTACCGAACACTTTGCTTCGATGTATTCCACGTTTGAAATAGCGCATTTCTCCCGTGCATTTGCACCGACAGTGCGGATTTTCCAAAGCGGAACAAGCCTCATTGAAGTCAGCACAAAAATATGTCTTATCGACCCAGTCCCCGTAGCTCAAACTTCTACAGTTGTTAACCACAACCTGGAAGAGTAGTGGACACAAATGGGTCCTTGACGTGATGCAGACGATTTTATCTTTTTTGTAGTTTTGACAGGACATGCAGCAAACAAGCTGCCTTGTAGTTAGTTGGGGTCAATTTTCAAACTTTTGCTCCGTAAGAAAGGTTGTTTTAGAACTAGATGGTTTCGGGATTTGTAGATTCCGCGCTCACCCTCGTCTGAACAGTTGTCCTCCTGTATTGGAGCAATCATTCTGGTGAGCCCACACCAAAGGGGGGAAGCAATGGACTTCAGTTTCGCTTTCATTAGGGCTCATTAGCAGTGTATATCATTGGCCGTGCCGAGGTTTGAACTCCTTGGTTCATGACTCCATTTTCGCCCACTGCTTGATGTGAAGACAAGTGGCATATGATACCATACCTGGTCATTCAGTGAACCGCAATCCTGATTTTTCCTCAAAAAATGGAAAAAAAATTGACCAAAAATCCTTGCAATGATCATAATTCCGCATTATTCTAACTGTCCTTACAATTCTGCACATATACTACTGGCTCAAAAGTTGTGATTAGTAACACCTTCTTGAATAAAAACGAGGAAATTTTAGTCTGGATCGGTTAATTTTTAACCAAACAATACGAGGCGTTTTGGTGGGTAGTCTTGTGCCTTTCGTGAAAGAAATTTTTGTTAGAAGATGGCGTGTTGCTTGACTTGTTAACTGGAGACCTGCCTCAATCTGTTCATGCCAAATAATATGCACTTTTAAATCCATGACGTTACAATCCAGTTCCGTAATGTGCATCAATCGATCGCCTTGTCCCAAATTACTTCACACTAATAATATTCAGTAAAGATGAATGTACAGTCTGTAAATGGCATACGATCAAAAAGACGAGATGAACGTTTGCGACAAAGCCTTGCACGGAAGGATTACATGCATAATCAAAGATTTCCACCCTGCTTAAGCAATTTGACAATACCACACAACCTGGAATTTTCAACCAAGGACTGTAAAATTGCAATGTGCAATTGGTACACGTGTCTGATAAATCTGATCATTCCATCGTACCACACTGCTAGGTAAGTCGCACTAATACGCTGACAAAAGGCCCGATTAGGCGGTATTAGCAAAAGTTCAGGGCAAACTGACTTGGACCGATTGATTGAATGATACCTGAGAACAGTCCACTTTGATGTACCTGGGCGACAGGTTGTCTAACTTGGCGCGGCAGCGTAAGGCTTTTAACAAGGTTGTTCGGTTTTGAAACGTATCGCATACTGTCTCGAAAGTGCTGTTCATCATGATGGGCTTAGCACAGGCCACTGTGCAGTTGTTGACGGATAGTGTGCATGTTTTAGTCTCAATGCTCCACCCGATTCATTGGGTGGAATATTATCAAACACTCAGTTCATCAACGTTCTCAGCTGAGGAAATGCGTAAACGGGGACCCGAAAATGGCCATTCCCATAGTATGCCACTAAAACCATATAACATGATCAATCAAGTCTTGTTTATTCATATCAAGAGAGTACAGCGAGAGCTCGGCTTACTTTCTTTTCATATGGTGCTCACCGTGGCCATACGCAACATCTACATCGTGCCATCAACAAGACCCAGAAAATACGAGTAATGCACAACTTGACCAATACCCGAGGAACCCCTAGACTTGCCCGAGCTATAAACAGCGGCCGAATGGATTGGGAATTCGTCGTCTAAGTGCTGGGTTGTTGACCAGAGTTCTGTGTCCAAAAGTAATACAAACGCTGGATTGGTGCTGAATGCAGATACACAGAATTTCAAATGTGTTATATTTTTAGCACACTCTCACTAGCTAGATTCCACCACAATGCGCTCCAAAACTGAATCAAATCAGCCAAGGTTTTGTGAAAAATTCGGTTTCAAAACTTTCACCGAAAATTGCTATACAAAGCAGACTTGGCAGGGTATTCTAAGCTCATGTAAAATAACTGAAAAAAGCTTTGCTGTTCGATCAAGTTGCAGGTTATGCACCAAACAATTACTCTCCGCTGATCCTCTACTGGAAAAATCTTTCCTGGAGAAGATAAAAATTGGTCGCCCCTGCGTTGGGAGCTGTTACTACTAGGGGGCGCTGTGTCCATGAAAAGCGTGGTATGAAATTGCAAAGGTAAGTGCTCTCTTCAAAATCAAGAGTTCTGCTACCGATATTAATCAAATAGTCATCAAGGGTTGTCAAATTTTCTGGTGGCTTGGCCAAATCATCTAAAACATCTACGGCCTCTTCCGGGAAATCATTGGCTCTTTTCATTGCCCGTTCCGTCAGCGTGCTGACCAAGTAAAGCAACCCTTTTACTGAACTTCTTCCATGTCATTGGCCGTAACTCAGCTTTGATTATGGAAGTCATTCATGCACTGAAGGTCCGTGTCTGATCAATGACAAATATGCAAACATTTGAACCTACCATACAATGCTTAATTTGGTAATATGCGTCCAACACGCATAGAAAATGCAGTACCATCATCCCCGCCTACATCGAACAAGCGAAATTTACTTTGATGTTCGAGGAAATATGAAAACCAGGTTTTTCTAAACATAGCACAGTGGCTGAGGCCCATACCGTGTTTCAGGATAAAAGTATCGAGCGACAGCCATGCTGCTGAATATCGAGTCTGGGCGGCTGCAAATCAAGCCATCCAAAAAGTTGGCTCATTCTCACGAAGAAGAGAGCCGAAGTAAGTAAATAGCAACTTGCAGTGTATAAGAAGTTCCCTTACCGACTTTTTCATAATGTGGTCTATTTGGTCGCGAGAATCGATCAGTATAGAAAAAACGGTGTAACAGGTACTCGCTGCTCTTCGGTTCCATGCATACAGTGACCACATCCAGTGGTTGCAGCTGAAATAATGTGTCTGAGGGCAAAAGGAACAGTTCGATGTTGTCTAGAGAAACAGTGGGATGAGCTGTGTAGTTGTTTAGTTGAAAGCTTACTACAATACCATTCATTTCTATGTACAGTTTCGCTGGTAAGGTGTTTTATTTACCCGGTGGGAATATCCCTGCCCATTCATGCCCTCCTGTCGAAATTACACTAGAATATTTAAGTGGCCTGGTTGTTTTCCAAAACACCTGTGACTTCCAAATCTGAAGCAAATGTACAAGTAGCGTAAACGGGCTCAAGCCATCGACCTTCTGACGGCGGGATGGGTGATCTACCCATTGAATTACCGTGAAAGGTCGGGCTTCGACAAGTTTATGCATCTGAACTTTACAGCTGATTCGCCGCACCTATACCAAATGGAAGGAAAACTGATATCAGTCAAGTCAATCACGGCTCATTATTTGTCCTCCACAGTGAGCAGGAAGTTGATATCGTCCAAATGTCCGAAGAGAGCTGGTGTAAATTATTAGAAAGTGGAGGGGGATTTGACAGATCATGAAATGATAAGTTCAGCATGAACAAAAAGGTACCCTTGAGATTGGCGGCACAGAGTTCCCGCATTCTGCGTTACAAACAAGCACCATCGTCATTGTTCTTCTGGAATGCTTAACGCCGATGCCTTCATATCTTTCCAACATAAGTTCCTACCTTAGGAGTGCATGGAAAAGTAAACCAGTTAAATCGCAGTCGAATGCATACTCCCCCACAGAAAGCGAAAACCAGCCTTCAGTTAAAGGTGGTGGATACCTCATCGATTCACCAGCCAGATGGAAAGTCTTTAGGCTGTTTTTTGAAGAGTGGACAACAACCCATTGCTTGCCGTGGACATTCTTCATCCGAGTTTCCTCGCAAGACTGTGCCTTTTTTGGGATCACTGGACCCGATACCTTAGGAACTGCTGACTAATGTGCTCGTTCAAGCCACAAGAAACTCACTAACGCGGATGCTAAATCTTCCTGTGTTATATCTGACTGCTGTTCCCGCTCTGGTGCCTAGTGCCGGAAAAAGACTCGCTGACAAAGAACGCAACAAGCGAGTGCATGCAAGTGTAAAAGTTACAACGGCCTCGCGCTATTTAAAGGGCACTTTTTGACATTGATCCAGGCTGTCTGATAGGCGTTTAGTGAAGACCAGTCAACATCGACTGTGCTTCTATGAGATGCTCGAATACTGATCATAGTCGGTCGTGCTTCTGTGGCGTGCCTGAACACTTATCGGCTTTTGCTAAACTGATTGAGTGCTTGACTGGCCTGGATTCTTGTCGGCTTCCCAAATGGGATTGTGGTGAAGTTTTAGAGTCTCAGTAGGTTCCGGGAATTCAGGGGTTATTTTCGAGATTCTGACCTTACTGACATTCTCTCGCTGGACAATCATTTAGTCCATTGGCGTCCTATTTGGCCTCTTTTTTAAGCCTAATATGTACCCACGTTCTACACATTTTGAGATAGTGACAATGTACCTTACTGATTTCCAATCTCCGTTTATTATTTTTCAGTGTTAAGTACTTCACGAATCCCCAACCCAGCCTAACTGGATTGACAAGAAACGGAAGCTGCTAAGCGTCCAAAATTTGGAGCTTGCAAGCATCTTTATTGCGATTGTGGTAGCGCTTACTGATGCTGATTTGTGCCGCTTGAACATAATAAGTCTATCGATATCTGAAAGCTGGTGTCATAACGACGAAATCTGCTCGTTGTTTAGTTCTGTTCGGAAAACAACTTTGCTGTCGATCGTTTGCAAACACACATATGTCAAGTTTGGGTGCAGTTATGACAAACGATAGACCACCTACATCCACCCTACTGTTCCTGGGTGGTCTTGGATTGTAAGTCACAGGTTGCTGAGAGTTAACTTTGAGTAAAGACCAATACCGAGTAATCGCTCCAATATCATATTCGAGGGTTTTGAGGTTGTTTATCATCCACCTGTTCATACAATCAATGAATGAAACCAATGAAATATTATGCACGTGATAAACGGATAGCCACTAGCCCACAAATCAGACATTAGTGTTGATCCTGATAGAAGTGGAATTCACTCAGAAACTCATTGAATGTAGGTCATTGTAAAGTTTGGAGGAGTGCTGTTTCAAAACTACAGAATTTCTATTGGATTTGCGAAGTCTCATGAAACCGTCCTTATGAGTGGACGGTTCATTACGTGAAGGCGCTTTAAGAAATGAGGATTATGTGTGGGTCAGTGTTTCCTTCGCATGTGTGTAATTCCACAAGAATGGTAGAATAGCTTGACCATCTCCACTGATGAAGGACAGACTACTTCTAAAGAGAGGTGGTTCTAAGAGGGGAGCAAACCGGTCACGCAGTTTGTGCAGTTTCTATCCGATAGACAGGGCCACGGCTTTGGCTACTCACAATGGCGACAACAGCGTGCATTCATCTGGAAGCTGCCAAATTGATCACCAGTATTGCCAAAAATGTCATTGAACCAACGGGAGAGAGAGGATCAAAACCTTCGTGCTGCAGCCATTGGTGGTGGGAATAATCTATTCCGTGGAAGTGATATTTTTGGATGTCATATTATGCGGCATACTTGAATGTAAAAATTCGCAGAAAATAAAGGTTCAGGTGTTCAAAAACACCGTCGAATTTTTCCGATAAGTGTTTGGGAAGCGTCACATGTAATTCTGTTATTTTGGTTAGTTTTTATCTGGCTAATATTTTAATTAATTGGGTGAGGCGAAAATAATTCGCTTTCCTATTTGTCTGTGTCAAGCGAATCTGGATGCTGGCTGACAAACACCATAAGGCGACTGGAAAATTCTCCACCGAGCTCCTTTCACCTGAACATCTACTGGTTAACTGGCATTAGTTCGACCACAGGCTGACAAACAATCAAACTTCTCCCCATTTGCACACAAATTTGGTTTTGACAGGAGACTCAACTGAATCCAGCTGAGTCTCTGGTTTGTGATTGTCCAACTTCGGTTCAAGAAGAACATAAAGTTGGCGGAAACTCGGTGACTGCGCTTACCGAAACCGATCGAAGTCTGTCGAACAGTTTTCAGCAACCTTATGAGTAGTGTGATACGTCTAGAAAACACAATTCTCATTTTTTCTCGCTTACGTGTTTGGCCTCCTGTATGAAAAAGCAGTGAGCGCCACTCAGCCTACCGTGTGTGATGTCTGGCTGAGAGTGCAACATGCGCCATACGCGAAGGTTCTAGACTATGCACAGGTGGAGCAGTAGCTGTCTACAGTCTTTCTGCTTCGCGAGATTCAGTTAGATCCTGTTCAGCTTCCTGCAATTATAAGTTATACGTGCAAGATTCCGAACGATTCCACAAAGCAAACAGCATACGGTTCATTAAAAATTAGCATCCAACGAATATGATAAGCAACTCACAAGTAGTATTTGGTCAGTGCTTTTTGTCCTCGGTTATGGCAAACCAGAGGCGGCATTTCGGTTGTTCAAGGGTTCTTTCTATAAAGACACATTTCTTAAAAACACCAGGTGGCTATAAATATATCAGTGTGAAGGAGGAGTTGTTGGGCCCTCAACATACGAGCATCTCTTTGTTACGACCGAACTTGCTGGCTACCCCTGAAAACGCAATACGGAATGACCACTGTACCATCGTTACATAACCTGCAATAGTATAATACCAGCGCTCGACAATGAGCAGAACGAGGTGGAAAATAGTGAATGCGATGCTTAAAGTGTTTGACTGCAATTTTTACAACAGAAAGTGATGTGCATGGAAAACCAAGGGACCAGATGTCTTATGACACCAAAAGCTGAAAAATTCGGCGGACAAAGCCTGATGGTCCGGTGCGGAAAGCACGGGATTCCGGTTAAAAACACTACAGGAAGTCACCTCCTTCACAGACAGTCCTTTTTATTTCCACATGAGGGATTAATTACGCCGGATGGATATACGGTTTTAACTAGAAGCACTGGGTATTTATGTCGCCGATTGTACCAAGTTGTGAGCTGTTTGCCCTGTACCTGTTTAAGTGATCCCACAACTTCCGTTAAGCGGTTGTTCTAGTGAGTCCTCGCCAAATAACGAAGCACCCAGTTCGTATTTGACACACTCTAAGACTCGTTTCCCATGCATATCTTCGGACTAATCGGGATCGTAACCCGTCATGTGACATACGAGAAGTATGTTGCTGCTACTTTTACACATCAAAGTTGTTATTACGTGTGAATAGTGGAATGATGTTCAGGCTCAAGCCCTGTGTTTACTAAGCTGCATTTCGATACAACGGATGTGATTCATGGCTGATGAGCACCAATGAGCACAAAAGCCAAGTCCAGTTCTTTCCTTCTCTGTTATGCGTACAAACCAAAACACTTAGGCTAGGACTGAGGGAGGACCGTTCACGCAGTACATACTTGGAAATAAGCTAGGCAAAGTGAAAATGAATTAACCCGCCAAATACATGTTATCATTGAGCCCTCCTAGTCAACAAATACCCCAGCACTATTTTGTTTTGGAACGATCCGCGAAGTGTTCGTTCAGAAAGATTCACACTAACAAGAATGTCGAGGTCAAAGTAACGTTCATATTAAACCTCGCATTAAACCTAGTAACATTTCATTTCCGGTAGTGCCGCTCTTCTGACCAGGTAAGTAAAACCAACGATAGCTCAGAAGTAGTTGCACTCGTGTGACCTGGTCTATTAGCCTTCATGTTTACTCCTCAGTCACCGGGATGGCATCCTGAAAGTGTGTACCGAATGAATCCATAATCTGGTCACATATTAATGGTCAGTATGTTCCGCTAATTAATTCGACATGTAGTGAGCAAATGGCAGCAAATTTTCTCTAATTTATCCACAAACTATACAACAGAAGAGGCTCAAGAATGACCCAAAGTAACGGCAACAGGCTAGTGAACTACATGAAATCGAAAACATGGCTGTTACAATCCTTCAATACCTATTTGCTTGTCCAAATATTTACCGCAACCAAAGTCTACCAGGGACAAACTGAGTAATATAAGTTGTTGAAATTTCGTCACAGTGAAGTTAAATCAGATGAGTAGAAAACAAGTACGATGCCTTCCCTCTACATAGAACATCCGTTGGACCTACCAAAAGCGTTTTCTCTTGCCGGAAATCCTCGCTGGAGGGAATTCAGTCCTCGTGACAACTACCACGTCCAAAACGCCATGCAGTGTTTTCAGGGTTGATGGCCTCATTATCCGACCGTTCTTGAACCCCATTGTTTTTTACACGGAAAGTTTAAAGTCAAAACATAACATCGTGGAAAAAGATGTTGGAATCCGACGCTTCCGTTGCCAAGGGCAAACTTCTTGGAGGGCTTCTAAAATCAATTAATCATTTTTATTGCTTTGCCCTTCGGTCTGACTTAACGGAGCGAAACAAACGCGAACGTTTGTGGGCCCTGGATGAAAGTAATTTCGATTGAAATGTACTCCTCAACATCACCCTTATTCTGTGGGTTTATGTGCGTCGATTTCATCACCCATTGTTCCAGTGAGACTGGAGCTAGCAAAAATGCCCTTTTTGGTGTTATGGAGAACGCGTTGTGAGATGAACAAAGTAGTCCGAAGTCTTTTACTCATATTCCCACAGATCAATCAGTAGGACAGAACAAAATGTGATACCGAGTTGATAGAACATACCACTCATAAGGCCGCTGAAAAATCTTCAGCAGCTGATGACCGGTTTGGCTCTTCTTGGAACTTATCAGGTAGGTGCTATCCTCGAATCTCCGTCAAGCTTGAACCCAAATTGTGCACGATTTGCGAAGTACGCGCATTTGCAGACTAAGTCGTATTAGCTGGGAGACTCATATGAATCCCAGATGAATCTCTCGTTCATGATACTCTTCAGCTTAGTTTGACGCACAAAGGCCGCCTTATGTTTCAGTTGGTACGATATTCTAGATACAGTATACCTGAAATTCATTTGAAGAGTAACATAATTGTTAGGTTCACTTGAGTCTCTAGAGTGATTTGCATAGAACTGTAGTTCGTCAGTGACATAGACTGTTTTCCAAGCCTTTTTGAAATGAAAATTAATTTGATGGAATGTGACATTTTGTGATTCATTACGAAGGGGATTGGGGATAGTGCACCACACTAAATGTGACACCCACATGATGGACATTGCTGTCATGGTGTACCGTGAGTTGTGACAATGTGATGGCTTAGACAAGGTGTTTGTGTGAACACTGGTCAAAATTTAATATGACTATTGTCCCCTACGTTTATTGTGTGTAAGCACATGCTTCTTATTGGTTGAATGAAAGATACTAGAATACTTGAAATACCCTCTCCTTCAAGTTCTCAACCTTCAGTTTAATTACAACTGACAAAAGACATACTGCGATATTCTCTTCAGTAATGGATATAAAGCATGTGACTTGTGTAAAATAAGGAGTAGAAATATTGTTGAGAAGACGCTGCGTGGTGGGTTTTTGTAAGTTACCTGACCAACGCTTCAACTATTCTTATGCACATGGTCGGGGCTGGTTTGATTTGATCGGCACTACTTTGCTTGTCTGTAAAACCTTGGAGTTTGTGTTGCGCAGCAAGATTCGGAATGAATTGAACGGGCCAACTCGATGGCCAGTATCCATTGGATTTATGGCTTGATGGTTATCCTGAAAATCACCGGGTTACATACCTCGGAATGGGCTCCGCCGCGCTCCTCCAGATATTTGTCTGTTCCGCCAGTACAAGATTCTCCACAGTCTCGTACAATACACGGGAAGCACTTTTGTGTAGAGCAGGTCTCCTGGTGGTCAGCATTACCTGTGACTCGGGTGAAATACAGACACGCCCCAAAGCGCAAGTGGACTTGTGTCATAAGTCCACACTCACTTGTTTCCTATCAGTCCTAATGAGATGGATAAAGAGATACTATTTCATACCATAAATTTATCAACTCGAAGGTGACAGATCCGACCAAGATCATTCGCCTTTTTTTAAACAAGAACTGTTGAACTTTCTTCAATTTTTCAGAATGAAACGACGAACTGTGGTAAATTTAGTGCAGACCACAGCACCTATGTAGTTGGAGGTCCTTAACCCTTGGCATAAACTTTGCAGTGCTGCTAAATACAAACCGATTCGACCGCGCAAGCAGTTTTCCATAAATTTGGGGGCATGAACGTTGCGAATTTAATGAATGTCGATCAGACAGTTTTATTCCTATACGTGAAGGAAAGAAAATCACTGGCTCGAAGACTCATGGTCCGTAATCATCCCTGACTGGCCAAATACTCTCATCTGGCAGTATCTCTGCTTCCTTTCAGTTGAACGATGCCACAACTGAACGATGATCATATCGGGGCCTTTTACTTCCAGTGATGTCTGTTCTGGACCAGAATAATATGTGCATAATGGGCATTTGACATCTGGTACTCGACAGTCGTCACCGACATCGTCCTACACGACTGTCCGTTCAGCCACACTGTCAGCTGCCGTCGCAAACAACAACCAATGTGTGTTCATATTATCACTTTCTAGCCCCGTCCTTTTAGGGGCCAGCCGAAATACCTGGAGATAAAGAGCTTGTTCTTTGGTGTGTGATGTATTCCACTATTTGTCCCATGAATATCATTTGTGTCTTCACGCACCCACTCTCTCGTGCCAATAAGCTCTAGGCATATTCGCGTATGGCTCTATAAGTTGTGGCATGTCGCTAGTCGGAAATTTTTAAAATGATATAAGGAGTGAACAAATAAGTTCTCCTTATGAAATCACGTAGAAAAATCATCCTTCAAATAAATGAACTGTACAAAGGCCTCCTCATGATTCAGCTGAAAACATATTCAAGATACCGACGTATGAATCAGTGCTGCTCATATGATCAGTGAAAACCATGAAATGCCATCTACTGGTTTCACCTTTCTTGACACTCGTCAGACAGGCGTAGTTCCCGAATCTTTATCAACTTTATCTCTTACGTGAAAACTAAGCTGTACATATTCTGCGATAAACATACATTGCGTCAGAACCCACAGAAGATATACGTTGCGATTTCTTAACACTGCTTTTACCCTCTTCATTAAAACGAACGTAAAACATGCATACTATGGTAGAAACAGTGCTGAACAAACACTGTTTGATTTCTGCCCTCCATAAACGAGTGCATTGACTGGCTAATCTGTATGTCCCCATGCAGCTGCAGAGACGTCTAAGTTGGCAGGACAGAAAGATCCCTAACTGGACGTGTGGCAGAACACAGTTCAAAGTGTGTAACCTAGACGTCGTCAGGATAATCGTCGGGTCAGTGGTCAAAGCATCACCCTGCATCGTCAGTAGCCAGACGTGTTGGACGCTGGCTATCGGCATGGCCCGGTCAGCACATTCTGAATCTTGCTGCGCAACCCAACCCCCAAGGTTTTAGAGATAAGCGAGGCACTGCTTATCACATCAAACCGACTACGAGCACAACAATAATTGAGGCGAACAATTTGGTTACCCTGACACTGATTCGATGACTTACGGAAATCAAACAATCAGTTTCTGCCCAGCATTATTTCTATAGCCTGTTTTATTTCTACGATTGAGAAGTAAAGTAAATGTTATTATATCGCTGAATACGCCCTGTGTCAGTTCATATGAGACGGATGAAGGTGACACAATGTTCGAAACATATTTGCAAATTAAGTTGGTGTTAACGGGAGACTCACCCAAATTTTATCTAATACTTCATTTATAATATTCTTCAACGGGGGGTTGCTGCATGAGGCTTGTCTCACGTTTCAGCTGGGAAAATTCTCAAGCGTCGAAATATTTTCCCTTGCCGAAAGCAGAGCGAATGCGGTCCTGGGCTGCCCGGAATTCGCATCGATCTTATGCCTCACATTGAAGTCAACAGCACACAATTTTCGGCGATTACTGTCCCATTTCCAATAGGCTGGTAACAGAAAAACATGTTGCATAGACGGGACACGCTACTCACAAGGTTACTGAAAACTCCTCGACAGCCCACAACCGGTTTTGCCTTTCTTGAGAGTGATCAAGTAGGCTAAGTCCCCAAGTTCCCGTCAATCTAATGTTCTTTTTGAAGGTAAATTTTATGCAGCTCGCAAAATGCACTCAGTTACAAACTAATTACTTTTTTACGGGAACTGAATCGCAGCTGAATCTCTCGTTTTTGGTGTTCTTCAGCTGAAATTTAGGTCTCTTGTGAAAACCATGTCAACTTGCAAGAGAGTGCATTTCGCAAACTACGTCCAATTTGAGTTCAAGCAGAATATATGGTTGATGGAGAATCTGGAACTATGTCTGCTGGATGAGCCCCAAGGAGGATGAAGCCGGTTGTGGGCTGCCGAAGAGTTTTCAGCAACCTTATGGGTAGCGTGTTCCGTCTAGCCGATATATGGCGATATGTCGAATACCGTACCAACCGAAACTTGAGGCAGCTTTTGTGCGGCATACTCAGTCGAAGAATACCATAAAGGATAGATTCAGCTAAGATTCAAGTGAGTCTTCTGTTATCACTAAAATAACCCGCAAATGCGTGTATTTCACGAATATTGATTTGAGCACCAGTACATTGAAGGTCCAGCGAACTGAGGTCCAAAAGTTGAATAATTGAATGGTAGCGCACGAATCATCAAGATTCTCTTCACAATCAAGATCCTTTACCGAGCGAAAACACCAAAATACCTTAAGTCAGCTATATCGCTGGTCAGGTGGTGTGCATTCAGTCAAAATTGATCCATCTGGGGAATATGACTGTGCTCTCTAATACATTTCAATAGAAGCTTTGCCTCTTTTGAGGTTGGATCGAATGCGCTATGCCTTGTGTTTGCGAAAAACTCAGAAGTTTTCTTTCCCTGGATCAAGTGCACCGCTACTTTTATTAAACCATCTGTAATCCAGTTCGTCCTACCAAAAGAACACAAGCAGCGTACAGGCGCACAGACAAATATAGTCCAGTTTCTCATCCCAGAGTAAGGCTGCCGCACTGAATCCGGAACAGTCTTCCGCTCACCAGTCATCGCGTCACTGAGGTGCCATTCGCTGTCTGTTCATCCGTCAGAAACCCTTGTAATTACTTATACACACACAGCTCGACTGTAACAAAGGAGGGAGGCTCACCACACTTACCGCACTCACCTGTAACTCTGAGCATTTGTTCTATGTGCTCCCATAGTTAGCAGCATCTGGCTGTCCCATTTCAGTACATCGAATCATATTAGAAAGTGGGCCCCTACGACATAGCACACTTGGTCAAACAAGTCCCGGTCGTGACTATGAATTCCTATAAAAAGTTGGCATCCCCAAATTGCCACGGCGTGAAAGGCAGAAGTACCCAGCCTGGTACCTGGTCCCTAACGCGCACATAAGAGACCTGCCCACCCCCGGGTGTTAAACGTCTGTCACGGTCTCTAGTACGGCCCTGTCACCCTAATTTCAAACAACGAAATGGCTACGTAACGCGAAGTGCACAGATCGTTGTTGTAGTGAGCTTGTCCAGACTTGTGTATAGGTTCCTGTCCCTTTCAGAAATCTAAAGATTGGCAAGTCCCAAGCTATGCATGACATTTGTATGAGGAATTGGTAGGAACATATAGAGAAAATGTCATTCCGTTGAATAAACAATTTTGTGTGGCATTCATAAATGAGTTGCCAAAATGCACTTGGTAATCCGTCAGAGAAAGATTGTAAGGGCACAGTAAGCGGAACAACTACGTCTCAGGGGCCTGCGTTTCGCAGAAGGCCAGGATTTACACCAGATGTCGATCGAAAGACTGACGCAATACGCAGTTGTGAATTATAGTTTTATTAGTTTTCTTGAGTAAAACTCTTCGACAGAAATCTTGTGAGCAACCTTAAGAACATCATACACGAGAGATTCAGCTGGGTTCCAGGTGAGGCTCCAGTCGAAACCAAACTGATATGCAGATGGGTGTGTAACTCAAATTTCGTGCAGTTTGGGTTCAAGTAGAACATAAGGTTGACGGAAACGTGGGGACTGCGCCTACCTGATGAGCCTCAAAAAGGGTAAACCGGTCGTGGGCTGTTGAAGAATTTTCAGCAACCTTATGAGTGGCGCATTGCGTCTAAACTTTGTGAGTAATTTCATTCAAGATAGTGCACACTGATATCTTGAATGTCGTACCTACTAAAGTATGAGACGTCCTCTGTGCGGCAGATTCAGTTGGGGAATATCATAAACGAGATATTCAGCTGGGATTCAGCTGGATCTCCCTTAAATACCAAATTGGGGGTGGAAATGAGTGTATTTCGTCAGTTTTAATAGCTCTTGAATGATGAACAAACTTGGAACGCTGATGCCACGTGCACTGCACTCAGTAGCTTTGTTTGGTTCATAAAGTGGGGCTCAGATTTCAGAGACATGTGCAAGCATTTGATTCCCCTTTCCACAGTAGGGTCGAACATGTGAAAACACTGAGTCCACAAAGATGTCACAACAGGTGGAATATATTAAGAAGTCAGATTAATTGTAGTGTTTCGATTTACTTCAGGAGTCTTTACGAATCAAACGATGTCTTCCGTTCTTGATCTGACATGAGTTATAGGTTGACGACAACTACTGGACAATTCACTATCATCAGGTGGACTTAGTCCTCAACTTTCCAGCAAACATACTTGAAGACAAAGTGGTGCTTATTCAGAGATAGAAGCTTATCTACTGAATCTGTCGTTTTTGATATCGTGAACCATCTTAATCTGCAAGATTTCTACTCCACATATAAGGTCCTAATCACAGTTTGCAGACAAAATATCGGGAACAAATTACCATAGAAAAAGAGGTGACCAGCAAAATTAATGAATAGGTTGTACAGAGAATTTTCACAAAATGTAGGAGCGTGTGGGCACAATTAGGGAGGGAGAGAAGTCGAGTGCATCCGATGTAACAGGGTGACCGTAAACGACTTTGCAACTCATTTTGAAAATGAGGACACTGACACGACTTCCTAATATCTTGATTTTCCGCCTCATGAGAAATCTTGAATGTCATCAGGTGGTTGAAGAGCTGCAACCACCAGTTAGTGAGCTTTGTTGGGAATTCTGTGTGACTGCTCACGAGTTGGTTGAACCAACAGTTTAGTGCCCGCCAAGAACAACTCGAGTCACTAAGCGCAAATGGTGGTGATTTTTCTTGAGTTACCGTGTCTTTCGATTTCGAGAGACTGATCTAAAACTGTATCCGATTACTTAACTGTAGAAGGATGGTTGTCACTCAGGTCGGCCTGAAGACTCTCTCGTCAGGTTAACGTAGGAATGCAAAAATAGGTCTGGTATGTGATGCAAACGACCATTGGAAAAGACCAGAGGCTCAAACCTCTAATGTAGCAGTTACGTATCTCTACAAAATCTGAGCAATTCACTCCTTGACTAAAACACCTGGTGAGTTTGTTACAAGGACCCAGACACGCAGACATTTCCGTCGCATGAGGGACTGCGTATGTGAGCCTGCCTGCCGTACCCTCAAAGTTCGTGTGGGTGCTTGAGGGGAGACGCCACATTATTCGACCTGTTAAAGGGATGGGGTCAAATTGTTAAGGCAAACTTGACGACAGATGTTAGTCCTCTCTGAGGAGAATCCAAATGTGCAAGGGCGCTGGACCCCAGATGGTCTAGCTGGAGAGCTCAAATCAGGAAGGTGAGTGGACGTTCAGCTGGGCATGTAAAAGCGATCGATAGGCGGGACTGTAAGAGACACCGTAACGGTCTTGGTTTGGCTATGAAAGCAATCACGGGGCATTTTTGCTGGCTTCCCGCTTTCTGGCTAAATCAGGTCACAATCCACCTCAGAGACTGAGTCCGACAAGTGTAATTCTTTTGAGAATTTCCCTGCTGCTGTAGGCAGAATTTGGTATACTACATTCAATCAACAACGCCAATTCCCATATCTGCTCTAAATGAGAACCTACATTAAACGGTTGGAATTACTGTTGCAAGGTTCCTCTGGATCTTTCGCATGATCTGTTGAAAACGAAGACTGCAAAGAATGAAGTGATTCATGGTATTTGAGACCTTGATAGACAAGGCAGCATGGCTTGTTTACCTGTATTGCAGATCCACTTCGTGGATTCGTGGACACACATGAAGAGTGACAGGTCCTGTGCACGCGTCCGTCCATTTTACCCTTGCTTAGTTATTAGTTCGAATGCTGGTCTCAGATCCAATAGCGCGACTACAAACAGACTGGGTACGAAAAGTCGCACATGACTGGTTTTGTTTTCTGGAGTGTGTTGGCATCAGGAAAGTCACCTGGTGCATTCCATGAACTAACGCATCTATGTGCGTTCGGCCCATGCATATTTTCCAGGGTACACACAAGTGTCACTCTCTCAAAAGGCTGAGAAACCCGTGTTTTAAAGCTGGCGTTCTCGACTTTCAAAACTGAGTGGACATTCGGCTAAGCAAATACAAAGGATCTACAGGTGGGCAGTTTCTTGCATGAGGTAATGTATTCAGCACTTCTGCCAACTTTATCTGTTTTAGCCGAACCATACCAGTGGCTGTTGATTAGAGCTAAAACCACATTCCGCAGTGCACCAAAAATGGATGTGATGCAGGAACGAATATGTAACAGTTGAAGAATTTAATCTCTATTCAGTTTCTGGACAACAATAAAGGTCCGTGTGGCTTTATTTCCTGTGGCTTTCTTCCCGTGGCTTCTTTCACTTCCCCACTCGCACAAAAGTGGTTCTTCATGCAACCTGTCTACTTCACTCGAAGCGGTCCTATTAGGTTTACTAAAAAGAACGAAATTTGTGGTCCGATTACTGATACCGTACACTTTTTTTATGATTATTTACGTGGGAACAGAGCTCGTGCTAGCATGTTACCCATAAGGAGGGAAGTTTTTCAGTGCACTATCAAATGTTTCAGAATATTTCCTTAGCCGATCACAACCGGTACATTTTAGCTCTTCCGCAGTCCCACCAAAAAAAAACGAAAGGTTTGAACTAGCGAAATACACTCATTTGCAAACAAATTTGGTTTTGCGAGAGACTCACCTGGAGCTCAGCTGAATCTCTCGTTTGTGGTGTTTCCAGTTGGGCTCCAGGTGAGTCTCTCGCAAAACCAAATTTGTTTCCAAATGAGTGTATTTCGTTGATTCCGTGCAATCTGGTTTCAAGCAGAACATAAGGTTGACGGAAACTCGGGGACTGCGCCTACCTGATGAGCCCCATTAAGGGCAAAACCGGTCGTGGGCTGTCGAAGAATTTTCAGCCTGCTTATGAGTAGTGCCTTACGAATAGAAAGATTTGAATATTTATGTTGGCTAATTAATGTAGGGGATATTTAGCTGCACACGATGAGCTGTCCTCTTGTCTCCTTCTGTGGTCAGTTAGCGAAGTCACCTCCATCACAAATGAAAAAAAGCGGTGAAGCAGGCAGGAATGCCATTCCCACTTTTGGGATTGCTTAATATAACACAACAAGTTCAGATGGCATCAAACTAGGTGTCCTGAATCCGCCTGTTTCACCTATCCGTTGGCTGACTGTCAGACGGAATTTGGTTGCTTCATTTGCCTTATCCACTGTAACCGCTCTTATGCAAGGTGTGTTGTTCAGAAGTTTGTCAGTGTGCAGTCATCCTAATTAACCGATTGCTGATAG
Source organism: Opisthorchis felineus (assembly GCA_004794785.1). NCBI lineage: Eukaryota > Metazoa > Platyhelminthes > Trematoda > Opisthorchiida > Opisthorchiidae > Opisthorchis > Opisthorchis felineus. Next base: position 955,783 of record SJOL01006484.1, read on the forward strand.
AGCGGATGCTTCTTCGCTGTTCTGACCTATTCAATAGGTCAGGAGTCAGTCTGGTTGAACCACTTAATCATCACTCTTATGATTTGGTCAGGATTACTATCCGCTCACTTGCCTGAATCCAGCAACGAAGAAACTGGTAGGAGATTTCTTGAAGTGTACGCAACCGGAATCGCCCCATAGTCGATGGGGCGATTACCTAAGAAGTTGAAGCATCCCTCGTGTAGCCAAGTAGAATTATTTGGTTAACATCAAAACCTTCCACGAAGAACTTTGCTCGCTCTTACTTCCTCTAAGTTATGAATAGCAGAGTTTTGTCTCGCTCAGAGGCTGATGCAGCTTTCTAGCCATAGGTGTCAAGTTCCGAATAAACGGTTGGCACACAAACTAACGAAAGCACTACTTGGATACTACTTGGATGCCAACCGATATTCCGATCACTCATGTTTATTATTCTTAGGACAAATGAGTCCCTCATCCGTGAGAAAGAGGAAATGCACCAGTTATATATTTCTCCACCTCAATTGCGCTTCTTGAAGCATTCTGGTTTTTTGTTGAAATATCCTGTTATTTGTTCTTTGGTTCCACACAAATCAGCAGTTATAACCTCAGAATCACAACAAGAGACCGTACGGGAGAGAGTCATTCTATTGTCACGCGTTGAGAGCCTAATCCATCTTATCGGTTTGGTCCGTCATGTCGTTCTGGATCATGGAAAAAGATAACAATTGTTGATAGTGTATTGGGTATGTGAAAAGTTGGGAAGTCCAGCAGAATGGAACAACCTTTGCTTTTCAGGCCACAACGAATAGACTTCACCTCGACAGCTTCTGTAGCATCTAACCATATACATGTTTGGATATGTTTTTTTCGGAGCGTGAGACACCTGCAGGACTTTAGCAATCCAGTTTTTCAAACATCTGACTTTCCTTCTTCTGATTGGCCAGTGCTATTATCCACGAACTACCGCGACTGAGTACGATGTGATCAGCACTGGCAAGAAATATGCGAGCACATTTTGACTCATTTTCGGCTATCCACTGGAAACAGTGTTGTCGCAAATTGCTACTGAATCGTATCAGCATTTACTATGTCGCTTAGACTAGATACTGGAAACGGGCTGAAAATAACATATACAACGCGATGCGGATCAAGGTTACGAAGAGTAACCCAGTAGTACCACTCCTGGTAAAGAAGCTGGACCTGGGTACAAATGGTACCGACCAGCGGTACTGAGTAGTCAACGTCTGATGTCACTCAGTTCACCACTAAAATGACAAAATTTATACCTGCCTAGAAGAACTTACTACTTGCCAGAGACATGCGGGACGCTGTTAGACTGTGTCGAAACAGTTCTAAAATAGCTGGATTTTCCTTTAAGGCTGAATTAGCAAATGAATCAAAGCCAAACGAAGTCGTGTCAGTCAGCTCGCTGTTGAGCGCTACATCCGAACCTGATGAAAGGTTGGTTAGCTCCTCATATAATCACCGAATTCAACACAGTTTGCACTGCTGGGGGAAAGTCGTTTGCAGTCTGTAACTGCTATTGCTGATCGCTTCGCGTCAAAAGATGCAATTCTAAGTAGCTTTCGTAGTCAAATGAGGTACTCTGCATGTTTAGACGTAATGCACCACTAATAAGGTTGCTACAAATTCTTCGACAGCCCACGACCGGTTTCGCTCTTCTCTAGGTTCATCAGTTGGACGTAGTCCCCGAGTTTCCGTGAACCTTACGTTCTACTTGAACTCAAATTGCACGAAATTAGCGAAATACACTCATTTGCACACGAATTTGGTGTATGCTTCGGAACAAAACAAGGCACGTTAGTCACCAAGGTATTGCCACCGCTATGGTCGACTCCTTCTGTATATACAGCCCTTGGTTCCATTTCCTGTGGTAGTGGATTCAGGTAATTGCAGCATCTTACAGGTCTTTGCCCTGTACACGTTATGAAACGCACGCGCCAGGTTGACAAATGGACCAGTTTCACGTAAACGCTGAACTATTGAAGTTAATATTGATCGTGCAATCGTCTCCGAATTTGAATTTGGGGACGGAGACGCGGACTTATCCAAACGTAGCTAGGTCTAAATAGAGATGTCTTCAGCTTGATTGAATCAAAGTTGCCTCTCAGCTCTACCTAGGTAGATGACCTAATTACCTCACGTAAAGCGACGATCAAAATGAAGGTGGTGCACGAAGACAGTGGAACTTTACCTGTATGCGTACGGACTGGGTTGCAGATGTAGATGACTACAGATTTGGTAGCATAGTAGGCGTCTTTAACAGTTGACTTTAGGTTCTGCTACACCAGATATTCTAAAATTTTAAATTCAGGTAAACTTCTTCTTTTGGGACCGAAACCTGATGTGCCCCTCTACGAATTCCTAGGGGTATCCGTTTGCGTGAAATATCTCCTCCAAGTACTTCAGTTCTGCGTCTGAGCAATTTTGACGGATACTGAAATAATGCATTATTTGGCAGAGCAAGAGCCTGAAAGAAGTGTGAGGCGTTGGCAAATTTATTGTTCCCAGTCATTTTGTGTAAGAAGGCTAAAAAACTTCGGGTCTGTATTTCCAACACATGATGAAGAAGACACTTTGCATCCAGTTGACATGAAATACCGTGTTTTACCCACTTTGTGCAAAGCAATTAAAGTAATCCTAACAACGCACTGATGATGTCACCTCGATTGGTGATGAAACGTTTGCAATCAAATTGCCCAGCCCAGCCCGGCGAACAAAGCAACGACCAGGGAGACACTGTTTAGGAGTTTGGTGTTACATATCTTGATTAACATAACGACCAACGTCGTGCGCACAAGACGTATTGGCCCAAGCCATTCGCTTACTCGAGTGTGCCTTCGGTTTTCGTGCTCTGTTTGTTATACATCTGCAGATATGTAGGTCCGAAATGGTGATGTCGAATAGTCTATGTATTTTTGTCGATAACCGAGTGAAGATTAAGAATCACCAGCCATTACTTGAAAAGACGTTTAGGGTGGTTCTACTCAGTGAGAGAGTGGTTTTGAACATAGATTCAGATGTCATCTTTGACAAAGCTCTGCAAAAGCACCACCAAGTTGTATGGCTGGCATCTGGTCTACTTTTAAGGATATACGTATGCCTTGAGAAGTTCCATCGTTAAAGCTTTTACCTTGTTTTACAGGACGTGTTTTATGGCTTCAGGAAACCTGCCTAGGGAACATTGGAATGAAATGTAAACCGCAAACTGGGAGTTATTGGTATAAACGTCAAGACGAACTAGATGAAGTTAATGAACGGGATTTGGTCTACAGTGCACTGCAAGCTCTATATCTTTCTGAGGCTTGAAGGCTTTTCGCCTGGTTTCATTGATCTGCTACGAAAATCCGTGTCTCCTGCTGTTAACAAACCTGACCTTATTAGCATACGAGTTGACAATCCAAACAAAGCAGCGTTACCCACTGAAGTGTTTTACTGGGAGAACGTTTGACCCAACGGGGACAGTCATTTTGAAACTAGGGTCGTTTCTTGAACTTGGACAAGCGGTGTGTTATTTAACGCGCGGTAACTAGAACTCGACTGTTCGGTCAGGAATAGTATAACGAGTGGATTACTGGTGTAGTAAGCTTTATACACCACCAGCGATGCCATCAAACATCACCAAGGATGAAAATCCTGATGAACAAACTAACAATCAACTTAATGTTCCACCTGAAGAAGGTATAATCTACACATGGCGAGATAAAAATATTATTTTGTATTCATGAGCCTCATAGGCATAATCGAGTCTACTTCGAACTGAGTCATCAAAATAATAGTTCAAATATATGGGGCAAATCAAGGGGAACATATCTAAGTCGGAAATATACAGGATTAGCACCATGACGTTTTGCAAAGTTTTACTTTTACTGCATGAACGATTGGTCTCATTGTCATTCCAGGAATGATACTCCCGCCGCATTCGCTATTTGGTTACAATTACTGAGATGCTGCCCTCCGTTTTGTCCGCCCCATTGATTCCGACCTGCTTTTTCATTCGAGTTTGAGTCGGTGTCATTTGATGCACTACCGGTGTCGACACTAGTGTAGTTAGGGGATGTCATACGTATTGCAAACCACCGCTTCAAATGGTCGAGGATTCTTGTAATTTTATGCCATAACAATGAAGGCCCACGTAGCTCACAGTCAGTGTGTGCTGCATTATGCATGGTGAAAGTGTCTGCCTTTGTTGCATTCTGCACCAAACATACATTCAGTTCTATGGGAACCAATCCACATGAAATGTACTATTTATAGTAAAAGTTCTCATGACTCAGATTTGTTTCTTGCTTTCACCTTAAGTTGGTCGCAGAGTGCCATTGCTTTCTGCGTCGAATAAGGGAACAAAGTAGGACGATAATAGGATTACGGTTCTACAGAATACAAGGGCGTGAAGAGCGCACAGTATTCCACACAGGTAGGGGCTTACACGCTTGCGACCAGCTGTAATGATTTACAGGAGACTGAACCGAAACCGAAACACACCACTCGATTAAGCACAAAATTCTATACCAGGGATGTTCGCACTTGTAAATGCGCATAGTGAACTAAAATTCCAGTTGAGTCTTTCTATCTGGAGTCAGCACTGACGCCAATAAATGCACCCATTTATTCAGGATACTTCCAACTAACCAAACTGCCCAATATTCGTTTTATTTTTAGGCAACCGATTTTGAAGGATATCATGAAGTAGTATGAGCATTGAAAGGCTGTGACTTACTCTCCAGACACGTTAGATTTCACAGCGGTTAGAGTGACAAAAACACCAGTTGAGGTTGAAATATTGGCCGTATCATGGGATAACCTCGTACGGGCTAAAGCAGCAACCCACTATTCGTAGGCAAAAGTTCAATATACAATACCTCTAAAACGAAGCAGCGGAACTAATCCTTGTCCCTAACTCTGTAAATATGGAGAACCAAGACGTTCTTCGATTGTCCAAGCATCTAGTGTGTGCACGACGGTCTAGTGCACTCAGGTCTTAGGAACACAAGTTTATGGTCAGCTGGCTCATGTGTTCCACCATAACACGGAATAGTGTCTCACTGCTTTTTGAAAACGATACCGCAAGACTTTCCGTATTCAGTCTTCCGCGCAGTAAGTTATTATACCAACCAGTAGGTTCACTGATCGTCTAGAAGTTGAATGTAGTTTGCAGCCGCTTATGTGAAAGCAATGAACAACTACAAAATATTCATCAGCATCTCCAAGGGCCGTTCTATAGACGGGCGAACCATGTAGACGCATCACGGAAAACATGAAAAGTCATCACAAACACAGCTACCAAGAAAGCCAAAAACGTTCGCTGTTTTACGCTTGCTATAGAAACCGTGAACACATAGACCACGACGGAAATCAGTGTCTTAGGCTACACTAGACTTGATAGCCCAGTGCATAGGATAGTAGTCTTGACGAAAAGCAATGTGTTTAGCCTCGACGGACACTCACGTTTGAGAAGCTGTTTGTTCACTTTAAATTCGCCTGCTGTTTTACAAAAACGAAACGCGCTTACAATAGTTGGGTTACAAATGACAAGATTGTAGCTAAATCAAGTGATATAGAACGTACTATTGGCTTCAGTCTCATCTCTCGCTAACAAGATAATAATTTGCAATTGAGTGCTCATATTCCCACTCGTTCATTTTGGTATTCAACTTCGAAATAAGGTTGACGGAAATCCGGAAATGGGTCTGACTAGTTGACCCAGTAAAACCTGCAGGGAGTTTTTGAATAGTCTGTTCAATCTTATTGGTAGTGTCGTATCAAGGAAAAGACTTCGGTCTATTGGATACCGGCTTTTCTGAAGTAAGAGGCAATTTTTGCGTGACGCATTTAAATTGGGTGGCCAAGTGGATAAGAATGTGGACTAAAATTTCGACTACTCGGGTTTGGATCTCACATCGGCGCCTTCGTATTGGATGCCGGTCTCCGTCCTGATGAACCGTACACACGCTGTCTGAGAAATGGAGTTATGAAAAGAAATTCCGACGCCAACATGAGAGAATAGCATAGACGAGAGATTGGCGTGTGTCGCCCGTTGACAGTGTCTCAATTCGGGAATCATTCTTTAACTCCACATATTCCAACTTCGAAAAGGGTGAAATCCGTATTGAGCTTTTGGTGGGTAGTATCAAACCAAGGAATAATGGAGCCGACATTACTGCAGGAATAAGAAAAACAGACGACCGTAAAGGCTTGAAAATATCCGCATTATCGTGTTTACGTGCACTTTAGGAATTCCGACTACTTCATTCTTATATCGTCCGGCACTCGTCCGTAGAGTTGATACATTCTATATATAGCTGTGCAACTGTTAGTGGTGAGTGATATCTGATGATGTTTTGTGACACAACTGACTTGATCCGAACGAAGAGAGGTTACCTCAACGCCTCCGAGGGAATTCAGCGTTCCAAGGCCCAATCTATGAATCCAACCGAATTCCTAGCGTTTGATATAGTTTTTGGTCATGTTCAATAATGCGGTTGTAACGTGAAAAGTGGTAAACTGATACTCTTGAGCACTGGCGCATGTTCACTCAAAGTTCTCCTTCGATAAAAGACAACTCAACTAATATTTCTGCTTGTCTGTTGAGCAGTAACATCCCATACATATCCTACGGACATCACATTTGAAGTGATAGGACTATTCGTTTTGCTTACTGTATCGTTCTGGTGGGTTCCAGTGAATCGGTTCGGATGTCACCACTTCAAACCGCGTACTTAACCAAAAGCAACGGATGGATAGACGAGGACGACAACTAGCACCAAAGGCTGCATAACGAATAAAATGTGCCAGTAACTTGTAATCGGCGTAACCAGCTCGTTTACGTTGACCACATTTTAGCGAGAAGAGTGACTGACATTATCAGATAGGAAACAGAAATATCAGTTTAAATGTGGACTGAATTCCTACCCATGCAGCGAACACTGTTGACGCGTTCGTGGTGCGTGCTCTCCTGATGTTGGGTGCGAAATCCGATTAAGTGCCGGATTTGTCTCCGAGTCCTGTTGCTCAATGAGACCTCGGATTTCGATGTGCTCTCTCGACTGCCAACTCGCGCTTCACCAAGGTCAGACGGACACGTTGTAAAGAAAAATTTATTTAATTGCAGTACTGAACTTGAAAACCCTAACTCTTACTCTTTTGTGCAATTGGACAAACTCGAGCATTTATAAACTTGCTGTTGAACAGAGCCTATGGGCGCTGAGAACACCAACTTCATATCTGACAAAAATCGAAAACCCATAGCGGCGCAGGTTTCAGTAAAAGAGAGAATACTGACGACAAACTCTGACTAGAAAATCTTAGACTGGTGACACCCAACAAAACAGATAGTTAACTGGAGCACTCGGTATTCAGCCACTCAGATTAACAGTGTAGCCTACGGGAGTGCTGATTGTTCATCAATCACTGCTATGCACAAGCCTTTCTGTCGGACGCCTGTGCCATGCGTTGGGTCGATATCTGTTTGGGTAACAGACGTAAACTCTTCACTCAAAGCCTGCTGTTATCTGATCAGGTCAGGCAGCAAGTAATCTGAAATTGATGTACCTGTTGCAAACCAAGGCTGGTGTGTAAGTAGAAAAATAATAGGGCTCCAACATTCCAGATGGTATGCTCGGAAAACCTCTGGTCATGTCCAGCATTACTGCGTGTGTATTCGGGTTTTATTCAGTGAATGAAGAGTCTGATAATAGTGTGCAAATAAGCCGTCTGAGCTCTTCGCATGCTCTCAGAATCGGTTTGCTATTGAGAATTTTGTTAGCTCAAACATTCTTGGCGTGGTGTAAATTTTATTTTTGTAGCAATGGCATTCGTTTGCTGAAATATGAATGCCAGCTGGTCAGTGTGCTCCATACAGGCTGCTGCTTGAGTGGTCAAACTGTACCATACGGATTGACATATATA
>SJOL01006484.1:963790-1079469 GCA_004794785.1 Opisthorchis felineus
TATATATATATATATATATATATATATATATATATATATATATATATATATATATATATATGGCACTCAGCCAAGTCGGTAAAAACTTGGGTTCACTTAGGACATATCTATTACCAACCCGCATTGGTGTAATGCCATCCATAACTGTGAAGCAACATCCAGAGGATTCCCTAAAAAAGTGAACGGAGGAGCACATGTGCTGGAAAATTTCAACTCTGAACGACCCGTTGGAAAAGTTCGACCGTAATGAAATAGTCCATAGAACACACACACTACTGCCCAAAGAGTTAGAAGATCTTAGTAGTACTGTCCAGCTCGTGGCCATTTGAACCAAATTACTAATATCGATCAAAGTGATGCAGCCGAACAACTCATCAGAACTGTTTTGTGTTGGGAGAACATGAATTCTAATAGAAGTGATTTCTGATTTCAGTTAACTGGATGAGGCTGTTGGGATATTGCGAAAACTCAGAAGTACTGTGTTAGTTATCCCTAACTTTAGTTACAAAAATCTCATAGGCACCACTTAACTGAGACTAATTCGAATACAGCGATAAGAAATCAGAATGCTGTTCTTCCTGTCTTTTCGACTGTTCCTCTTCAGCCTTGAGAATCCTCACGGTATTCGATCAAGCACTCTCCATGTTGCATCTCGCCGATGCACGCAGAGTTTGCCCCATCTCAACGATTTGATGAGTTCATAGTTAGTTCGAGTGGTCCTGCGTAGCTTATTGTCTACAGACCACGAAAACCAGAGTACTCCGCTACAAAATGACTCGTCTAACAGCGATCAGCTATTTAACACAATGACATGACTGTGTGCGCCATTGGCAACTGCCAGTTTATTCGTCCCTCCGGAATTAAAATGGCGATTTGTTTGATCTGTCCTCAACTGCAGTGCCTAAGGAGTACCGCGCAGCGCTATCACCAACTCCACGTTCTATCCTGTAGTTAATTTTAAGAACCTGAGTGAATGATAATATCGCAGCATTTATTCTCAAATTTCGCATTCACACTTTCGCTATCCCTAACATTCGGTTGCTCCTCTTTAGAGGGTGTCAACTTCATTTCTTTTCCGCATTTCAGCCTTTGTAGCCTCCTCTTCTGTACTGAGCATAGCCCCATGCTTTCTATAATCAAACTCAAGGAGTTGATGTTCTACAAGGAAATATGTAATAAGAGGTCACACTCTATTCTGGAGGAGCTAGGATTTGTTTATGGCTTCAAGCTGAAACGGATATTGAAACAACACCGATGCATCTTCTTGGTAGTAGTGCTAAGAATCAAACTATTTCACAGTTTAAATCTGATGGACGGCACATGCAACCATATAGCTTTTCTGTCCGCCTCTGATGACACCCGAAGGAAGGTAGCTGCACGGTATGGTAGTACTATGGTCACTCCTACCACAGGAATACTGTCTTATGGATTGGCTTGCTATCAGCTATAAAAAGGTACTTTAGGGTTGATGCTAAAGAGCTGTGGAGGACAGTCCAACGAACCACACTAAAAAAGAAGAGTGGCGAAGTGAAACTGACTAATCCTAATGAGTGAGCAGCCCTAAGGAATGTGCTGATTAACACTAAATATTCCAGTATTTTCGTGTTCGGATCAGAATGCTTGATCAGACTGAAAGCTGACCACTTAAGTAGTCGGACTTCGTATGTTATTAACGTGTGGTGAACTAAGTGTGAGCGTCCGCATCTGCTAAACACGTGACCACGCACTTTCAGACATTGTACCGAGTCGGATCTAGACTGAGTGATGGGACAACGGAGGTTTGAAAGCAGTGTGTTTGACTCAGCAGTCTAGAGCGCACTTATATATATATATATATATATATATATATATATATATATATATATATATATATATGTAATGTACGGTAATGTTTCGGGGAGGACACCACGGCGGATTGGCGCTTTGGCCTTTCCCACGGTTACCCGTTTATGTCCGCAGGACAGAGGTTGCAATAAATCGTTGGTGGCAGAGAACAGCAATTTAGGCTCTCCAGGGTAATCGACTGTTCTCAGACAGGTCTCCTTCAGAAGACTTCCTTACTGTACTGACTTATAGGCCAATTGGATAACCTGCTTTTCAGAAGGCCATGGGTATCCTAGACTCTGCTGTCTGTTCCTGACGAGCCATGAATCAAGGAGAAGTGAATTTTACGTTGCCAGAAAAATACGAATTGATGCTGATAACCAAACTGCCGATGAAAACCAAAGAAAACAGACCAAGTAAATTAACCTTACTATCAGCGCTCTATCAAATGACCTGCAGGTAATAGCGCTTTACAAAATTCACACCACATATGCTCGTGTTTCTATTAGCTGTCCCTTCGTAAGCAACTTGCTTTAAGCAAGTCGAAATAAAGAATGGCGGTAAATCCCGAGGAGTTTGGTAGCATTTCAGAACACTTCACAGCATTTTTCTGGAATATAAGATGCCCAATGACATCTTTCAGGGCCACATCAGTGTTTCAACTGAGGCTCCAAAATGTGTCTTTCTTACGAACACTGGGTACCTACGTAACTACCTAGCGATGACTTCAAGAAACCATCTGAGCTTCCAAGATTCGAAAAGGACGGTTTGAATCTAACTGCCATGACTCACATAGAAAAAGATCTATTTCTGGATGAACAGATATATGGAAACGGGGGAAGAACTTAATCCACTTACCCAAGACGGACAGATTCGGATGACTGACGGTGCTGGTGAAATAGAATCCATCACATCGACGAGCCCAAGTGTTCTGGACATGAATAGCTTTTGTGACGTAGTTTAATGGATATGTATTAATGTAACACAATATCCGTGGTTTTCTCATCGTGCTCCAGGGATAGATAATTCTGGAAACTTTGGTAACAGCACAACTAATTTGTTTCTGCGTTCCTGTCCATTGAAGTATGCAGAAAGATAGATGCCCAAATATCATACCAATTAAAAGAGGAAGGGAACTCCTAAGCCAATGGCTGGCCGAACAATGATGTCTCCTTGTATACATCAGGCATTGGATCTGAGAGTGATTATCCTTGCAGTGGTTTATCGTGATCAGCACTTAACAGAATCGTACTACTTCACTGGTCCGCTAGCGCCATGATGTGATTGGCTGGTTCAGGAGACAGACCGCATTGACACGTGAAGTGGTGTGCTGTGCTGGGCAGCTAATCAGCCAATAGGAGTGCGGAAAACACGTACATCTCATTGGGTGACAGCGCGGGCGCCCCAAAGTCTGGCTCAGTGTTGTCAGTCTTGGTGATTGGTGTTCAGCCATCTCCATTCAATTTGGATTTCGCTGCACTGGGGCTAATTTGTGTAGCTTCGTACTCTAGAGGTTGACCAAGTTTGATCGGGTTGGTTGTCCCACCTAGGTGACTCAATCGCACGAAGCAAACTCACCAAGCTGCACTCAAACATAATTGAAGTACCTTCAACTAGTTCGTGGGTGGTCTGGAACTCGCGTCTTCCACACCAGACTAACCCATTTTTGCACTGAGATATGTGACCCCAGAGTTGAAAATTGGCACATTCCGCGTTTTTATGCTTTGAACATTTTCGATGGAAACATCGTGGCTTATTGCTATTTCTCCTCATTCATGCTGCTCATACTCCAACCAATCCTTCACGAAAAGTGCGTTTTACACGTCCCTTCGTAACCATTCATCTGAAGAAAAGTTGCGAATGACAAGCGCATTCTGCTATACTGGAGAGTGGGCCATAAATCAAAATGAAAAGCAATCTATGTCTCAGATTAATGACAGTGTTGGAACAAGTGTCAACATAGCAAAGTTCGTTATATGCGGTGGTTGTATTTCAAAGGTCGTTTTTTATACAGACTTATCCAACCGGTTTTTTTGAAATCAATACTTCTGGAGCTTTTTGTTCCACAAATTGATGTACCAGAAAGTAACCAGTGTTGTTTGCTCTATTCTCCACCATTGCTCAACTCAATTATTGTCGCTCTAAATTTTGCTATCTCTAGCACGGTCAGTCAGAACGAGTTGAATAAGATGATTTACAAGCATTAAGACAGGAGTGCTATTTGTTGTCTTCATTGTGCTACCACTCTACATAAAGCTTTCTATTTTTCATTACTAGTTGACAGTTTGCGCTATTCTTATGATGCTTCGTCGAAGCTGTCCGCATTTCCTCTTTCGCCGTTTTACAAGTATTCAGTCCTAAACAGGGTGAGACCCATGGTGACAGCACCCTTTTAGACAGGAATTCTCACGCAGCCGGATACTTTTCTCCGGTCCGGATTTTCTCCCGCTAGATTACCTTTAGTAAGATAAGTTCCAGAGCGAAAGGCGATTTACAAAGATTCGCTTCGGTCCACCAAGTTGTCCACAAATGACCAGTATCGTCTGAACAGTCTGCAGCCATCTATTGTTCAGCTAACCACGTCGATATAACAACATTCCGAAGGCCTGGGTTGGGTATCACTCAGCGGGAGACACAGGTTTTGAGGGCTTGGAGCTTCAATCCTGCTTACCAAGACTTTCATATGCACTAGATTGAATTCTTTGCTCCCTGATCTTTGTTCATAAGGCTGTGGGGGTAATGGAGCATGTCTTCTAATGGCTGCATTATGTCACTTTATGTACATGCACACCTTTCTTACTGTTTGTTCCGTATTTTAGCTACAGTTCGTGCATATGGCTTGGTAAGATATTCCATGGTCATTGTTAGGGCACATTAGTTAGCAAAGTTATTGATTATTTGTTGATTTCTTATTTATGGCTTCATTTAGAACCCGCCTAAAGCTGTTTGTGTCACACCTTATTGTGCAACTACATTTTCTAACATCACACGAATAGGAGTGGAGCTGGGGATAATAACCTAGGTAAAGCAAGGCTGCGTGCTTTTTCCTGCAAGGCACTTTAAATAGTTGAACGCATCATCACTTTTACTCACCACTGTCTACAAATTTTATCAGAAGGCACCAGCTTTCCGAGGTCATTTGTTTCAATAACCCCAACACCCGCGTATTTATGTATCCGTCCCAAAGGGGCTGTACTAGCAGTAGAGCTTCACTGTCGCTGATGGAGAAGTTTTCGCAAAGTAAATGCAGATGTTACGATTTAAAGAAAGTTGAGAAACAGAGGTGGATCTATTGACCAGACTGGACCACTTAGACCACTTGTGGTTTGTGACAGTGATTTTCGAGAAAATTATGGACCCCAAAAAGATCAAACCTTTGTTTTTACAGCCGGCAGTGTGCTGGAAACATACGAACAAACACAACGAGCACCTGGATTGACCCATCAAGTACAGCCTCCTACCTCTGTTGGAAATTCAAAAAAGCTAAGTGAATTTGGTCGTATTACATAGTTGATCGTAGTATGAAAATAATTGTTTGCTGAGCATAAGTAGTCGCTGGTGCGTGCCGTTCCGAGCACCCGAACCGTATTAAAGCAGTGTATTATATCACCTTCGTCATCCGCTGTCTTTTCACTTCCGTCCCAATGTGATGGCTTTCGTTTCCGACAAATCATACATCAGTTTTACTATACAACAAACTCTTCTGGAACGATGACTTCCCAATCGGTTCGAAACGTTTTCTAATTAACTAAAGATCATAAACAGTCCCTGCGCACAGGGTCTAAAGTTTTAGGTGTTATTTGATCAGACATTCGATGGAGACCATTCGTAAATAATCAAGGCAGTAGTATGGTGACATTCTGTTTCGTGGATTGTAATAATACAGGTCACAGTACCTCTCCTCCATTGGCAGAAAGATCAAAGTTGTCTTTACCTTAACATAAGACATGAATAGTGGTCATTTGATGTCTAGATGAGGCAGACGAGCCAAGAACCACTTAGGTCGATGCAGAAGAATAACCTAAGTCATGGCATGAATGATGTTTGTGGTGATCTTCAGAACAGAGGAACTAGTCCGAATAGTTGAAAACCACTGAATTACCACACTCACGACCCACCCTGTAACTGTTCCCTCTGCATGGAAACCTATTCTATTGTTGCCCTAGGACTACGTCTCTCTGTCTAATCACCACTCTCTAATGCAACTGAATTCGGTTATATGTTTTGAAATCGTATGAGCAACAGAATTTTTTCCCCATACTAATGCGCGTTGTTATCTGCCTTTGAGTTCGCTTGTTTTCCCTCGATATTTCTTCTTTGTGAGTCATATGCTGGTGAAAAACACAACACGATCTGTGCTGTAGGCGTTGGTAGACACAGCGAGAACCGCACTGTCTTAAAGGCCTGGCCGTGCGTCGGAGAGGATTTTCGATGTAGTAACGAGTGGAACGGAGAGTCTTTAGAGTGGGATAGGGTATGGCCGTATCCATACGAAGTCCGTTTGCGGTAATACGGCGTCGGTTTTAGTTACGCATAACCAGAATATTTACTGGTGACAATTACGTTCCTTTTTAAATGAAGTTCATAATACCTCATCACATAACAGTGCAGTCTTACCCAGTGTTTTATCCACAGTTTTTCAAACTCTGATTCACTTGCGACCTCGTTACTTGCAGTCTTTTCCGAAAATTGCAATACTAATATGATTTATATGGAAGTTGACTATTTCGCTATCGGTTCCGAAATTACAAGCAAATCAAACTAACAAAATACCGCTAAAAAGAAGAGCACTCCCACTGAATCACCCGGGAGCTATTTCGATGAGAAAAATGGGGAATATCGAAGGAAAGCCGTGCATTTAAATGACATCTTCATGACAAAGGGGAAGTGTTTGCAATAGCGCTGGCCTTGCCGTCAGACGTGCATGCAGGGCTTGCGCGTATCAACTGCGAAAGCACACAGTAGACGAAAGAAAACAGTTGATATGCATTTTATAATAAGTGGTGGCGTCATTCCTAACACAAATGGACTTGTGGTTTAAGTTGTCCTTCACACAAAAAGTGTTCACATGTTGCTCCTTCTTTATTTTTTAGGTTCAGTAGGAGTGAAAACTCCATACTTCAGATCATATGACAAAGCCTGGATCCCTGTCAGTAGCATGTGTTGCAAGCCGAAAAGAAGACAACGAAAAAAAGCGAAAAACTCAGAAAGTTGGTATTTTCTGGTGAGAGGTTATAGCTAATCGAAAGTTGAGCAAGGGCAAAGATCCCTGTATTTATAAAGGCTGGGTGGGGTTAGTCCTGAAAACTGGATTTACGATTATCACCTTTGATTGGCTTGGTACGTATTCTCAGCAAGAATCCTAAAGTTAGGTTTAAAGTTTGACTGCTCCCAAGTAGTTAATTCTGTGATAATTTCATCTCACTGGCTATACTGAAAAATCAAGTTGCCGTATCTGGTAATGTGTTTCATTGGAAGTAGTTCGGATGCGTTGATTGTCTGTTGATCAGACGATAGCTGATCTGTGTACAAACCAAGTGCCAAACTCGACGAAGAGATTAGCTGCCACCTGATCAGCTGATAACCCAGCCGACTGTATGGATCCGTGCTACCAATAGCGCAGTGGGTTTTTTTAGATAAGAAACATAATTGGATATGATCACTGAAAGAGGATGGGTAATCTGTGGACAACCAACAGGTGAATTTGTCTCATTAGAGACACACGGGTTTTGCATATTATTCGTGGAAGTGAACATGTGTATGCAAGGCTGAAGTGAACGACAGTCCTACTGTTGATCTGGTTGGACTTCCGTCAAACGCACTGTGCCGTGCACAGTTAGACGAACGAACGAATTTTATGACGTGCTGTGCAGCACAATTGCAATGTTTCCGCAGTATGGTGCGCATTTTAGGTTAGCTGATGAATGCACCGTAAAACTTCCCTCTGGTCCGCTATTTTTTCTTTAAAGAACACTGGAAACTTCTGTCTGTCTCTCCAAATAAACGGCCCATTGCATTTGGTGCGCAGTGGTCACCAGGCATGTTGGCATAAAATCGATAGACTCTCAGCTGTGTTTCCCGGCTGCTATACATTCGTCTTAAACTCTCAGGATGCTTGGATGTTCTGCACATCACCATTGACAGGAGCAGTTTCGGATCTGAAAATAATAATTGAAAATTCTTGGTTCTTAAACTTGCCACCTAGTTTTTTGTCACAATGTTACAAAGCTAGGAACTGGGGGATTTACGTGCACACTTTTCAACTCGAAAAGCAGAAGATAACGATTGCAAGGTAGTTTCTAAAACTCACTTCCCGTCTAGTCCGTAATTAGGCCAATTAGCTGAGCGATTCCACTTAGTGGGCATTTATCATGCCCAAACGCTATGACAACCATGAAATATGGACACACGTGAAGGCTGCTCGACCTCAGGTAGGTTGTATACCTGTGACAACTTGGTCGCAGACCGATCGCAACCACCTGAGCAGGTCAAACAACCTCATCGTGGAAACATTTTCCATGAATTCCGGGCTAAAAATGCGAATCCACACACCGATTCTGTTTTGAATGATCGGGACACTACTAAATTGATCGGCAGTCCAGTCTAGTTCTGAGTGGCCGCCCATTAGACCAAGACCAGAATGTAATTGCAAAAGTTTTATCCACGACATACAAAATGCGGCGTGACCTTTCAAAACGGAAGCATGCTCCAGGATGAATTGGTTTGAGCAAACCGAAAATTTAATTCAATAGGACATTTAGTTAGTCGTTCGATGAGTCCCGCACACCAATCACGTCGCTCAAGCGTGAGCGTACAACGTGCGCTGGTGGAGTAGTGCTAACACGCTCGCCTCTCATGTCAGATGTCCGGAATTCAAATCCCGGCACGGCCATTGGATATGCCCTGCTGATGAGCTCTAATAAGAGCGAAACTCGGGTCCAGTGCTTCCCTTTGGTGTGGACCCACCAGAATAATTACGCCAGAACAGGAGGGCGACCGTTCAAACGAGAGTGGTGTGAATATGGACATTTGGTTAAGTAAAAAGGCAGTGGTTGCATAAAAGGAGATGCCCTAGAAAGGGTGGTTGCCAGTAAAGAAGAAAGAAGATTACATCTAAGATGGTCAAATCGTTTGACTGCGATTAAGTGGACTGTCAAGGCGCTTCAGCTTCAGCCATCCAAGCAAACTGGGGGGAAGCAGTAAAACAAAATGAATCATGCTGCTGGTGGGATATATTCAGCCTATCCGTAGATAGTAATTCAAGGAATCAAATTAACTTAGCGGACCCGCTCCGACTGTTTTGTCGCTGTTAGAAATTCAATCACTAGTGCATGAACATCAAGCGTCAGGAGGGTGAAAACCACAGAGGCTGTTTGACTTCCAGTATGGTCACCGACGATAAATGGGTCAACTGTGACGTCATACTTAGGAGATTGGGAGTGCCCTTATTGCCCGGCTGATGTGAAATTTACACTGTAGTTATGCTTGCCCGTAAAGAAACCACTTGGCTGATTTTTTCAGAAGGGCTTGGTAAACAACCGGTAGTTTTTTATTTGGGAAAAGTTTTGCTTCTGACACAAAAGCTTCATCAGGCCATGTGAGCAGGTCACCAAGTTGGCCAGGTTTTTGAAGGCAGACGGAGAACCAATCGGTAAGACGTCTTCATATTAACGCACTAGATCAGTGTTGAGTGTCAATTAATGGCTCCTGTCGGCTAGTGTGGTTGCCAAAATCTTGCGTTGTTGGGTTGGGGGAGTTTCAAATTAGATCCGATCGTGCTTGGTTTCTTTATCTTCCACTTCAGGGTGCTTCAACTGATGATTCACCGCGGGTGCCACTGGTAGATTTCGTTGGTCTTTTTGGGCTTGTGAGTGTTGCCTCAATTTAGTTGGGGGAGGGAAGGTGGGTGAGGTTAACTGGAATTCAGATGATAAAGGCATACCAAACGTGTCAGCTCGACTGATCCACAGCCGTTCTCCACATGCTTACCAGTTCCACGCCTTCTGTTCTGTGAACACTGAGAGGCTTGGTGACTTCCACCGCCTCGGTCATCGGTCTCTGTGACGTGGACGTAGCCCTCGCCACAAAACCTCAACATTTTCCAAATCTGTTTTTCGTCCCGTGTTTAGTGCACGTTCCACAGTTGCCGAATCTTTTAGTAACGCTCGGTACTCATCAGAGTTTCTCGACTTCCTGTTAATTTTCCTCCTATGCTGTCCGATTCTGGTGTGAAGTTCCCTGGCCGTCTGTCTATATAGACCTTAGTGCAGTCGTTACACTTAATTTGTATATGAGCCAAGTGAAATCTTGACTTTGGCTGACAAAAAGTGGGACTTTTAGAGGGCAAAGGTTAAGTCTTGGACTGAGAAATCCAGGTACACACGACAGGAGCAAAAGGTACGTCTTACGTCTGCTTCAAGCCACCGAGTCCAGGAAGGGTGGTTTGCCAGCAGGGCTACCCAGCGTGGTTGTTCTCCGTCACACTTATGCACTTGAACTGTGCCCATAAGTCGTCACAACTCTACCCAACAGTATGATACTTGAAAAATATCCGTGTCAATTTTGAGGGGGTGTTTCCACTTCTACAATGGGCCAAGAATGATTTTGTGTAGATGTTCAAAAGGCTTTGGAGTAAACTGATAGAATAGCGTGTACCTAAGTATGACGTGGTGCAAATATCTCTGGCGTCTCAGTTGGTACATCTCCCATTGGTTAGGTGGGGAAATGGTTGTGAGGCCACACTTCGCTCAAGCTATTGGTATGCCAAATTCTCATTTCGGAGGAGTTCATTTCTGAACCAGTGCTTGTGGCTCACACAATCATACATTCAGTTTTTGTAATTGTTATCTCGGTGTGCTCATGTAACTCTACTTCAGTTTCTGAAAACTGCAACTCTTGACGATATCCCTGGTGTATAGTTTTGTACTGAGACAGTTTCCAGGGCACCAACGAGCCGTATGTGCGAGCGGCGTGCACAACATGGTGACTTTTGCAGTTGGTGAGCAGTGGTTTTCTTTCCTAGCTCCCGTAACGTGCTCGGAGAATGTTCGGCCGCTGACCCCGAATAAAACATCTATACATTAATATATCCGGTGGGGCTAATGGAAGATTTCATTCAGTTTAGAGTGTCCCACTCGTTCGTGATTTTTTTTCGACCGGATGTACTTTGGACGGTGTGCCGAGTTTAGTGAGACTGGTGTACATTATACGTAAGTAATGTTTAGTCACGATTGATACTACCTATAGGATCTCGACAAATAGTTTCATTTGTTTACAGATTTGATTTTGACAGGAGACTCAAATAAATCCAGCTCGACCACCCGGCTATAATGATCCACTTCTGTTGAATGTGCTCCACCAGACCGCTTCATTTTTCAGTTGGTACGATACTCAATATATCGCTGTCGAAGAGTTTTCAACAACCTTTTCAACAACCGATTTTAGGGAAGGAACTGGTTAGGAATTTTAAGGTCTGATTCTTCATCTAACGAAGTTTGTCTTATTCAAAAAATCATCTTACTACTGGTGAGTATAGTGTTTCTCCGCTAGGGAACTTTCGTGGGTTTTGATCAAAGCCGTCTGCTTTCGAAGAAGGGATAACCAACCGAGGTAATCAACCGAATTTCTAGTTTTATGTGACAACGTAACAAAACTCAAGTAAGCTATTCAATTTTTTAGTGAATGTTCTATATTATTCTCTCTATTCGGGCCTGTACAAATTATGATTCGCATAAAAAATCAAGAAAGATAGGTTGCTACTAGCGATATGAATGCCCAGTTCGTTCACAAAATCTCATTAACGGAATCAGATACTCCGTGGTTTTCTCGTGATCTTAAAACAGCCTAACATTACCCTGTATTCACTGTTTCGCCTCCCTCTGAGCTGTTTGGTTGGTCATCAGTAAATTCATCATCAAATAAGGGATACTGTTTGCGAAAAAGCAGTGAATATAAATTTCCTGAAAAATCAAGGTTGTTTCGTTCAGTAGTCAGTTGAGTCGATGAGGTGCACAGTCGGTGAATTAAATTTGATGAACTTAGGTTTTGCCAATGTCATAGTGTTCTTAAACGCCTGTGTTGTTAGAACAATTGATTTATACTTACCGTAATGGGGGAGGTGAATTACTAGCATCTCTGAAAATGGAGGTACTCGTTTACGATGCAGCATAATCGAGCAGGACTTATTCGTAGTAAGTTTTTCCCCAGGTAACACGGGGCTTAGAGGGGAATTCGGGTTCAGAATAATCCACCCTGCTTCAACCAGGACGCCTCAAGGATGCGTGAAATGGGACGCTTTTTAGACTGAACAGAACGATTTTGCAATCGAGAAGCAGCTTTGTTCGTGCGAAGTGGTCGCATAAGGACCCGAACAATTCAACCGAATTACGATCCGAAAAACTGTGCTTTCTTTGAATGGCTAACCCCTCAATACTTGTAAGTGTTCCTAATGTTGACGGAAAAACCGGAATAACCAGCGTTTTACTGTTATTTTAAGAACATGACGTATTACATACCAGTCATAGGAACACCGTTTTATGCAAAAAGTTCAGATGTCATAGTCACTAGGCGACATCAGGTACGCACACGGGGGGTAACCAGTAGAATTGAACTTCATCATCAACTCATCAACGATAAACGGAAATCAAGTATCAAGCCGAAAATTTATGCATTTCTAGGTTTCAGCGATACTAGGATACTGGGATACTAGGGAGCGAACAGTAGTACCAGAATTGCCGAACATTTCTAGTCTCCTGGGAGGGGGTTCAAACAGTTTTCCCGTCATTCCAAAGGACCAGGGCATAGTGGTCCTTTTCAGGGGGTGGGAGTTTCCTAGTCGGGGGAACAAAGTTGGAGTCCAATACAGACAGGGGGTTTTGCCTGATTAACCGTCGATTAAGGCAGACGACCCAGTAACAAACGAGCCATGGGACCTAGTTTTACCGGTCTTTTAATATAAAGTTGTGGCCCGACCACAAAACGAGGGTGTTTACGTCTTTACTGAAACATTTAGGTCAACACAAAGGGATCGGACGCCTGGTAATTTTGTTAACAGTTTCAGACTTCTACCTACGGACCACGAGTCCACCGGCTATTTCCGAACAACTGGTGAAAGGGATCTGACGTCATTTTCTTGATCTAACATATAGTTAACCACTTCAGATATTCAGCTGACTACTGGTGAGTAGTGAAGCTCGTCTGAGTGGTCACCGATTCACGCGTAGAAGATGGGCGTGGGTTTGACAGGTAACGCCTGTACATTGTCGATTCTAACATGCCCACGTGGTGAGTCACAGTACAAATGACAGCTTTCGAAATCCGACCACACCACATCAACCTTTAACATGATGATCATCAGGTGGTCCTCTAGGATAGACTACCAATCAGATAAAAATTGTTTAGTCACCAGTAGTCAGTTGATTAACTTAATCGGTCGAATGATAGACCGAGAATTACACCTTAAACCAAGTTCACCCGTCACAAAAACTGGTGACTGGACGCATGGTCCACATGAAACAACCTGAAAACGCATTGGTAGCATTCCCCAAAGCCATTGTTATGTCTGAGTTTTCTGAAATGGCTGAACGTGCCGATGTCACTGAAGTATTGAGATGGCAGTGCATTTGCTATTAGGTGTTAATACATGAATGCCACAAGCGAAACCTTCAAAATACCGTGCAGATTACAATCATCAACTGGCACTCAGGCACTCAAGCAAGTAAACTGGACAGATTTTGTCGACGTTTCAACCTCAGTGAACCGAACGACTTGAACTCTGGGAAAAATATTTGAGTGGCTACTTAGTTAGAAGGATATGTGGGTGAATCACAAGTGCGATACAGCTTTGAAATTGTAAAATATAACTGTCTACATCTTGCTTTCCATCGCATCAACCATGTATCGGGTCGCGATATTGTAGTAAACGGCTTGATGTAATTGGGCTACTTAACGAGGGAGCGCGCCAAAACGTGGGTTGAAGTGATCGATGGAGCAATATGACGGACATACCGCTTCTTTTCGGGACTCGTACTCCAAAGGTACAATCTGCATGGAGTCACCAGTTCGCAGTGGAGCTGCCAACCAATGTTTAATTACATTTGTAATTACAACCCATTTTATAGTGCCTTCCGATGGTGTACTCCGTATGCGCTTTTCAGACAAAAAGAATAAATCTCCGAGAAGGCTCGACAAGCGCTGTATGAAAGAAATGCCCCAATGAATTTATAGCCTTCTTTAGAGAAGAAAAGGTTAACTTTACTTAGGAACCGAGGTTCTGGAACCGTGTTACATACCGCCCAGACCATTAGTCTGAACATTCAAAGTAATAATTCGACAAAAATCATTCAAAAAGCGACATTTTCGTTATGAATCTTATTAGACCGCTCAATCACTTGAAAACAGTCTTGCAAGCCAGATGAGATGAATCCAATTATCACACGTATAACCACATTAGACATGTATTCCTTTGCCAATTGAGACGACAATTATCTTTTATCTAATGGATTTTCAGCATGAAAAAAATCATATTTCTGACAAGAAGGGAAGGCATTTCATTACACAGGAGGTGCTCCCGCTTCTAAATGAGTAAACGACAAGTCAAACTCTGATCGTGAGCACACTTTAGCATGGTTTAGATCAACATCAGCAAACACACTGATTAAAAGGAGATATGTTGCCTTAGAAAGTCAAAACCTCGAGCTTGTGTTTACTACTATATAAGCCGGGTGTTTTACGTAACAAGATTCGCTCATAACAAGCCGAAATTTCAGGCCAAAGTTTCAGCCGAAGTTTCAGGAGAACTCAAGGCTCCCGAATCTGACTTCAAAACATCCGCTTCCGGAGTTCGATTAAAAACTCGAGATTTTATGCATGGAATGTAAAAAGTGGAATCAAATCTCATCTTCCTTTAACTGTGACAGCCAGCATATTTTGTCAACTAAGCAGCAAGTAGGCCATAGTTTTCCCTTTTCGAGTATCATTGCAGTTTTTCCTTTTTAGGGGAAAATTTTCCGGAACAGATTTTCCTAAAAATGAAACAATTTAGTTACATTCAACAACAGATCAAGTGACGCTAGCTGTGTGGCTAAAGGATGGGTGATATCTAAGCTTAAGTTATCCACATTGCTGGTCAGCCACTCTGGTAGTTTAGTTGAATCTGAAGGTTTGAATCATCTCAGATATTCGTGAGACAG
This sequence comes from Opisthorchis felineus, assembly GCA_004794785.1. NCBI lineage: Eukaryota > Metazoa > Platyhelminthes > Trematoda > Opisthorchiida > Opisthorchiidae > Opisthorchis > Opisthorchis felineus. Next base: position 978,805 of record SJOL01006484.1, read on the forward strand.
GCACTGCTGACCAAACTTAACAAGGACAACACAACTTTATGTGTTTTTCCGGATTTTTCTCGTAGGAAGAAAATTCAACGGTCGAGTGACTTACTTCTGAATCTCATTTGAAAGAAACACGCTATGTGTAAGACTTAATTTCACCAGTGGTACGGGTGTTCTGCTTGCCATGTCGTTGAACTATGGTTAAATTGTCGCAATTACCGTAACATTTTGTCAGAATGGTCAGACGGAAATGCATGTTTACGTCAGGTTCGATGACGAATTACGGGACTGAGCTGGCAGATCTGGCTTTTAAGCCGAGTGTGTTTACACCACTCATTCCCTGGGCGCAACCCACTGAGACGTAACACTTGCATCAAAAAGATAATTTTTGGAACAGAGTCCTTTTTCGTTGCATTCCTTTTTCAAAAGATGATTCCAAAGAACACAAAAGGAAACGCTTTCAGGTTACCCAGATATCTGAAATAGAAGACACTACAGAAAAAATTCTGCTTGCTACTGACTCACACTTATTGGTGGACTATCACTTTAAAAAAGATTAGGGCTCACGGAAGTTCCGTGATTCGAACCTAACCTCTGCATCTCGACTGCTTCTGTTTAAGCTCGGGCAACCTGGCAGTATCTTTTTCTTCGGGTAGCGTGTCAGCTAGGTACCGAAAGGGTGTTACAGCTGAGCGATTATGAGTATTACTTGGAAAAGTTCTCCAAAGTACGGCTGACACAGCAACCAACCACAGCAGTGGACTCTTTTGACTAGAGATGTCTTTGTTGTTAATTTGGCCTTGAAGATGCATCAACGCCATTTACTGGGACAGTTCATAGCTGAAGTAGATATTAGAAGTGACAAAGTTGAACGGTAGGTTTAAACAACGCACCATAACCCTTGCCTTATTCTAGTTCTGAACAAACTCAATTGCTTTTGCCGTGTTCGCAGAATAGGTTTCTTGGTATTCAGCCGTGATTGGTGGTTGCTAGTTGAGTTTGGTTAGACCAAAAATACCACTATTTCTTTTGGCTTGGTTGTCAGGGCCTGACAACCATGGCACAGGTTAACTAATTTTCACGAGCGTATCAGGAGACAAGACAACAGGACAGACGTTTGTTCACAGGCGCAACCTAGTTCTCACACGCGATAGTTTACATGCCATGTTGATTCGGAACCGCAACTCATTTCGCAATCCCCCGTTTGTTGTGCTGCTTTCCCTGGCTAACCCGTGTCTCGAGCGTGGGAACCAAGCAGACGTTTTTGTGGTTCGTGCGGACCGATCCTTCTTGTTCATCATTTGATAGAAAAATCCATGTTTCGACCACTCGTGCGCATCTAATTAATTCGGCCTTCTCAACTACTTGGTGGTTTGTTTCACGCCATTGAATCTGGTCTGTCTTTGCTGTTCGAACACGTGTTGCTTCCTGGTCTGCTTGGCCGCCACTCTGAGGCAGTGGCCTGATAGTTGTTGATCCCGGCTTTATTCTGATTTTTCGTTACACTGCTTTATTACTCACCATGGTATGTGTAAACCATGGATATGCAAGTGTGTTAGATATCTGGGACCTGGAAGAATCTATTCCACTGCCGTAAAAACTTCCGTCATCACCTCGGTCCCGAAACTATGCAATACAGTTTTATTGGTCGCCTTCCTACAAGTACTGGGCTTCGTTGAGGCAAAACTTTCGAAGTTTGTCTAGAACAGAGCACGGTGCTGTGATATGTTGATGGATCCTTTAACACCTTAATAGCCGTACCGTTCGGAAACGCGGGTTTGTTTTAGTGCACCAAAGGCAGTTCTGCTAATGGTCTGAAGCAGACTATTTTTAGAACGCTCACTGATATACAGAAGCACTTTTTACTTGTGATTTGAGATCGCTTGGACATTGATTGAATAAGGACTTATCTGACGGCGGGAAATCTTTTCTTGACATGGTGTCAGAGATGAGCTCGGTAGCCACTGGAGGGTATCCAACTGACTATTCAGCCACCAGCACTGCTGAATGTCTTACTAGACCAAACTCATGGAAAACAGGGAACCCTAAAAGCAGAGCTGTGATTACTCCCTGGTTTTGAATCCCTTCGACACAAAACCAGATGGACGCCATCTGTCATCGTTTCGGCATCTAGTTGCAGAAAGCGGTTGGCCCATTATCAATGCACTCTCTTTTAAAGGTAACAAAGGCCCCAGGGATCAAACAACCTAATCACCGAATTTGAAGAGTACTGTCTCGACCAGGTTAAAGCAACGTTTGAACGGTTTCAGTTTATCTCGTTGAGGACAGCTCCCAGAAGAAATTATTGATCAATACGTTTTGGAGCTGAAGAACCTTATCAAGTCCCGCCGTTTTTGCAACTGCTTCATTCGCGACCCTGTGAGTTCAGGCGTTCGTAATGAAGAGATCACAAGAAGCCTTCTCAAATACCCTCAGCCTTTGTGAAGTCAGTGCGTCAATATAAGCCACAGTGGATCCGCTGCCGAGAGCCTCACTTGTGAACCTGGTCCAAAGTAGCTAGACGCGTTTGTTATGAAAAATTCAACGGCTTGCGGTTTTTGTGAGATTACACACCCACAAATGAAAGATAACTATTCGTTGTGGGGCGGGCGTGCTGCAAATACGGGAGGCGAAGTCATTTTTTATGTAAGTGTTGACCCACTGCCGTTTAAGTGGTCGATGCAGAATCAGCGGAATGTGTTATCAACAGAGTGCGGAGTCCATGCTAACCCGCTTTTTGGAACACCAGCACTGTCGATGTCGGTTGAAATCGGGCGCCTCCGTAAACTCCATCCCCGACAGTTACAACCGAGGCCTGTTGTTCTCACCTGCGGACGTGAACCTACAAATGTGGAACGGAACACATTCCGAGTTAGTCGTAAAGACGCGCCTGGTTGTGGAAAATCCCATAAACGGGTAACAACGTCCCGTAGAATTCCTGGTGACAATGAGATATCTAAAGCTAATTTTTGGTGTTTCAGCGATCGAGGGATTAAATTTCATTACCGTTAATTGTGATAATTTTGTTTGTACTCTGCATCCGGACACCGTTATTGGGCGGTCTGCCTCCGTACTTTCCGATGAACTATGTTTCCCCCCACGAGAAGCCAGATTGCCCATTACAAGCAATGTAGTTCACGTAACATTGCCAGTAAGCGCGGTTCCAGTTGCGTTACTTGAAGTGTTTCGTATCGAGTTGCATCACAGCGTCAGTTAACGAGCCGACAGATTGGGATGAAATCAGACAAACTGTGACTCTCCATCCATCCTAAGCCGTTGAATTCTACGCCGTAAACAATATGGACTCTCCATGCTAAATGTTATACACCCAAGCTTATGTCGGGGTAAGCTATTCACCAAGTTTGACTCATCGTTCTGTTTCAATAACCAGCCCAGCTACCTAACCTTATTCGGTACCAATTTCGGCTGATTCCCATGGCTACGCCTCCTAATCGATTTCAAGGTGTCAAAAAAACTGTTGATTTAAGCCTTTGACAAACTTATCAGAGCGATCCGTATTGCTGTTAACCTACAAATATTTGGGTAAAGAACACGACTCCAAATCAGATTGCTTCCTTCATTGTTGTGTCGAACAAGGTATTCGTCTATCTCTAAATAAAGTAGGATACCGGACTGAGTCTGTTGCTTTCCACGGATATACGCTCGCAGATCTAGAATGCCTAATCCAAATGATACCAGAGTGGTCTTCAGGCTGAACGGCGTGGTCAGTCATCTCAGTCGTTTTCTATACCAAGGTTGGCATATTTGATGCAGCCCAGTCGTTTCCTGACACACAAGCTGTGCCGCGGAAATGGGGTGAATAGCATCAAAGGGTGCTCGAATAGATAGCACAAGCGTTACTGACGCATCTGTTTTAGCTTAGTATGATCCAAATCAGCAGCTACTCACTCAGTAGCCAATCCGTTTGGGGAGCAATACTGCTTCGACAAGGCCGGCTAGTAGACTATAGTAGTTTCAGCCTATCGAAAGCCGAACAGAACTGCGCACAAATAGAACAGGGAATGCTGACAGTCCTTTTCGCCGTAGAACGTTTCAACACCTGTACGTTTTGCAGAAAGACGGACCATTAGCTTTGCAGTTCCGTCGCCAGAGAAACAGGATTTAAGTTGCAGAGCTTTTGCAGAGGATGGTTACAGAAACACAAGAGTGTGACTGCAAATTTGCATATAAGAAAGTAGCCAAATGTTCATTGCTGACACGTTTTCTAGAGCTTACGACCATGGAGATAACCAGAGTCAATTGCTCGAACTAGTTAGTTCTGTTGACACGAGTTCCGTCCCAGACGAGAAGTTGTAAGAGATTAGAGAAGACGCTGAAAGAAATCCATTGTGGACGATACGATTCACAGACCTCAGCCAGCCACAAAGTAGCAGTGTCCAGTAGAAATCAGGATCTTCTTCAAGGACTGACGTTCTTTGGCGATCAAGATTGGACTGATAACCAAGGGTAATCAACCATGTATACGGAGTAGTCTCCAAGAGGTCCCGTCAGCTGTTTTTCTGGCCAAGAATAATGAGCCACATCAAGGAGCATGTCTCAGTGTGCGTCGTCTGTCGGACGGTTGACACAAGACAAAGAAAAGAGAACTTCGCAGCCGACCATTGCAACTAGTAGCAACAGACCTCTTCTTATGCAATCAAACGCATTTTCTTGTGAGGGTTGACCAGCATAGGGATTTTTTAAGTTGACCAGCTGACCAGCACCATGACCACGTTAGTGAGGTCTCATTTTTCCACGATATGTGATTCCCGACATTATTTACGCCGACGATGGTCCTAATTCGTAAGCACGGGGCTTAAAACCGTTTCAGAAAAGTGGTGTTCTGTGGATCAAACCAGCAGTCCTTGCAACTGCACCAACACCATCAGTAAGATACAGTCTAGTACAGGGACTACACTGCTGGAGGACACGTACATTGCTGTCTACTACTGCCCGCTCTTTGGATCCCAAAGCCCTTAAGTCAGAAGAAGCGGTTGAATGAACGGAAAATATGTCAGAAATACTTTTACGATAAACATACAAAAGCTTTGCAAGAACTACACGCCGGGAGGAATTTCGGGTGGAGTATGTGGAGCAGCAGTCTAACTAATGGATTAACGTTACGATACGTGCAAAATGTGAGTTTCATACATGCGGCGTAGAGGTGGACAGAGGAAGTGAATTCACTTGCGAAAGCAGTTGCCCGAATGCGGGGCAAAAGAAGACATACGAACTGATGAAGGCGAATAAACCGGAAGTGGACAACCTTATCAAATATGGAAGGGTGTGAAATGCTGCAAGCTCTTGCAAGCTCCACGAATCCCAGCGCTTTGAGGTTTGCAGGTTTGTTTGAGTGCAGCGAATGCTGTTCTGCTATTGGCCAGAAAATGACTGCGTTTTGACGGACGGCGGATACATACTAGGATGCTTTTTTAACCTCTAATCGAATAATGACTTATCTGCTGACGAAACGACTTCTCCTGACAGGTACCCAGAACACTGTGAAACGATAAGGTCAATATAAGCTCGCGCGTTGGAATCAACGCCATCGCAAAAGGCGGTCAATTCGATAAGTAAACTATAGACTAGGAAAAGAGGCATGACAGGTTTCTCCAAAGAAGGTTGATCCAAACAACTAAAGCAAATACACTAATATCCAGTATCTTTCCATGGATTTATTTGTAAAATGCCTGAACCAATATGCTGCAAATGTGTTCAGCTTGCATTTCATCAGTCCGGCAGGAACTGACCTTAGTCTTGGTGACAATTTCAGTTTTTTACTTCAACAATTTCTTTAAATAGGTAGAATTGAAGTTGAGTGAAGTAAGTAACTTCCACAGAATTTCGCAGATTCATTTTCTGTAATCCAACTGAAAACTTTTTGCCAAAACTTAGTGTAATTTTAGCTAAATATGGATAAGGTGCGCAGCGTTGTTCCTAGATAGTTATTGCAGGGCTATGTCATATAGAAGGTAAAAAAAATTCATGCAGCTTGAGTGAGTCATTCTTACAAAAACTCTCGCATACAAAACTAAAGTTGTGCAAACTGTTGGTCAGCCGGATTTGCAGCAGGATGTAGGTTGTTTATCCAACCTATAGAACATTTTTATGGTCACTAAGATGTAAAAGTATCACTGATATGCGGTGGCTAGAATGAATTAGCCGTTGAAATGAGTCCTAGTTGACCCCCAAAGCAGGAGGCGTTCGGCCATTCTTGTGGGAATGTGTTACATAGAGACGGACCAGAGTAGACTTGACTCATGATTTTACCAGAATCATCGAGTGACTCTCAGATCACACCTTATAAACAAAATACCGGAATCATAGGCTGCGTTAGGATGTATCTTGAAAACAAATCGCTCGTCTTCTTTCATAAGAAAGTGCAAACCCAACACCATCAGGGCTCACTGAGCCACTTTGAAGCTTCGTTTGCCCAAAAGTTAATACTTCAAGAATATACCAGTTTAGAAGTGCTTCCATACAGCCTTCATGTGTTTGTTATAAACTTTGCTACCACGAGCTTTTCCTGCAAAGGTTTGCCGCGATGACTAAAAAAGCACGTGATGTGGTAAGTGACTTTCACGTCTTTCTATAATAGACAGGAGATGGTCCACAGAAGCATTCACTCGAATTGTACTAAAATTGCCCTCGACTGGTCTTGAGTTGGACTGCAAATTTCCTACCTTCCAGTAGTGAATTCAGCACTACCTTTCCTCACTATTAGGACCAGAAATTGAATTTTACATTTGTTGGATGCAGTACCACTGCTAAACTTACAGGAACTTATTTGGTCTGCAATTTTTCATACCCATTGGTTTGCTTTGCACGACTGCCTATACTTCCTTCGTCGGCAAGTCATCTAAATTTCGTATAAGATGCACAGTTTGCATATATGTCTGCTAACGAACTGTCCATGTAATCTTGATATTACAGAGGCCTAGAATGGCACTGGAACTCACTTTCTGTGGCCACCACCAGGCAGACAAGAGTGACTGGTCCTTAGCAGTAGCCAACCATATGTGTGTCTTGAATGGGTCTCGTGGATTGTGTAGTGTGTGGGCTAGCTTCCTTATCATACACTGTGGAGCCAAACTGTTCAATTTTCCCTACTTGATCTGATGAGTATGAACCAGGAGTTGAGCGTACTGATGGCTTAAGAACTGCTCCCTGCTTCCTACCATCCGGTTTATACCACATCTAGGGTATTTACCTGGTTGCACATCTCAAACCGTTCATCAGCACAGCCCGATAAGGCAGGCCAATCAGGAAACAGATACCAGTCCACCACTTTACCTTTGGTGATAAGAAGAAAACGGTTTATGGAAAAACGGTGACCTATCAGAAATTGTTCTAATCAAATAGATAATCTTACATCTGAAAATGAATGGCTTTCTCGATGTTTTGGGACAGCCGATGAATGTATTAGTGTCTTATACAGTCATTTAGAAAATGCTTTCAAACTTTCCAAAAACTGATCAACGGAGCCCAGAAGACACAGGTGGTGGTAGCGTTCTTGGGGGAATGGAGTAAGAAGTACTTTTGAGGATATGGCATTCTTTACGGTCTACACATTTACGGTCACTGGCTGATGAGTAGTATGATTTTATCCCAAATTTCCATGTTCAACTCAGCCCTGTCAGTTTGCGCATTGCTTTGGGTTGTTTGTGTATAGATTTCTGGAGACAAAAATGTTACATTACTATCGCCATCCGTCTTATTCATCTGATTTCTTCTTATGTTTCTCAAGGTTTTGCAACGCCATTCCAATGTAAAATGAGCTTGCTACCCTTGTTGATGGCGCAGTACGGGTAGAAGGTGAAGCACCACAATAGTGCTATTATGCAGACGCCTTTATCGGAAAAAATGCATACAGTAGTCGAGTTGTCAAATGTAAATCTTCCGGCGAGTTGTGTGTTTTTATTCTTAATGTGAGATAAATTTGGCAAGAATGTTTTACGTCGTAGCACTAAATAATCCTTATTAGCCGGCTATGGAAATTAATGTGAGTCTGGACAAAACCACACACCACAAGAATTTTACGGACGGAAGCTAGTGACACTGATGACACGCTTGTATCACACTGCTGCTCAGCCGCTCGTGCTGGAACTTTTGAGCGCTTAAACTAATAGCTGAAGGTCAGGGGTTCGAAATTCCAATGGGTTTCGTGGGAAGCTAACTGCCGATGATCCCCAATGAAGACGAAACATTACAGTACAGTGCTTCTGGGCTTTTTAGCAAAGACTAGCTTCAGTTACAGGATCAAATCTTAACTGAAGTCACGTTTGACAGCCTATTAGTGAGTAGTTGCTCTCAGGCGACATGAATGAGCTCCACCTGGATAGCCTAAATGAGGAAATTTTACTGAAACTATCTGGTACTCACACTCACCCTCACATTTTAGACAGTATCAAACAACAAATTTTCCATTGTCCTATGAAGGTTGCGACCGACTTCAGCCACATGCTTCTATGCCATGGTAGATGTGAAATAAAATGAGTTAATTGACGGAAGGATTCCAGTAGTCTATGGCCGTACATAATCTAGGTGCAATTTTTTATTGAACAAAGCTAGTCGAAATTACTTCGAATCAAGCTAAACGCACGCACAAACGTGGCTTAATGTGTGGGTCAATAATGACCGACTCCGCACAACCGATTCTTTAAAAAAATTGAGTCACTCGTGTGGATCAAAACAGGGGCAGAGAAATACGTAGAACATTTCTGTAACTACGTGTTGCCTGTTCCATCTTGGTGCTACGAGCACACACTACGTGGTTTCAACGTGGTTGTCAACGACCCTTATCACTGTTTTACCACAAATTTGAATCTCACAATTTATTCACATCACAGTGGCTCATAGAAATTCGTTCAAGCACCATGTTAATTTCGTGGCGAATCAAGATGATAAAGGACGACTATATCTGGCATGAGGTAGGTGAATGAAATTGGAGAAGCGCCACTGCATTTTTGTGGAGTCCAAGAATGCTTTACAAGACACCGGTCGAGACAAACTTTGCAGAGAGGCTTCGCGCCATTCACCATATCGAACAACGACACGGCTGTACCGACAAATAATGCTGATAAAAAACATTTTCATACTAAAATAGCACTTATGTAACAGAGTGACGGGATCAACAGTTATTGTTTTCAAACAAATCAAAAGGACTAAGGCGGAGCAATATCATGGCTGGAAGATTTCATAACATCACTCCTACTAACTGTTTTCTGTTCAAAAAAACCGATGGTATTAATATAACGAGGTGTGGAGGGTTGTTAGTGCCGTCATATCCGTTGAGTGATATTAATTACCTGGAACAACGAAATCCATTCATCGAAATTAGAATCAGAAGCTTCTTTTTTGAGACTGATTCAAAAAGGCCATTTTGTTGACAGCAAAAATCCTCTCGAACCAGTAAAATGAATTAAGACCTACTATTCACTGTAGGTGAATACGTCTTGTGTAACCCCATAATTTTGCCGCCTATAGGCCGCAGACAAAGCCGTCTTCGCATGCACCATGAGAAGCGTTCATTGCATTCTTATCTAAAGTCCAGGGGATATGTGGTTTTCCGTAACTCCACCGGTATAGTTAGGCAACGTAAATCATTGCATATTTTCGCTTGAGCTAAGCGGATAGCCAAAAGTTTCCATTCATTTCATTTCATTCCACTTCAGTCCACTTATTGAGCTACAAACTACGTACGAGGAGTGTGCTTATCTCAAAATCTGCGGTTTCGTTTGCTGATGAAAATCAGCAGATGTTGGAGGGGATATCCTGGAAGTACGAACACCACAGAGTCTGTGAATGTCATTGTCGCGAAACGGAACTGTTCCGGAGTCCTTTCCCAGGGGACAGCAGTGGCCTTTTTGAATGAGTTTAATGGTTTGTGATTCCATACTTTGTCGCCAATTCGTAGCACGACTGTCCTTCGGTTGTTCCTGATAGGTTGTTGCCACTCAGACATATTTCGCAATTCACCGGTCAGCAGTTCAAATTAACCAGTAACACTGCATGATCAACGTTGCTGACCGGAAGTGAAGGGCGAAGTATTGCCTTCGCTATTTGGTCGCCCTGAAGATTTATGCTTTTGTTTTTTGTGCTTCGTTTAGTCGTATTATGACGAACCCTGCGGCACCAAGCTCGCTCCCCTTTACCGGTCAGTTGGTCATTCTACGTCGTTCATTATGGTCCAGGCATTCGACTTTCATCCGTTCATGTTGCTGTTCATTTGTCCACCATTTTCCATTTGTGAGCTCAGTATGAGTCTCATCCCTCACACTGTGCGGTCTTCTACGCCTAAGCATTTGGATATTGATCCAGTTGGGCGAGAAAAAAGTAGGCACAAAGTCTGATGAAGTCAACGAATTTAAAGAACGCATAAGTCTTTCGCCGGACCATCGTTCATCGAGTGGGATCGATATCAGGCCCACAGAATCCTTAGAAAAGCCTTCTCACTGGACCTTATTAACAGGACAATACCACTACGATCTCTATCAGTGGAGTTACTCATGATCCATATGCTGGCCGGTATTATAAAAGCATGTTCAGGTTTGATCTGGTTGGTGTGAAACATCCAGCCAAAATTCGATTTCTCCTTCGGAGTCTTGGATAGTTAGAATATGATCGTGCGATCACGTCGAATAATTCCACTGAGTTGAGTTTTCACAAAATTGAAAAGGTTTCCTCTTCTTACATCTGGCATTAAGTGGCTCTTCTCTGGTAAGATTTCTCAGGATATTAGGACAGTGAAGAAAACTACAGAAAATCAGTCGGCGCTAGCGGGTGAGACCAGTTGTAAATTTCGGAACTTTAACTTCTCAATATGTTAGAAAATTTGGTTTGAACATCTTTTGTTTCTGAACTGGCCAAGCACGTTTGTGTGCTTCGACGAATCCAGACCACAGTTTAGCATTAGGGACTATGACAGTGCGATGGCAAAGACTGGTGAAGTTGACGCATCTAACTGGTTTATCAACTGTCTAACCGTTTAGATAACTTCCTACCTCGATGTTGTAGCGGGGAACAATTCGTAGGCCAATAAACCCTCTGTAACTAGCACTTTGTAAGGTTTTGTTCATTCAAGGAGCATTCAGGAAGCACCAATACTGAATATGTCATACAATCGGACATAAGGAGAGCTTTTGTCGGTTAGATCATTAGAAAGAAATATTCAACGATATTTGAGGCGGCTTTTGGCTGCGGAGAGTGAAATTCGGCGAAATGAAACCTTGCCGGGACATCAGTGACAAGGTAAAAAGCTCGAATGCGTCGGATACCACTGATGCCGATCACATGATAAATCAAAGGCACTCGTTTCACGTTAATTAGACAGTATCCGAGACTGACTGAGGATCCAGCGGCTGAGGTTGACTGCAGCCATTGCTGTCGTCAAAAGATCAATCATAATCAGCAATATGAAGCTCAAGATACCTCAGTGGTTGAAGCACGAACTTAGCGGAATGACTGTGGTTCGAACGCAACTGCGGCATCTCGACTGCTCGTACCTAGGCTTGGTGAAAGTGGTAGTATCTCAGCCCTCATGCACCCTTCGAATAGCGTGAAAGCTAGGACCCAAAAGTGTTAGAGCTGAACGGAATAAGCAATATGATTGTGAAACCCAGTGCTATGCTGTCAAAAGCGATTCGCACGAACTGGGTCTGTCCTGGTCATGTGGCACAAATCGATCGACGCAGTCGTGGTCCACCGTACACCATCCAAGTGGATAAAACTTAGCTTGCTCCAACAACCAATTATCCATGTTTACGCGTTTTAAGTTCGTGACTAATCTTGGCTGTTTACTTCACTATTTATCCTTACGATAACCCATAGACGTGCCCTAACCCAGTGACGGGATCCCGGAAACTGTTTTTGTTCAAACTATGGAAATATTCAAGCAAATTTGAAGTCACAAGTCAAATTGCGAAGGCTATCAGAGGTTTTGCCAACAGCAAAAGATATAATGCCGCGATGAGAAGTAAACTACTCTGTGGCTTAAATATGTGGTCTTTGTGAGCCCAAGCCATACTGTTAACTCCACTGGTCTTTTTGGAAAAGGGATATAACCCTGGTCAGTTCATTTCTTGTTTCCTAGCCAGGTCACGCAGGTCACGCAGGTCACATACAGGAATCACATCACGTGACCGTACTGGACAACACCGAACACTGCCCTTGTGTTCTTTCGGTTTTTTCGCCTCCTTGTCGTCCATGAAAACGGATGTTGTGCAGTTACAAACCTCAAAATAAACAACCCGTTTAGGCCTGAGAAATTTTTCCAACAGTCCGACTTTGCCCGAATGCCGAGTTCAACTTACCAGTCGACAGATTCAACATAGTGGGATTGCATTGCTGCCAAGCGTTCGCAATCGGCATTGCACGGCCTAAACCATCAATACTGTACAGTTTGACCTAAATGTTCAGCTCATCCCTCTGGTTGTACGTGCCATGGGTGTCTACCAAGTCGACAGAAAAGCAAAAACAACCAAATTTTAGTGGGCATTTGCTACAGGGACAGCACCAATTTGCTTCAATGTTTCCAGAGCTACCTTGCTAAGTAAGTGAACAAACGTAAAAGTTCCAGAAAATGTATGTTCTGCCATTCTCAAAACAACAATAACCTTTTATCGGTCCAATGGCTTTCATCGGCCTTGTATCACCAAAAATGCATGGGCCGGGGTGTCCAAAATTTTCATCAAGGCAGTATCTATACTGATGAGAAGTCCACCGGGATTACGTGTAGCGACTGAAAGTGACCTGTGATATTGTGGTCTTTCAGTACTCACGAATTATTTTCTGCGCAGTTCGTCTTTACGACAGTCCGTCACTCGAATAAGATGTGGAGATATCTCCGACCTACACAGCTTGTCTGGAGTTTTGATGGTAAGGCGGATTGAAACTGCTATGGGCGTACTTCGATGAAGCTATTCCAAGGATGACAGGCCTCAGCGGATTTCATGCAATGGACAGGGAAAGTATAAATTGCAATGTGTCAGGAGCAAGTGCGCATCAGAATAAACCGTTGTCTATGGTAATCTAATCTAATCTACTAAGATGTGTCTTCTGAAAAGGAGCATACAATGAAGTGATAGATCAGTGAACCAAATCAAAACGAATAGCTCAGCACCCCCGTTGGCATATTTATCCACAGATCCAGACCTCATTTTGCCAAGTAACTGAAAGAAACTGGAAGTGGCTGATAGCCGAAAGCACTGGTTGGTGGATCCAAGACACTAAACACCAATAAGTGGATCTTTGAGATGAACGACGGGGAATGAGTGTACAGCTAAAGCATAAAACATACAAATTTCTCAGTTGGGCGAAGCAATCCAGATCATTGAGTGAAGTGTTGGCAGGGTCGGACGATCATGAAATTTTTTTTACTTTCAGCAACAGTTGCCCCCACACTTTGCAATTAGAGTAATAATTAAGATGACCTGAATTTTTAGCCAGTGGCAAAAATGCACCCTTGCTCCAAGTCCTGTGGCACAAACATAAACAGCCCATAAAGGTAGGAAACCTCATTTAGAGGTAGGCAGGAATATTCACGTTAAAACGGGAACGGCAATAGCTACAGAAGCTTCGATCCACGAAATCAAAAAGATGCCGGAAATGTCAGAAAAGAACGAAGCATTAAAAATCAATTGAATTCAGGATAAAGCTAAAAGCACAAATGCTTATTCTCACAAATAAGTTAATCTATGAAAAGACTATTAGCCTGTTGAACAAAACCTGACATGGTGAATTGAAAAATGATACTCAATGGCGAACTGCTCCTCAGGAGAGTCCGCAGCAAAAACCCATTGCCAGACTTTCATGGAATTCTCCATTTTTAGATAAATCATTCCCAAGTCTCTCGGACGTCTATTATTATCTTTTCTCAAATTGACTTAAGGTCTGAAGAAATGCCGTGAATCTTGCGTAGCAAGCACACACGTTTCAGTTGTCATCTAGTAATTCTAAACGGGGTGGATCTGGCAAGCAGTCAAACGTACCATTTGTTTTCGAACCTCTCAAAAGTGCCTAACTTGCTCAAAGAGTATAAATTCAAACCTAGTACCCGGCTTCTGCACCTTTGGCTTGAGCCCTTCTTTACATTGCAAAACGTTTCTATCCATCCGCAATTTCGCCCTCTGAACACTATTTCTTTGGTTGCTTGATTCGAACAACGGGAGCGTCTAGTTGCACCTGGTTATCACAGAATAACTGTGACCTTTACTGGTTTTACTGAACAGTGTCTCGAACAACTTGGGCAGAGAATCCTTATTGCCAGCATCCGATGCGCACTTGCTCGTCAACTGTGCCCAGACTACGTGACCCCGACTAGCAACTGTGATATGATAAACGGTTTGCTTTCAGCTGGATGTGCACCTGAGTGCAAACCTGTGAATCTGATGTGAATCCGAAGCAATGGTATCGGAAAGTAAGCTCAAAGATCATCGAACAGCCCAGGCAGTGGTCGTTGGCTTGTTCGCTGAGCTGGGCAATTCGATTGCAAACGTTTCATCACCAATCGAGGTGACATCATCAGTGCGTTATTGGAGAGCGTAGTGGTGCGTAGCGGTGGGTTGGTGGTTGTGCCAACGACCATCTACGCTACCTGAGCTACCAACATTTTCCTCTATAGAAAGCCCAGGCAGTGTGTGATTCGCATTAGAATGCATTAGGTGTTACGGTTCCATTAAGTCATACCTTCTCTTGGTACCATTCAGCCATATCCGCCTGGTGCTCTCAAGTCTAATTTTTGTGATTGTAATGAACGGATAGATGGTAAGAATGTAAAGAGGACATTGTCTTTTTTTCATAAAGGAAACTACTCACGAGGTTGCTGAAAACTCTTCGACAGCCCATAACCGGTTTCGCCCTTCTTGGGGCTCATCAGGTAGGCGCAGTCCCCGAGAACATTGTCTTATTATCATGAGATGGAGAAACGTATCTAAGCTCATGCTCGGCGCTTCAACGCTAATACATCACGGAACGTTCAAGTCTCTCAATTCTGATTACGACCATGTAAATGCATCCAAAATTTAATTCACTCCATAAATTTGTTGGGGTCAGGTCACGTACCAGGGGATATTATGTGTTCAAAAACGCCACAAAACCAAATCTCCTCTTCATATGAAACCGAAAGTAATGTTTTTAGGCTACCTGAATTTTGTCCCTCTGCTACCGTTTTGGCCTCTGTCGACCTCTTGGACTTTCTCTCTCTGTCATGTTTAGTATGCGAGCGCTCGTCATGCATTTCACATAACGTAACCAAAGCAGCTGAATGTGGATCAGTATGTATTGACTTAGTATATTTTTGCCTTCTGACTATTTCAGATCCTGTGTGGCTTGTGAGTGCGATGTTCAGCGGACACTATAGAAGAAATCGGCCAAGTATTCTGAGATGACGCTAGTATACCGTATGTGTCTCAGTACCCTGAGAATGTGCAGATAATACGATAGCACCGTAAATAGCAGTTTCTGTATCCATTCGCAGTCACTTACTTGTCTTAGATAAATCTGCGTAGTCTCCCACATGTGGTTCTAGTCTTCAGGCTTTCAATGTTAACCCAATGTCAATAGTCAATCTGAGGTCAGATATTGCCGAGATAACAGAAATGAGGAAAACAGACCAGGATTTGGTGTCTGCTGCTCAAATTAGATTGGCAGATTTCACTGATTATAGATCTATTTATACTTAGCCCAATATATGGCATTTTTCATGGAATGGTACATTTGACGGCATATTTCCTATTGAGGGCTGACCTGTCAGAGCAGGTCATCTAAGGTACCTTTGGCAAACTTGTGCATTTGAAGGTTGATTGACTCAAGTTCATGTTCCGGTAAATCCGAAGTATGATCTAATGTACACCGTAGTTTTGACCGAGTTTGATGTGATCAGTCAGAGTCTAGGTAAAGTAATTCTCTGCAGTGATTCACGGACCTGCAGAACAATGTACCATTTTTATTGAGGAACTGACTAGGACTACAAATTACATAATAAATATACTAGAAAGCTTTGTTAGAACCTGGGGATATTGTAAGCAATGTGTGCTTTTAATTTCGCGTCCTGCAGTGGAAAGCAGTTTGGGTTGAGAATGTAAGGAAACTTTTAACGTACGGTTGATGGAACTGTATCTACCCAACTACTCTACGCAATGCTTATGCAAATCTCAGTATAACCTGCTCTCATCCAATACACCAATGTGTTGGCTGAGTAGCTAAACACAGCCAAACACTGTTTGAAATAGCTCACCTGATATAATTGAGTTGCACATCTTGCACAGTTATTTCCTCGTATCCATATGCAAAAGATGAATCTATTGTGCACCTAAACCAAAGAACATTTAAAAGGGAGGAAGAATGCCTTCATTGGGCTGTAAGTGTGTAATAAGCGAGTGGTTGTGGTTAGGTGGGTACGCACTTTTTTAAACGGCTTGAAATTGAGCCTGGCTGGCATAGAACAGTTGGTACCCAAAAGTTTCCTACTGAAATGCACAATGGCAGCGCCTTGAATAAGGAGTTCTAGTATCTCAGATGTGTGATCTCCATTTTGGTTCTTGTAGCTGGATAAGCGATTACCTGAACCGTTTGAAGAATGCGAGTGATGAAAGGACTGTTTACTCTTGCATCCAAATGTCGAATGCTGATGTGATGTGAAGCATCTTCAGACTTTTGACCGCCAATGTCCCGGATGTGTTGTTGGTGTCCGATGGTGCCAAAAAGTTCGCAGCGAGCTACTTAGGGAAAGGGGTATGTGGTTGTGCAGCAGGTGCTTCGGTCGCGGGAAACAGCCAGGACCATCAGGTGTGGTGTCTCGTCCATTTTCTCCGCATGCCGAAACATCATCTATCGAAGTGAGTATTGTTCTCTGTGCCTGGTTCAGGATGGCGCAAACCGCGAGGTGGACGGCGTGTGACTAGGCAGTAGGGTGTGGAAGAGATTACGAATAGTTCATGTGTTGCTAGCGCTGTCCATCTTCCAGGATCACTAAGCTGGCGACAATGCGAGAAGTGGCGAATGATCGAGGCTTTCGTGCTGGCAGTTTCTTTCCAGATTGCGTGATTGAGTAACTGTAGGTTCAGATGCCGACTGTTTGCATTAGGCTCACACGAGGTCCATCCCCCATCCATTCTTCTATTTCCTCCGCTCTAGGGCTTCAAGTATGATTCAATAAACTCTGTGATGGTACGGCAGTAGAGCATGAGTGTCAACAGTGAAGCTGCCGCCTCTGATGACAATGGTGATGAGGAGGAACAGTTGTTCTAACGCAAGCCTAACCGGTGGCTCACGTTTGTCCAGTCAAGCGGGTTTGAAATGAGCATGAAGAATGATTATGCCAACCCACTTAGATTAAAATGAGGAGACGATTGCCTAAGCTTTTCGGTCTCCAAGTTTAGGTAAAGATATTCAGGTGAAATGGCTATCTGTGAGCGCTGAAGTGTAGACACGGTATAATTAAGAGAGCTGTCAAAGTTAGCGGTTTTGTCAAAATAAGAAACCCGGCAAGAGTACAATCGAAGACAGATTGGCATTTCCGATTCAGTAAAGTAGATAGAACCCATAGGATAGAATCGTGGCACAAACTCCGAGGGAGATTTACAGCTGAGGGTGAATCGCGCAACTAAAGAAGCCTACAACGGCGTTCGGTGAGTGGTGGCCGTGGAGAAACGGTACCCAAGTTGCCATGAGTAATGTGCATGCTTTTGAGCGAGATGACCTTGCCAGTACATTACAATCACATTACATTACATTACAATGTCTCATTGGCGTAATACACTGAAGCACCACATCGGTAGACTTTCACGGCGACGACCAAACGTGGGGCACGCTACGAATGAAGGCCAAGGTTTTCCATAGCAGGCCTGTGTATAATAAATTTAATGAGGGCACAAAATAGAGATGTTGCTACTCTCAGGTGGCTCACGGATGAAATTTTCACTTTTCGGTTACAAAACTTTCCGTTACGCAATACTGTCATTTCAGGCCGGCTAAGTTTATTCTACTGCACGGAGAACACCTGTAGGAAATATCGCATTCTCTCCTCGGAGATGGAAGTCTCTTCTCTTAAGGACGGCCCGGAGTATCTCTAAAGCTCGTGCTCGAGTACAGGGGGCGGAACATCATGAAGTTATTCATCCAAACCGTAGTGTACGCTAAAACCCTCAGCAAACTTGGATATTTGAAAATGAGACATACTGGTTCATCAGTAACGTTTGCCTTCGGGCCTCTTGACAGGGCCTGTAATGTGTGACAAAGAAGTACCCTTTGTATTGGCTACTTAGACTCAAAGGAGGACTCAAAATGAATATAACCGCGTGGTGGTGATGCAATCGAATATTAAGACAAAACGTTCAATATTGAGAAATGGAGTTTTCTGTTGTGTTGACCTCTAGGCTACCTTCCGTAGCACTTATACACTTTGCAACTGCCTAACATGTTCGAAAATGCCTCTTTTTTAAACAGTTGTTAGGTCAACCCTAGTCACACTCACAAAATCCTGGATACGTTAGCTGTATTCACATGACGATTTAACTAGAGGTCAAAACGCATCGCACTTGCGGCCTGCTTTTTGTTGTTGGGGGTAATTTCATTACTTTGAGAGAGTAGGCTGTATCCTTTCTGGAATGGATCCAGAAATGAACCACCATCCTTACCTCTGAAAACCGTTTGGGGGAGCATCAGTTATATGTGAGCTTTTTCAACAACCGAGGAAAAGATGCAAGTTCACTTCGCATGTTTTTGTCACTAAGTTGGTATTTTTTGATCCACCATTACTCGCCATATTTGAACAAGACCATCACTCGTGAGATGACCATTTTGTAACATGATCAGCAGCTTCCGTCTTGTTTGGCTACCTCCGTTCTCATTCAGTGGCAGGAATATTTTCATCAGTGGCGTTTCTTACAGTAACCAAAAGTTTGCCCGGTGACAATTATTTTACCAGACAGACTCCACTTGGTAAAACTGTATCACTTTGCTTAACCCGGTGCACTTTTGAGCTCGGATGGTCGGCTTGACGATGATCTGAACAGCTGCGTGCAGATTTCAAACAGTAACACAAAACTGCTGTCAGTCAATCACTTCATCTTCATCTTTGATGGCTC
This sequence comes from Opisthorchis felineus, assembly GCA_004794785.1. NCBI lineage: Eukaryota > Metazoa > Platyhelminthes > Trematoda > Opisthorchiida > Opisthorchiidae > Opisthorchis > Opisthorchis felineus. The sequence goes on from SJOL01006484.1 coordinate 997,875, forward strand.
ACTTGAATAGGATTTGTGTATAACACCATGACGTCTTATGTAGAAAGTAATGGGTTCCAGCGGACAAATCGGCCGAGGGGGATTGCAATATTGTGATACGACCAGCCAGAACTGATCTGTGTACTTTGCTCAATTGTAGAAGCACCGCCGTTGAATTTTGGTGCAACGATACAATTTTTTTGGTGAATCGGTCAGTCCAAATAATCAGTCCCCAAAACGGCGTTATTCGCAAGGTAAGCTAAGATATCTGTCAAAATCACACTGCGTCACCGATTTTGGCTTATGTGCTTGTCTCCCATACCATGAGCTGACCACCTCGTAAACTCATCTCTCTTGTCGACGTCATCAGCGGGCAAAATCGATCGGATGGGCTTCCCAAACGAATCCATTGATTCGATAAATCTCTGAACAAAGAAAGTAGGTGCATCTGTATCACATTGCTTGACGGTGAGCCCGTTCGAATTAGGAATGTGATGGTTCAGGGTCTTTCATCTTACATTGTTGCAGCAATGGCAACAACGTCAGACATCCGAAGTCTAACTCCGGGCATGGTAAACCATGTACGCTGCTGATAAGGTTCAGTAATAGAAATAAAATGTTTGCGCCAGAGCAGAAGAACTGTTTGAATGTCAATATGGACATCTTATTCATCCCGGTCAGCAAGCTGTGGTGGGTCAAGCTCCATGTTCCGAGGGGCACCATTAACGGTGACTTTAGCTGTTTAGTCACTTGACTCATCTTAATCAAAAGCAAAGCTCGTGTAGCAGATTCTCTCCACTGATGCATTTAACATGCTGGATAGCTTCCGATAGCTGAAAGGTACCTCAGAATCCAACGAAACCCCCGAACATTGTTTCCCCACAAGACCCATGCACCTTCTTATGTTATTGCGAAGGTTTACAAAATGTTGAGAGCCTAAAAATTTAACTTTGTTCATCATGACAGCGTAAGCAATGCCGCGTGTTTTCAGTGCGTTTAGTGATCACCTGACCGATCTGCAAGGTGGATTTACAAAATTCAAACAATCTGCATTCACGCTGGCTTCCTTAGTCTTATTCGGAAAACGGCTTCCCAGACAGTCTGACGTGGAAGACGACTCTTCATCAGTATCCCACTATCCAAGTGGAACTGGTATACATGAGGGTGCCTTTGAGCTGCATGGCTATCGCCTTAGCAATAGTTGAAAGCAGCAAAAAGATACACAAGTCATTAGTGGTCGACGGTGTTTTGTGATTTCCGAAGTCTGTTTGCAGTAGCCTTTTTAGAGGCCGAGCTGTTGCTGTCGGATGACCAGATCGAAGCTAAAATTTTACCAGAATTGTACCGTACAACCATGGGCTCCTTAAGTAGTCGAAATTAGTCACGCAAACGGCTGAACTAGAATTACTGTATCAATCCGCTCAAACAAAATGATCACACTCATGAGTTTGTTCCGCTTTTCGATTTCGATATATAATCGGTCTAGTTTAACTCAAAACGGTGGCACAAAAACATGGAAGCCGATACTCTATCTGCAGCATTTTATTAACCTCATGGTTTGGAGTTTGGAAATGGCTTCAAAGAGCTGGAACTCACGGTCAAGCAATTAGCTCACTTCTACCAAAATGACAATCACTTACTGACTTGTTGACGTCATGTCCACAGATCAGATAAGTGCAGGGTTACTCCTTTATCGGGACGTATTAAACGAGCCGTTAAGAAGAATTTCCTTGACACAATAATGTTGTCTTCGACTGTCGTCGCACGCCCCTAGCCGTCACAGCCACACTCAGGTTGTGACTGTCACTGGTTTTAATGGCCCTATCGCTTCATGCCATCCGCAGGCCTCATAGATGTTTCCTCGAAACCGTCGGTACTATCAACAATTAGGGAAGATAGGAACAAGATAGGGCATTTATTTACGAAAGCCGAGAACAGATTAACAGTGAACAGTCTCAAGATCCACTCAGGAGCAGAGTTTGTGTAAAATTAACGTACTGTGCCCTGGTCGATGCATATAAATGGTGTTCTACGAGTATTCTACAAGCTCCTCTATATCAGTTGGTGGCCAACAAGTGTTAGATCTCACCTTCTTTTAAACTATATGTTTGGCAACATGATGAAAAAACGCCGCAAATCCACGTGGGTAGAAGTTGCTGATGGCCGTTGATCGAAGACAAGGTTTTTAGCGCTTTGTGCGATCAATCCAGCCCTAGGATTTGACAGTGATCCATGGCTGCATCCACCAACTGGTCAGAGTACAAACGAATACAGCTGTGGCGGACTAAATGCACGCTTAGTAAAAGACCCACTGAAAATCGCATCGTGCTGTAACCCACTTCACACTTTCCGAATGTCGACTTGGATACGAAGGCTCCGAAAGTTTTCTGAGAACCTTCTGTCAGGTTGGAAACAAACCGGTTCTGGGGTTGCGTACGTTTTGATTGAAAAACTTAATAAGATTAGGACGTGCAATGGCGAAGGTTGGAGACACGTTTCGGTCAAAAAAGAAGCTGTGGTGTATTTGCCTCACTAAACTAGTTGCCCTACACTGGGTAGCTCCGCCCTCCACATTCCGCCTACATAACTTCAGCCACTAACATCCTACTTTCGATTTTATACTTTGTTCGCGGTAACCAGCTTACGTCAAAAAGACATCTGTGAAAGGGACACCTAGCACTTCGGGAGATTTTTACTTTTCCAATGACCTGAAATAGAATAGAACTTAATAAACGGGAGGTCCATGGTTCGAACCAAGCCCCGGCGTCTCGACCGCTTTTGTTTAGACTTGAGTGGCATGACACTATCTCGGCCGTCGTCCTTCCTTCGGGTAGCAAGGCAGCTAGACACCGAAAGGGTGTTGTAGCTGAACGATTAGTTTTTATTTGTGCGTTCCGTCTTATATTGTTTTCACGTTAACACACTTTTGAAAGGCAGGTAGGCTACCCAACCACCCACCCAGCCGAAAATCTCAATAGTTCCATACTTATCATTGAAACAGCATCCAGGAAATGCATCTATTTTTGTGACCTTATAGATTACAAACATACCAGACTGGGCGAGAGTAGGACATCCTGCTTTAAACTCATTTTCCTCTAACTGTGAATATGGAGGTTAAATTAAGTGCCCATCGATGAAATAGCTGGCTAACACTGGACTCGTTCCAGTCACAACTTCGTAAGGTGAGGTTGCTGAAATACTAACGACGCGTCTTAAATTGCTTGATATGAATTCAGAAGAGCAGAGGCGACAGTTCGAGAAGTAAAGCCTGTCCAACGGAGCACCAGTATGCTCATTGAGAATGTTATTTTAGGCATTTATTTGTCCTGGTGGAGGCTCGAAGAACAGCTAACACACGCACAGTTATGTCACATCAGAGTAATTTTATGGCGGGGTTACAAAAGCGAGGCATCCGGAGAGAGGAGATAAAAAGGTGCTTTCGGCATCTGATGTGGGTAGTGGTTTTTCAGGGCTGGCACACGCACATCCGGTAGTGCTCTCAATGGCCAACCATCAACGTGTGTTTACTGCCTGTCATCCGGATTGACCAATGGCTTCACCACAATGTAGTGAACAAGAACGACTTGTCGAGCGAGTAATAGAGTGCTATTGATCCAGCTATAAGAAGCCGGAGAATATGTTGGGACCTGGATGATCCATGAATGAAACTACAGTTCCCTACTCGGCCAAGTATTGGCTACGAAGTTTCCTTCCTCTGTTATTTGGTATGCTAGCCGGACACTTGGTGTTTAACTCAAGTATTTGGATAAACACGGATGAACAGTTAAACTGTTCTGAAACAAACGCCTCAAAAAACAGTCCCTGTCCAACCGTCGGCAGAAAACCACGTATTTTCTGTTATATCAATACCTTCCCAGCAAACTACGACACAAAAGCCATCCATGTCCAGAACACTTGGGCTCGTCGATGTGATGGATTCTATTTCACCAGCACCGTCAGTCATCCGAATCTGTCCGTCTTGGGTAAGTGGATTAAGTTCTTCCCCCGTTTCCATATATCTGTTCATCCAGAAATAGATCTTTTTCTATGTGAGTCATGGCAGTTAGATTCAAACCGTCCTTTTCGAATCTTGGAAGCTCAGATGGTTTCTTGAAGTCATCGCTAGGTAGTTACGTAGGTACCCAGTGTTCGTAAGAAAGACACATTTTGGAGCCTCAGTTGAAACACTGATGTGGCCCTGAAAGATGTCATTGGGCATCTTATATTCCAGAAAAATGCTGTGAAGTGTTCTGAAATGCTACCAAACTCCTCGGGATTTACCGCCATTCTTTATTTCGACTTGCTTAAAGCAAGTTGCTTACGAAGGGACAGCTAATAGAAACACGAGCATATGTGGTGTGAATTTTGTAAAGCGCTATTACCTGCAGGTCATTTGATAGAGCGGTGATAGTAAGGTTAATTTACTTGGTCTGTTTTCTTTGGTTTTCATCGGCAGTTTGGTTATCAGCATCAATTCGTATTTTTCTGGCAACGTAAAATTCACTTCTCCTTGATTCATGGCTCGTCAGGAACAGACAGCAGAGTCTAGGGTACCCAGGTCCTTCTAAACAATAGTTTATGCAGCCGACCAATGGGTCGGATAAGTACTAAAATCCTCTGATAGAGACCTGCCTAAAAAGGGTCTGTTACCCTATGTAGCCCACAGTCATCCAAATCCACCAGTCTTTTGTAGGTGTGACAGTTCTGTTTGCTCCAAAATGATGGAGTATATAGGTTTTGCAATTGTCTGAAAAGGATTCATTAGATGATAGTTTTCCCACAAATCTGAAAACGATACCCCTGTAATGAACTTGTTGAAAGGGGAGACTATACAGTCAGAAATGCATTCCATCCCTCTTAGTAAATTGCTGTGTAGACCAATTAGTCAAATTGCACTATGTTCCTGGGTTTAGTTATACCTATGTACTTTAGGCAGGATTCCTGCAGAGGATCATGAAATACTTCTGATGGGTGACTTTCAAATCGAAAATATTTTCTCCGATGAAACCAGAAAAACTACTCAAAACTAAGGAAAATTTTGTGTGTGGTGAAATGTTGGATCAGGCTAACTTACGTCGTTATTCCGAAGGTCTCCGTGTGCTAGTTTGGCCAAAGAAGAGACAAAACCAATAGCCATCCATGTTTCATGCAAAACTGTACGGTTGGATGGTGATCTATCCGTGTCATTGTAATGCATCACCGTCACGTTCAACGTCACCACACAATAACATAAATCAATGTTGGCTTGAAAAATGTAAATGCTCAATAGCGCTAAGTCCTGGCAAGCAGAGAAACGGGTTATATATGCACCTACGTCTGTGTATTTCCTTGGACCTTACCTCTGATTTGTCATTTCTTATTTCCAAGTTGATGGGCTGACAGTTGTTTCCGGATTTGCCGGTCAAATCGAAACAGTGGATCAGTGGATCTCATACTTTTCATCTCATTACGTTACTAGCTTTCTCATCTTAGGCATATTACTCGAACAATAAAACCGTAATAGCTCAAAAGAAAGACAGCTTGGATTCACTAACAGTGACCCTCCGAACAGCGGTCACTAGCAGCTTTATTTGTCAGGTAAGACTTAGAACGCAGTCATTCCAAAAATGACCCGCATCACAAAAGACGTCAGATATGTGCATTTGCCGTTTCGTTTTGCCTTGAAGGAAAGCCGTAAACAAAACACTGACGAGATTTAGAATGAATCCTGGTGACTGCAACGAAAATGTAGTGCTGGAACTACTTTGAGCAAAAGCTTGACTCATTCTAAAAATCAGGACAGATTTCACATTGTTCTTGTGCAACCAAAATTTCTGATCTGATTTTTGGAATATAGGTCTTAGCTCGGTATTCTTAAAAGCACGTTTCGTCAGTAAACTACACCATCGGTTAGCTGCTGTAAAGTTTCTATTGAGTGAAACACCTTGAAGCCACGTAGAAATAATCTTGGTCTGCAAACAAGTTTCGTAATCAATCCAACACTGAAAGCTTGCCAGCTAGGTTAGACTGAAAACAGGAACGCGGTTACTGTCAAACAAGTGGAGTTTGATAATGACAGTGACAATCAGGAGGCTCATACCATTCCGTTATTTGATACACCCTAAATGGGCTCAAACCACAAATCTGTGCAGCGGGTGAAGTTGTACGTGAACTACATCTTGCATGAAAAAATTATGGCTGCCAACTTGACATACAGAGTGGACATTTGATAAATTAAACAGTCATGCAAAGTGATCCCAAATATTCAAAGAAAATGGACACATATCTATCTTTCCTTATCGAATTTTTATGTCAAGCTGCGCTGCATTGCCCGCTTCCTTGAGAAGAGCTTATCTACATTGCTTATCAGTTTCACCAGTGCGGCTTCCTCAGGAACCTGAGTCGGATTTTTAAATGGATTCATCTTCTGTTGAGTTGCTTTAGCTGGCCATCGTTGGGAACACCAGAGTGGATGGATGCAATCCAGGGACCTGAATATACACCCGCATAGGGGTATGCTGAAACGGTCACATTCCGCTAGTAAGAAAAGCCAGAGCACAAACACACACGTAGACGCACTTACGCGATCTTTCGCCTCACACAAGACCCACGGCTAAATCAGTCAAGTTACAGGACCACCCACCCGTGTTATTGTTTCATTTGCATGTATTTAGTTGGCCGCAGACTACTTGACAAATGGTGCGCATTGTAACTTTAACCCTAGTACTTAAACCCCGAAAACTTCAACAGTGTGTTTTGATTTATAAATCTTTCGATCGCATTTCACATGTGCCCAAGCTTTTTCACGCTATCCGAAGGAACTTTCGTCCAGGTTGCCTAAATGGCAATAAGAGTTGGCACACGCTTCTGTCAGAAGTGTTATTCCTAGCTGATTGCACCGTTGGTCGTTTCACCTTATCGTATTAGCTGATCCAACGTACAGCCGGCAGTTTGTGATATCAAAGCATAGCATAGTCGATGCGCATAAAATCGGTGTGCTGGGCTGACGGTATGCGGGTAGTAGAAAAATCGATAAGGGAAAGTTGTGTTTGTTTGGAATTATCAGTATGGGCGATAAGTTTGTGGACAAGGAAGTTTTAGCAAAAGAAAGGGAGTAAAGAAGACCTGGATAGTGAGGGTCTACAGAAGGATGCGTTCGAGTTAACAGATGAGTAATTAGGGCAACGAAATCTCAAGGGCAAAGTTCAACGGATTGTTGCTTGCCGTAATCAGGGAATCAACAAATGCAGTTACCGTGGAAGACAGTAGATGTTCGTACCTATACTTCGCCCAAATTCGTATTGACTCGGTCTCTCACCATAATAGGGCCCTAAAACTCAACATCTCTTTTAGGGTTTAACTTGGGTGATATAGGATTGACGGTTGTTGGCTAACAGAAAAATTTACCGTGTGATCGGGAATCGGTAGTTGAAACCTTATAACCGAAGTGGACACGTCCACTAAGTGGCAGTGTCTCTGTAGGGTGCGATATCATTCATGGTGCTTTGGGATAGCTTTAACCCGTCAGATTAAGCTGTATTTCCTTAAGAATACAAACCTCCCGAAGTACGGGATTTTGCGACTTATCAGATGGCATGTTTAGTTGTCTGGGTCGGAGTAAAGTTAGAGTACAGTTAGTCCTGACCGTTTTCATCTTTACCTGAACAAGCAGTAAACGACATATTTCCTCTTCTAGTCAATGCATTTTGAGACATGAGATTTAGAGCCAACGCTACTCATTAATGTCTTTAGTTCAACAATATGACGTAACACACTACTCATAAGGTTGTTGAAAACTCTTCGACAGTCCACGAGCGGTTTTGCCTTTCTTGGGGCTCAGCAGCTAGGCGCAGTCCCCGAGTTTCCGTCAACCTTATGTTCTACTTGAACCCAAATTGCACGAAATTAGCTAAATACACTCATTTGAATGCCAATTCGGTTTTTGATGGAAGACTCACCTGGAACCCAGTTGAATCTCTTGTTTATGATGTTTTTATGCATATTCAATTGCTTAAAAACATCATAAACGAGAGATTCATCTGGGTTCCAGGTGACTCCCTCGTCAAAAACCAAATCGGTATGCAAATGAGTGTATTTTTTCAATATTATGACCTTAAAAAATCAGAAGAGGCTGATCTCTAATGATCACGTAAAGGGGAAATCACAAAAGTAGCCATTCTGACTGCTAGTATGAAACTAATTCCTAATTACATGTTACTTGACACGTTGAACGGCAATATTTATTCATTAACCCAACTGTCAACACACACAGAGTTTACTTTGGGTCGAATAAAACAAAAGACCAAAATATATGACACTAATTTTTAGAATAAAAATTCTAGCAAAAGCCTCACCCCTGTTTCTAACCCATCAACAGCGTGTTTGGGTCACTTTCCTTTCCCGAGTTGCGAAACCAATATGCAGCGTAAAACTCGAAAGTCACTGGCGGTTCGGTCCGAGTTTAAGCCAAAAGCTGATAATGAATGCATCATTTACACTTGGAGAAGCCAACTCAACTTATGTGCAAACATCTAGCTCCCCGTAGTCTCAATGAGCAGTCCATGAGCAGTGCCTATTTTTATCTGCACCGCACCGACACACCACCGACACCTACATGGTTGAAATCTATTTCAACCGAGTGCATAGCCTGATGAAAATTCACGGAACGGTGCCACAAATGGCTTAGCAATACCTGGTCAAGATTTACTGGGATTACTACTGGGATAAATCAATCTCATTATTCACCAGGCAGCCAAGAGTGTAGATGCGTGAGTGTATGAGGTGTATTCGGTGAACAGCTCGTTTTTTTATTGCCGTCCATCAATTGCCAAAGGGGCATGGTTCCGGCAAGCACTGTCTAACACATTTGCCAGACGGTTAGGTGCCTGTTGCATCCTGATGTCCCACAAGTCACTAGGCAAGATCAGAAAATACAGCTTCAATTTGACCCTGCCACTTCTCATTCGGTTTATCATACAAAGTCCACCATGCTATAAGTAGCATCGTATAAGAAGCAAACCTATTTACCTTTATTTAGTTGTGTTATGACTTTTCCCTACAAGAAGATGATCCACCTTCCCTGACTTCAAGGGTCCTTTTAGTCTGCAGCAGATGATCTGGAGCATGATTTTCCTACTGATGATCCGAATGGCCCGAGCTCCAAGTCCTCCAAAACTGGCTTAGTTGCATTCATCAGAAGTTGCAGATGACCGCCGAAGCCGCATCGCCAATAGAGGTAGAGTGATTGTGCTGATATTCGGTTTATTCAATTCTGTAACCTAGTGTCACAGGAATTAGCCAACTATTCAGGACAAGATGAGGTACGAAGTTAAAAAATTTACATGCCCTTGCCAGTGGAAGAGGACTTCCAGACGTTCAGCCAGAGAATCATGTCCCAAGGAACAGTTTACGGATTGCGGTTATAAGTGGTTTATTGAAACGATTATTGACGAACTATTGTGATAGCCGGGATCAAAAGAGAATTAAGCAGTAACCTTACAGACAAACGGCTTCATGGATGAGGACGGACAATGGGATGACTATGTGCTGTACAGTAGTTGAGGTAGTTGAGGTATGGAAGTTGGGCCGAATAAGGCTCAAAGAATGTCCAAACAATTAGTAATGGATAGGATAGAATTCAGCGTTAAAAGTAGGTTATCTGTCACTGAAAATCACTTCAGGTGATTGTCTTCAGGAAGAAATTATCCAAGTCAGACTCACAAAACCGCATGAATAAGCTGGACCTGACTGCCACAAATCCAGATTTCTGATTATTAGACTGATTGGCTATATTGAGCTGAGGAGGTCTGGTTGAAGTTACCGTCACGGCACTGCCGTGTCTTAACAAACAGCAGGACAATGACACGGCAGTCGGATGATCACGAAAAATTGTTAAAACAGGTCAGAATAGGTTGGAGAAACATGCCTAAACATTCTGAATGGTGTCCTGAGTCTTCGGCCGTTTACACAAAAACAGCTGGGGTAAAGGCCCACTGTTTGGTCGGGAATTACTCACACTGTCGGACAGCAACCAAGGCCTCAGTCACACGCACGTAGCTCATTATAACCAACCAACAAGCCAAACAAACGTTGGTGAGAAATTCGACCTTATAGTATTCATGCCTGGCTGACTGTTTGTTCCTGAGGACGAGCACAGATGGCGATAGGAATCATGGGGGATAAATAACCTGGTTGTAACATCGTCTTAACAATTTACTGATTTACGTGTCTTACAAAACACCCAAATCTCTCGATGTCATCGGTAACTAATTTGGTACTAACGAACTCAATATTTAAAGCAATTTACAACAAGGATGGAGGGTAGTTAACATCCGTCATGTATGTACTAGGTCCCTTATCGGGCTTTTTGGCCCATGCTACATAATTTCATAGTTCGGCCGCCTGCAGTGATCAGCCCTCCTGATGGAGACCTGAACACCCCTCCTATCAGCGGTATCGAAAACAGAATGGAGAAGCTGTTAAAACATACGTATTTCTGTGAGCCATTTTCTGATGTTGAGGGTTTAAGGCTTTCGTAATGGATGCTCGATGTACCAAGTCGTAACGAATGTCCCAAGTATGATTAGCTATGCACTCTCTCCGCCTCAACATACTACAGCGTGAAAGATAGTAAAAAACTACTCCACCCAAGTGCGAAACATTCAGTGAAAACGAGGAAGATGAGAAAGGATCGTGGGCAGCGAAGATAACGACGGACAGTGGAACAAATAACTTTACTTGGAAGTGAAAGTTGTATGGTGACTTTTACAGACTAGCGACTTCGTTCACAAAATTGACTGACTGACTTATAATCGGCATCCAATTTTACAGCGAACATTAAGCATATGCTAATGACCGTTATATTCTTGGCTCTGAAGCTCGTGAATTCCACCAAAATCCACACAGTTTCGCACCCAAGAATCAGTAGTTTAGCTCCGAACACAACTGAACGGATCAGTCAGCCACGTGTTGATGTTTATGGTGAAGTCGCTTAGTGTCATGGAGACCAATTCGTTCCATTCTAACGCTGGTTAGTTTTACTGTTTAGGTGCGGTCAGTCACTTTATTGTGATTCTATAGTTGTGATTGTAAATCAGTAGCGGTTATTGCTATCCACGCTTGCACCATGAGTAAATGTCATCAAACAAACCTTAAAGTCTATCTTCTCACTAATCAAGCTGCTCTTCACATTCTTGCTTTCTCCATACCTAATCTTGTGGCGTTCATAGTCGTTGGTTTATTCATTGAGTTGGGGAATTTGATTGCGAACGTTTCATCACCAGTCGGGGTGACATCATCAGTGCGTTGTTAAGCAGAGTAGTGGAGCGTAGTGGTGGGTCGGCAGTGGTGGTATAACCAGCAGCTTACCAGAGGAGGACGTCTATGATGAAGGCACTTAGTTTTAAAGCATACACTTTTACTTCTTGGAAAGCAACGATATCAGACCTTCTAACACACTGCAGTACAACTCGGCTGACAATGGTGTGGCTGAAAGAATAAAGAAGTTGATACAAGCAATCCACATCGGCGATGAATTAAACAAGGAGTCGTTCACCACAGACTAGGAAAGCGGCCACCCTGTAGCACAAAGTGCAATGACCAAAACGTTATTGGAAATGACACTTAAAAAGCAGAGGCAAACATAACTCCTTCGCACCAGAAGAAAGCGCCGATCCTGAAGAATGTAAATGCATGCATCCGAACTAGGCCAAACATAAATGTCCGATTCAAACATGTACACCGGAAATCCTGGTACGCTTGTGGATTCCCCGTGAACGGAAATGGAATGGCATCTCGAGCCACGAATAGCTGTGGAAACTGTGCTCACCAGGGACCAGTATATTATGCGGCGAAAGGGAAGTGAATAACAGGTGACTAGTTAGAACTTCCACAAAACCACCGCCTCTAGAGTCTCCTTCAGCTGTTTTGATGCGCAATTCCGAAGTTAGACGGTCTGTTCTATTCCACCAATTTTTCTAACGCTACGCCATAACAGAATAATATGGCTAGCAACCCAAGCCGTTTGCGACATTAAGTCTCCTCGAATGCGTAACACTGTATAGTGCATTGTCGTTTACAACACAGATAAACACCAGTAAGCCCACGAAGAACATTCGAGAAAGGGAAGATTGTTTTCCCATGCTAACTAATTCATATTTTTCTTGTGCCCGACAGAACACACTACATACACGGTCACTGAAAACCCTTTGACAGCACACTAATGGTTTCTCTCTTAATGAGGCTCGTAAGGTATGCGCAAACTCTGAGGAGTCTCCATCAACCCGATGTTATACATGAACACCAAATTTTTGCCAGGTGGCAAAATACACTCGTTTTAACTTAAGATGGTGTTAATGGAAGTCCCACCAGCGGGGCATAAGGAGAATGAGTGCTTCAAATTTTTATGGTGAGCCACGAATTAGTTCCTGATAACTTTGAAAAATCACATTACTGGAAGATATTTCCCGTCCACAGATCGATCCGGTAGGTTTCAGTGACAAAGAGCACAGGTAAATTCGTGGTCTCCGCGACTTATTGACACGTATACTTTTCAATCAAACTGCTACTGAAAACTGAAGAAATTCTCAGGGTGTAAACACGAAGTCGAAAATTTGTTCAGGATAATGCCCTAATAAAATGACTCAAGATTGTTTCATTAAGGCCCGTTGTAATACTTGTTACTCAACTCCTTTCCCGAACTTGAAAACGCCAGGCACCTCTTGTTCTTATCCTCCTGTCGTGTTGTGTCTTTTGGCAATGACATCCCATTGGTGGAATGTAATTTCTGTCTGTTACAGTCATCACTCCAGTGTCGGGCAAACTAATGAAAAAAAGTAGACGGCTGTCCCAAATGTCACATGATCTACTAAGGTGCGTGGGTGAATGGTGAATACGAAATTTTACGTCGGCTTGTCACGTTCAGTTTGTCGCGCGAAGCGGATACGAGTGAAACACTTTCATGATAGGCAATGCTTGCATGCGTTTGTGTATACAGGTGAGCATGTGTCCAGCACGTCCAGCACCTTAATCGAATGTGTTAAATTAGTCCACCAACAAATCAACATGTAAGAAAAGGAAACTCCACAATGGATCTGCAAATTCTGTACCACACTGAATTTGAAATCAATGAATCTGGTAAGGGGATGAGTGGAAATGCAAAATGTGGGGGAGGGACAGCTCATTACGAAGCGAAACCGGGGTAAGCCCATAACAATGGCAGTTTTGTTACTAGTTCGCAAACATTTCACTGAACTATTTCACAGTTGAAGGCGAACTCGAGCCACGTTCGACCAACAGGTGTGGTCGCTTTGTTGGAATCCGGAAAGATGGAAAGGGAAATGACAGTTGACTACGCACATCGTCGCTTTGATTCGGAAATATTCAATCCAGATTATGAAGTTATGAAGAGACTCATTATGTAAAAGTTGTATATGTTTCGCTTGTGTGATAAGGACAATAGGTTGGAAACCTGATGTTTCCTGCAGGGAATGGATGTTTTTGCTTGCCTTTTTTAGACATTACATAACCTTGGGTACGCTAGCCTATAGTGTATAAAGAACAAAAAACTATTCAGTTTAGTGGTACGAGAGATCTTTACCAAGGACGACGAATATGATATCATGATAGAAAGCAGTAATTTCAAAGCGGAATCAGCTCGTCGTTGAAGCAAGTGAGAAACGGAAAATCACAAGTTTAACTCAGGAATTCATTCGGCGAACTGGCTCAATATCATCGGTGTCATTGCGCCGCCAGGTAACTTGTACTTTCAAACGGCAGGCCTCCAAGCGTACAAAAACATGTTCGTCGTAATTTCCTGAAGAAACACCACTCACAAAGACGCTGTAAACGCCTCAACTGCACGTGACTGGTTTCGCCCTTCTTGGGGCTTGTCAGGTAGGCACAGCTCCCGATTCTGCTTGAACCCAAACTGTACTTTGCGCTTGTTAACCACATACTTCTGAGCCAAACTACTCAAGAGTGTAGCTCTTAAGATGAAAAATATTCACTGACTGGGGACCAAAATGGTAATACATGCTACCTAGTACAAATTACGAATTCGAACTTCAAAAATGCACTCTCTGAGGCTGGAGAATGAAAATCTGGATACTATCCCTATTTTGGATTTTTATGTCTACTTTTTTTATTCGAATTTCACAAATTATCTGCTGACTGAGCGTGTGTAGGTCTACGAGAGCCAACTTTAGTGTTGTTACATTCTGCTTGCTAAACGGATGAGGATGCGGAAAACTGAGCTCATGTGGATTTGCTCCACAAAACGGACAATTCAGTTTTCTGAAAACAGTGATGAGTTCCAAAAGTTGAACAAAACGTTGGTAGCTCAGGCTGTGAAGTTGGTGGCTGAAGTGTGTGCAGCTGAACACTTTTGTGGGCCTGTAAATCAACTCACTGGTGAGGCACAATGCACTGCCACATCCCCACATATCCACCTGATTGCTGAAGAAACGTTTACAACTTAGCGAACAATTCAACCATCAGCTTCAAACTAACTACATGGTTGAACTGTAGGCAGATTGCACCTGAAGTTTCGACAGTCTGGAACTCTGCTCACATTCCTCAATGTAAAAAATTGCACATTTGAATTCGGTAGGTAGCTTAAAAACATACTGGCACCTACACCTTACTTATCTCACATTGCTAGGGGATGCACCAACCTAAAGTTAGGAACAGCTGACTAACACGATGTCGCTTGAGGGCGTTTGCACACTCACCGTTTTCCATTTGGTAAATTTGTTGTGACTGAAGAAACGACACAAGATGATCCCGTCCTGCATTCCCTATTTTCCTGCGAAACATTTGGTTAAATTGGACATAATCCAAAATTCAAGTTAATCCAGACTTTCGTAACACGGGAAAAGAAACAGAAGAACAAACCGTGAAATAAAATGAGTTCCTCTGGTACAGAAGGAAAAACCTAAGGCGGGTTTGATTTCAAACCTTTGGTCTCGCAGTCATTAGGTCTTTGTTGATAACCAGTATTTGGCTGCGGAAAACTCCTGAAAAACTTTTCACGTAGGTCCCGCCCATTCATCAATCTTATCACGTACTTGAGCACAAAGTTTAACGTGTATTGCGAAAAACATTTACTGCAAATTAATTTCGTGATATAAATTGGTGATTCATTTGGATTTAAGTTGGCTCAGCCGTTAACACCAAGTTGCAAATTAGTGTCCATCGAAACATGTTTTTAACTTAGTGTTCACCTACGAGGTAAGATTGGTAAAATTCTCAGGACGAGGTCTATCTGAAAAGCATTTAGAGGGACGAAGCTGATACTGGGTCGCTCAGTGTTTCTTTCGGCCAAATGAGTCGTGCCATATTAAGAAGCTCTATCTGAAATGCATGGGAGCCCCTGAAAAATTGGGTAAGGAACCTAAATGTGGATGCGATATTGTTAGAAATAGCATCAGCGCTGTCAACACGATTGTTTCCGGTTGCCAGCCCTTAAGCACAGGCTTCTGCCATCCCTAACGAACTTATGGAACAGTTTCATCCCAGTGAAGGTCCAAACCTCACCGAATACAAACTGTTAAGCTTCATAAAAAATTCGTCATCACAGAATCAATTAGGATATTAGGACGGTGAAAAACTGCAGGAAGTCTGTTCAGAGGGATGGCACTTTTGAGAGTTCCTTTGTTGCCTGTAATAAAAGGTACTAAAATAAAGGGTTTATAGGTCCCCCTAAATTTTGGGGGAGTAGTTTACAAAGCGGGGACAGATTGCCTTGGCTGCTGCCACCAGAAAGTTGTGGGATAGATTCCATAACGGAAGTGTAATTTAACCAAACAAGCGCAGTGGCCATGGAGGGATTGTCTCTCTGGCGTCGGAAACCTACAGACGTTCTGTGCAGTTTACCCTACATTCGATGAGATACATCGATAAAAACGGCTTTTACCGTTTATACAATCAGCGACCTACTTTATAGCTCCAAAGGTTTTCTGAAGTTTTGCTTCGACTATACAACCTACTTCCCCGTAGGCGTCCACTTGATGCCACATATTCATTCCTTGAATTTTCGAAATGAGATGCTGTAAGTTTGTGTGAGGTTTTCTGTAGCTCACAAATTAGCTTCTAGTAGTTTCCAATTGCTTTCTACCAGACCTTTATCTACTTCCCATTGCTAGTTCTCAACATGACAGTGCCGGAAATTCGATCACATTTATGGGTGAAGATGAGGAAAATTCTGCGGGAAGTTTATCAAATTGCCGATGATTATGACTATTTCTACAAGGCCGATGACGACACTTATGCTTTCGTGCCAAATCTGCGCCAGTTTCTTGCCGCTCAAGATGAACCGTCGGAGCCCGTAATGTGGGGCTACCGCTGGATGGTACGTATCTGAATTTATGACCAACTCCTGATGTGCTAGAATCACAGTGAGTGAGATGCTTTTGCTAACGGCTGAGAGAATCACGTGCTGTTCAGTATAAACCAAGGTAGAATGGCTGTGCATATTGTCTTGTGTGGCCGAATTGTACACTTGACCGTAAGGTGGTTCCCACCAGGAAAGCCTGAAATAATCAGCTTCCCAAGGCAGTTTCTCATCACAATGCACAAGTGCGACTCTTGTATAAGAAGGCCTTAAAGAGATTCGGAACTTCTTTTTCGCATGATACGAACTGCGCATTATGAGATTTGGAAATTATATGTCCTTTGTGGAGCGGTCAGTGTGCGGCTCACTCGTAAGATAGTTCCCGGAAGAAGATATACCAGCTGAAAAGGTAATAAGGCAACGCCTAAGGCGGAAAAACACTCAAGAACAATCAGCTTACCTCAGCTTGAGTTGGTCGTGGTATCCAACTTGCAGGCTCACATCAACTGATTCCTTGGGGTTATCACAAATATGGGTGTCGTGCTCAACTCTTCTGGTGTTTTTGTTTGGCTTTACAATGTGCTGGTTTCCTATCGTAGAATGACGACCCCAGAAAACGGAGAGCGGTTTGGCTGCATGACGAATTAAATGCCTTCTTTGGGATGATCGAGCGAGGTATCCGTTGGACCTGTCTTGGTATGCTCCTGAAACCGTAATTTATAATTTCACGCCATCTGGTTAACACGATAGGACCAAGTCCTCATGGAGCGTAGTTAGTTAGTCTCTCGCCTAGTCGCATGAATGTTCAACCACATCCATGTGGTCCATCTGTCAAGTGTACTTTACAGTATAGTACCGATGGGTATATTCTCCCCTCTTCAGAATCATTTCTTGCTTTCAAGATAGCCGTAACTCTGTCGGTTTTACCAAACTCTAGATTTCTGCCATAAAAATTGACTAAAATTCATTGGCTTTCCTTAATAAAATTGACCAAATCCTTCTGTTGAGCATTTTACTGCTACCAGATCACTACACGTTTTTCCTTTTTTCGTCTGCGTTTCGAGTCACGGCTTTGGTGCATGCATTTAGAACAATATTGGTACGCGATGATGACCGTCTAAATTCCAGAAGACAGTACTACCTAGAGTGCTCATCCACTACGATTTATTAGTGATGGCGTTTTTTGGTAGACTTGGCCAAGTTCAGTGGACATTCCAAAGACGACTTTCCTAAATTCTGAAAGCTACCAGTACGCAATTTTCCTAGACCAAACGTTCTCTCTGTGACAGCAGTATTGCAAACGCAGTGACATCCCACATAGGAACGTCTGTTTCAGTGTTTTCTGGGGGAAGTGCAAAAGCCGGGAGGCTCTAAGAAATCACACTCAGGTTGCCGGTTTGGGGTGATTTTACATTCATCCGGTTAACAGGTGCAAATTATATTCAAGCAGTTTATAACTCACAGTTGGACTGCCAATTTAACAGAGTTTGTCTTAGAGGATGTGTTCGGATAATCCTTCTCAACAATATTCAACATCAAGTCATTAAACGATATTTAGAATGGATTGTCCGGATATATCCAGTCGAGTTTTTTTGATAAAATCATGTGCGCCGAACCTCTGCCTTTTGGCGAAATACGGCCAGTTACAGTTCAAGTTTTTTGACAGAAAATTCATGGGAATCCCAGTTGAATCTCTCATTTTGTGATATTCTCATTGGACAATCAGTGGGACAAAATAAGGTACATTGCGACTAGGGGATTGAGAGGGAATCATCTGATGGACATCTGAGAAAGGTCGCGCCTCTTTTGGTTGCTTCAGTGAACTAGACAGAAGCAACTTCGATACCCTGAAAATCATATTAGCCGAAACATGAGGTGACCATTGCTTAGCTCATTCATCTGAAGAATATCGTAAACGTGCGATTCAGTGGGGTCTGCATTGACACTAAATTAATAAGCAAATGAGTGTATTTCGTCAGGTTCGTACAACTTGGTAGTCAGGTAGAACCTAAGATTGACGAAAACTCGTGGACTGCGCTTTAAGATGAAGCCGAAGCAGAACAACGAAATCAGTCGTGGGCTATCGAAGGGCTTTCAGCAACCCTATGGGTAGCATGTTCTCCCCAGGTTATTGTAAATGGCTCTTAATAAAAGGCAGCAAAGGTTATGGTGTTTCGCCGAATTATGACATTCTCATTTTGGAGGTAGTGGCTTTTGAACAGATTAGATCGTTCTTTTTGCGCATGCTGTCCTACTAATGTTAGCTGTCCAACTCTTCGTGACCGACGACACCACACTCCCAGACAATCATCCACTTCTCAATTCTAAACAAGATTCAGAATTGCTTATCTCACTGTTGTTCTCAATGATAACGCACAACAAACCTCCTCGGCTGTTATGTACTCTTCAGGCTTAAAGCTCTTATTGCGAACTTTCCTGAACAACAAGCTACATGCTCAGGTTTACCCAACAAATCAACACCAACTGAGTCGAGTGATGAAGGACTGCATATACTCAGGCGCTTTCTGAGAAACAGGAATTTTCATAACAATGTAGACCCACCAGCAAAAACATCCAACATACACAATAAACGTATTTATGGAGTCCACGAAAAGTATTTGAACCGTGTCTTGCATGTGAACGCTGTTCCGTTATTGATGTCGTACCCATGCCAACTCGAAGCGTCATTTTGATGAAATACCCGTGCTAAGTGAGTCTAAATTCGCTGGTTCTAACCAAAGGCTTAGAACAAGGTATCGTAACTACGTGCTTTCTTGAGTTATGCGATTATCCGCATTAATATCAGTCTACCGACAATCGGTTTTTATTCAGATCTTGTTTTCAACACTTACACAACAGAGGCTTTGTCCAGGTGGATATTTTTCTGGTGGACCTGGGTATGTTCTCACACGTGAAGCTTTGAAGCGCATTGTTGAGCGGGCTATCGACCGACATCCAGAATGTCCGACCACAGACGAAGATAAAGAAGATGTTAAAATGTGTAAGTCCCCTGAATAACAAAATATTCAACTGAATACAATGCGCCAAAGTTAATAGCTTTTTAAATGCAGGGGGCTTTCTACTTTTTGAATTTGTCATCGCCATGATTATCCACTTTCAAAAGAATCTGAACATTACCGCACTTCTAAGGCGACGAAATGTGGTGTGGTGAGATCGACTTGTGCTTTCTGGTGAAGAAGTGGGAACAACAATTTACGACTCGTGAAACGCAGTGGTTAAACACAATTTGGCATAGTTCAGGCTAGCTCCTTCGGTTTCTTGTTAGAAACCCACTGTAGATAAAAATATTTCGCTTTCGATAACTGTGCTATGCTTAACTTGTTAGAAAGCAAACTATCAGGGTAGGAAACTTATGTTCAGCCAACCTCCCATCAGTTCTTCCCTCTGGAAGACCGTTTTAGCCCCTGCAAATTGCACACGGCCCCCTTAAAATGTCACTTTGTAAATACAGCCATCTCGTATTGTACTTTTTGTAACAACACAGATGGTGTAGATTATCGTTCGTTCTACCCACATTTGCTCTGTATGGACCGGCCGGTTTTCGCTGCCGGATCATCGATCAGATGAATGCTTTATGACACCGTGTTGTAGGGCCGATAGGTTATTCTTAACGGTCCACTAAGAAACCCAACAAAGGAACTATTCGAAGCACGTAGAATTCTTAATACATCCACAAAGTTCGGCCTCTAGATAAAGAAAATTCAAATGGCTACGTAACAATATGCCGTTTTCGTACTTGAAACTTAGACAGATAGATAAAGAGACAAGCAGACAGATTGATAGATATATAGACTGAGCTTTTACAGCCGCTGTATCCACCACAGCGGTAGCGATGTTGGATAGAGTAATCAGGTTTTACCTCCCTCGACCCACACAGGCTTGCGCGTTTCTGAAGTTGTATTGCTTGATCACAGGGTGGCGAAGCGGAGTAAATCAATAGCGACTTACTACAAATGAGGATAGCCGTAATCATATGGCAAACAGCCAGAGAACCACAGAGATTTTGCACGGAAGATTTTCACTGAGAAAAGCTTGTGGCTAGCCGAGAACGAGGCAGTAATTTGCTTTGCTAATTTCTAAGTATATTGACCACGGCTACCTAGAACTCTTCGTTAGATAAATCCACTTATTTCGTGTTGAGAAAAAATTCCACTAGTGAGAGTTACCTTGCACAAGTTTTACGACCGTATAGGTTTAGGAAATGGAATTCAACTAGTTACACTGGCTCCGTTTTCTTAAAATCCACACAAGGCGCGTTGTGTGCATCAAGACTCACTGGGATCACGTGTTCGACCACCCACGGTGCACAATACTGATCTTAATATTTTGCCTTGGCCTCGGATCTGCAAAACAACCTTGAAGTCCATATACATATGTGTCCTCATTTTATCGATTCGGAAGGATATCACGGTGATTCAAGTTAGCTTTGAGTGAAGTTACCTGGTAGCATTTGAGACCTTAAACCGCGAATGTTTATCTGCATGAACATGATGGATCCTGACGAAAGTGATCTTCATGGGAAGGTGAATTCCCTCGCAGTGCAGACTGGATTGAAACGACCAGCTCACTTAGTGTGTGCACAACGACAATGTTGTGGGGCCTATCTCAAAAGAAAGAGCACCTTCGGGTAAATGTTCAATTCCAAAAAGAACACGTCTGTAGAATATCCCCCCAAGAGTTGCCTTTGTGAGTAGCGATGACTTATCCTGAACTCTTCAGCCAAGAAAGTGGAGTTGACAGGTTGCTACAACAGCTTGTGTGGGCGTTCGGGTAGGTCTCCAGCAGACAAATAGTCTGACCTCACGCTTCCTTCTTGTAGGCAGTTTTACGTTTTAGTGCTCGTACTTCTTAAGGTCATTTCAATCAGACACCAAAATAGAAAAAACATGACCCCTTCATCGCCAAGCTCCGAATGATTCGATGTGATGTCCACTTAGGTCCGGGAGGGATCAATATTGTAGCACACTCATTTCCATCTATCTCAGTACTAAAAAACTTGACTTTGTTTTTCGGATTTCCATGGAAAACACTAAAACTGGAAGATCTACCCGTTTTCGTCATGTACCATTTTGTTATGTCGCAGACGATACCTTGGAACAGTGCAGCTAAACAGACATTTGGTATGGACAGTGGGGGTTAACTAAGGCCTAAAACATGCTTGACATAAAATTTCTGATAAATCATAGCACAATCGTCCTTGAGTAATATATAGATTTTGGTAGGCTGATCGACTGTCAGCACGAGGGCACCAGCTGTTGTCCACGGCTTCAACCAGTAAGTCCTCAAATGAGAACATGTTTGCCTGTTCAGAGAGGAGCATTCATAGAACCTAGCTTACACTGGGAGACTAGCACTTGTCTTACATTTCGGACCACTGGATTCAAACACACGTTGAGATAAGGATCTGCATTCCAGGTAAGCTCTATCAGGAGTAAAACTTAAGTCCACTGTTTCCTCCCAAATACTATAATCGCGCTAGGGTAAACAGAACCATGGGTATGATACCGTCCAAACTGAGAAGAGTTATCATTGGAATGGTGATAAACTATCTGATACATTCACACTCTCATTCACTTATTCTTATTTTCTAGGCTTATGTGGTCAAGCAGTCGGTGTCAGGCTGGAAGACGGACGGTTAGAGAACGGAAGCAATCTTTTTTATCCCTACAACATCTTCTCAAGGGCTAAAAAGGCGGCCGAAGAAAATATGAAATCCCTATATTTTGATTTATGGGGTTCAGATCCAAAGCGTTCTGTGGTGAGTGTGCTCTGATAATCAAGTATTATTCGGTGATGGGGACTAGTCACATTTAGTAAACAATTTTCGCCGAAAAATTCAGATGTATCGAATCGTATCAACGAACAGGCCTGCATCTTGTAAGGAGTTTGCTCTCAGTGAAAAATAAAAAAACCTGAATCGTAGCCCAGTAAAGCAACAGAGTTACCACCCACCACAACAGCTTGTATTTGATCAAGCATCAGAATCATTGATAGCTAGCAAACCAAGACGTCACTTGTTGTACGGTCCTGCCAACTTAAGGCTCCTGAAACTCCGAAAGATTTGGATCACGTTGTCTTACCTTGTTTTGTAACGTAAAATCTATACAAAACGGACGGCGAAATACTAAATTTAAGGAAGCAACTGGCTTGGCCTGGACATATACCGAGTTTTCTCTTTTACATTTGGCCTCAACTTTTTGAAAGTTGAGGTTTGATGAGTTCGAGTCTTCCGGAGTAGCGCTGAAAATGTAAATAGTTCAAAAATAGATGAGTACCTTCCAGAGCAGCCATTGCAGGTAGTTTCCTCTGGCCTAATTTAAAAAAGAGCAAGGACAAATGAGTAGCATCTTCAAGCCACAAATATGGCACGGAATTAAAAGCATTATTTTCTATCGATCACATTCACACCGGTTACCTGCATGTAAAAGAAGAGACTAAACTGTGAATAGTGAGGACACTTTGAGTCTTAACATCTGCCTTCTCCAATCGATTCATTAATCGAGAAGCACTTTCGATAAAAAATGTTGAGCTGCTGAGCTCTGCTGCTGAGCTCTCCTTAAGGCACAAATCATTGCTGTTAGTTTCTTGTTAGCCTTTGTTATTCAAGATACTGATGACCATGAAGTAGAAAAGCCTTGTAGATTGATTCCGTAGCTTAAGCTGCTTCAGCAGAGATACAACTCATTCTAATATGCGTTTGTTCACGCAGGTCATTGCTTACCACATACGTTTACCTTATGCTTTCACAAATGAGCTGGCGCACATGCGACTGAGCGGCTGACCTGAAATCGGTTGCTTGTTTCAGTCTTCTGCATGTAGCTCCACTTAAAAAATGTTTGGTTTGTCCCTCTTGACTAAGCTATCAACTCTGGTTTACCTTGCTGACTGTCCGTTGCAACTGAGTGAATTCTAGGAATGCATGGTTAGAACCAACAGGTTCTCATTAGGTCATGCGGGAAGAATAGGATTAGAGGAAAGGTTCTAGCTTGAACAAAACGTTTTCACTTATCTGAGGCTCCGTGTTGCATTATATGCGAAAACTGCAAACTGTAACCGTTCTGCTTCAAGCAACTTGGTGACGAGTAAAGGCGTTGCAAACGGGCATAAAATGTCAAGTGCTTTAATGAAAATCAAATGAGGTGAAGAGCTGAACACCGCAGATCAGTGCAGTTAAGAGTGTCAGTCGTTGAATCCACTCAAGAAATTTTCCACTCCGTTTCCTTATCCCCTCTGAAACTATCAGGCAGACGAATTTCAGAGGAACCTAACCTTTCCACTCAGCTCAAAGCCTATCAAGCGGAGGTAGCAGGATCTAGTACACGATGTTCTTATCCATAATATCTAATATCTGTGTTGTGGCACTCCCTGCCTCTCTACCTCATCTGTCTACATGACGTGTGCGTCAGGAGCAGTTGGTGTATCGTACGTCTCGGCAACACTTGTCATTTTCAAGGTCAACACTACTGCCCTAATTATTCCCCATGGGATGCATGGGGAGATAGGGGCCTCAATTTTGACATCATGTGGGAAGCAGCGAAAAAAAGCCGTCTTCTACGGCATCAAAAGACGCAGTGCTCAACTCCAAAGTCTTGTTTTTGAACAAGGAATACGGAACTAATCCATTCGCAGTACGTACAATTAAGTGGTCCGTTTGATTTCTTCTGGAAATTATCATTATTATTATTTGATTTGTATGGAGCTTTACTCAGGGAGGAATTAGGCTTGCAGTGTTTGGAGTGCAGGTCAATCTGAAAAGTCGCAGTTTCTTATGTGTTAACCGGAATATTGCAATAAAGTACAGGTGAGACGAAAAATTCACACGTGCCGTTTCGGCCTCAGCAGAAAGTTTAAAACACTCCCTTACCAGCTTCTAGGAACAGCTTTAAAGAAGTTTGTACAGCGCAGGTATAGTATGTTGCTGAAATTCTGTAGGATATATGGACATCTTCTGAACGCTATATTCTGACATGCCTGTGCAAACGTGACTGGTTTCAATCGATACATTAAATTCAAACTGAAAGGAAAACGAGCTGTTTGAGGCCCAGGGTATGGAGGGAAAATCGATTCAGGCTAGACAGATTAACTATGAGCATCCCATGAGTGTCCCAGTGTATTTTTCTTCATTCGCTGTACATTTTTGCGTGCCTTTTATCCGCGGCATTCCACGGATAAACAGTTTAAGGCATTGTATTAAGAGACATAATCATCCGTGTAAAACCTTCCAAATGGTTGCTGCAGACTGGTTAGCAACCTTACTCGATTATCACTAAAAGCGGTGGATACTATGGCATGGGTACGTGACAGAAAGCCAGAAAGTTAGGACTAATGAACGCACAAGCTTAGATAATCTTGTTAACAAAATTCGATCATCTTTATTTGTGAGTCAAACTAAGTGACGGAAAATCCATCCTGTTCGTGCATTTCTTTCTTACTATTTGCATAACACAAGCATTGTGAGTGGCTCTTATTGACGTCGGTGGTCCTGCTCGGAGGACAAAAAAACTACTCATTGTTCGCATGCATCGTTCTTGTTAGTGTGAATGCCGTACTATTCCGCATCGGTCGACAGCCCTCATAGGCCAAAAGCCACTGTTTCCAGAAAACGTCAAATTAATGCTTGGATGCTTTTGCAGCTCAATTGAAAGGACAATCACGTTCGCTAAATGGACATCATTGCTGATTTTTCTGCCTGTCGTGTATCCTATGATCAAAAAGTGAAAATAATGTGACTAAGATTTGCTTGTGAACGAAGTTAGTGCGGAGACGTTTTTGATATAAGACTACTGGCAAAATTTGATGAAAACACTTCCACGTCCCACCAATGGACTCACCTTTCGTGAGGTCCGTCAACTGGGTTCGGTTAATTAGCGAAATACACTTATTTGCAAACAAATTTGGTTTTGCGAGAGACTCACCTGGAACCCAGCTAAATCTCTCGTTCGTGATGTTTCTTAGCAACTGAATGCGCTGCACCAGGCCGCCTCATGTACGATATTCAAGATATAGCGATACATGTATAGCCAAAATGCACTACTCATGAGGTTGCTGATAATTCTTCGACAGCTCACGACCGGTTTTGTCCTTCTTGGGGCTCATCAGGTAGGCGCAATCCCCGAGTTTCCGTCAACCTTATGTTCTACTCGAAACCAAATAGCATGAAATTAGCGAAATACACTCATTTGCAAATAAATTTGGTCTTGCGAGAGACTCACCTGGAGCCTCTCTCTCGTTTATGCTGTTTCTAAGCAACTGAATGTGCTGCACCAATAAAGTTTGGCAAGCATACCGGTGTTCAAGTAGAACTAGAGACTGATAGAAACTCGATGATTACGGCTATCTGATGAGGCCAAGTCCGAGCGAACCCGTTGGTGAGCCGTCAGAGTTTCAATCGACCTTACAGTAATGTCATGACGGTAGCGAAAAGTCGAACAGTTTCCATTGACCCTCTAAGTCGTGTTAAACTGAGGAAAACACTTCGAAATCTTGAACTTGCTTTTGAGTAAATCACTGATTGCACTGTGATTTAGGTAAGTCTTCCAGAGATACCAAGTTAATTTGCAGACGCATAACTCCACAGTAGTGAAGAATTATTTGCTTTTCCTTTATATGTGTATGGTTTGACAGTTTCTTGGGTAGCACAGCTTCGTGGTTAAGTTTATTGTCTTCAGCTCAACATGATGCATCACTCGGATTTCTGGGAACACTTCCGTATCACTCGCTAGTGTCTTCACTGGTCAGGTTCTAAAAAAAGACAAAATCGCACAAACTTCCACCGCGTTGTTTTTAGATGCCTAATGACCCGTGTAGTCTGTATACTATGTACTCGAATGCTGGATCATTGGGCGATCGGTTGTTGAATACTCCCCCGAGAATGATGCACTGGAAACGTTTTTGGCTCCAAAGCATCAACTCATATAACTACTCTAATAGAAGTGCTAACCATTTGCCTTTCAAGCAGTCGTGTAAAAGTAGACCAAACTCCCGAGTTGATTATATTTCTTGCAAACGCTGAAGGATTGCTAAATGAAGACATAGGACAATGAATTTATAGGGTCAGATTTGAGGTGAAATAGGTTTGGAAAATTTGGAGACATTTACAAGTTTCATGTGACTATATTCTGAAAACCGGTGTTTTACACATCTTGTTTAATATGAATATTTTATCTGCCCAAGTATGGAAAAGGTTATGAATATAAGGAGTATATCGGCTTCGTCTAAAGTTTCTGTGAAAAGCCTGTGTAATCGCGGCAGAAATGTGAAGTTGGACAGATGTACAGCATTTAAGCACAATTTGGCACTTTATTCTAGCAACAATTGACGTACAGCGCTTTTAGAATGTAAGTCAAAGTGAACAACTGGATACGAAGTTCAGCCTTGAATCTTCAAAATCAATAACGTTCGGTTGGATTTGCCTTGTGGTCCGTCCAGGTTAGGTCGACACAATATTTCATTGGTGCCAGGTCGAATTCCTGGGAGTGAAAAATGATAGACCAAAGTGTGGTTTTTATTTACTGGTCGCTGAAAGATTCATCAATGCTTTGCTTCCACTCGTACTGACATGTGAATGAGAACACCACTACTCGACTCTGTCGTAACCGGAAAAGCAACGAGGCAGGATGACAGTAACTCGTCCTTTACGTTGAACTGACTGACATTTATTTATGTCTCTAGGGGAAGATGGACTAAAATCAGTCACAGCTTTCCTAATGAATGGATGCCATTTATCAGTTTCCACAATTTTTGAATGCCATGCTATCCAACTGTTCGAATACATGGTATCATCGGTGTTTGAAAAGGGCAGCGACTTTTTCACACCTACGTAGTTCAGTGGATTTATCTCTTTCTGCTTGAAGCGGGCCCATGGGCCATCTCCTGAATTTGAAGTTTTTTGAGTTGAGTGTTTTTCAAGTCCATAAATGCGTGACCTTGGTTAAGGTAAGGTCCTACAAGAGCGCATAACAACTAGGAAGTAGAACAACATCAATTAACGATATGCACTCATCTGGCCATGTGACTGAGAATGAAATATCACATTTGGTTGATCTTAGCAGGTTCCAGTGAATTTTGCTTCACAAAACTTAATCGCGGTCGATATTAAGGACCAAGTTTACAGTGACAAGTTTCAAATCTGTTTGGTCCACCTATTCTGGTTATCTATGGTTCCTACAGTGGTTTAAACATGTTTCGACAAGAAATGACAGACTTAATTGAATGAAACACGCTTTGTTGAAAAATTCTATTTTCGTGAAAAGGACGAACAGATTGAGGCAACCGCCAGTGTTTTGGAATTCTACGCAGTATTGGCGAAAACAAATGTACTTTTGCCGCCCAACACTGTTATTCACATGCGCGTGGGTAGTACGCTCTTACGCCTTCATATTCAAAGTTGTTTCCGGTCAGCTAATTCACTGAAACTCCTCAATGGAAGGACGCTGCAAAATTGCCGAATCCGATAGTGCTTACTGTTAAATTACGGTATTTCGGGCTCAACAAAACCTAATAACCAGATACGTCGACCGATCAACTCAACCCACGTTGACCTCGGCTATTCATTACATTACCTAGCGTGTTTAAATGAAGTCTGGTATGTGATACGTTCGCGTGAGATGCTCGGATGTGTCAAGCGTATCTAAGAGTTGTATGTTGCCATCTCACACGATCCTTCAATGAAATTTTTCACGTTTTTTGGTCTTAACCACTCCATTTAGGATAGCAGGTAAACCTAATCCGGTGACTGAATTAAACGTCTGGCTCATGTTTTTAACGATATAGCACTGGGGCATTTTGAACATGAATGGTGCTGTGCACAAAAAACTGGATTGGAACGATCCACTGAGGTACAGGTGGATTAGCGTTACAAACCCACATCAGACATTTCGTTACCATGTGACACCCCTTCCTCCGCAGCTCAGTGGCGAAGTAGTCTGTGGGCACGTTTTCGTAAAAAGCATAGGTAAACAAACCTCCAGCCTCTCAGCGGTAAATTTGCAACATTATTTCCTCCCTCTCTCTTTGGAACACCTCTCTTCACAGCTCAATTTCGACCCATCGCATATCAGTTTTCATTATATTGAGAACAATGAAATGTACATTTTTGAATTTTTGGCCTACTTCCTACATCCTGTTGACTTTGTGATTTGAAAGTTGTTCGGTTTTGTAAAAGGCGAATGAGAGAATACATTACTCGAGATTTTTCACAAGGCATTGTAAATGCCCCGTTTATCTGGGATAAAATGCCTGCGGAAAGTAAGTTACCCAATCGCACTCGCAATGGCAAGGAAACCGGGTCTCTTGAATGAATAAAAGCTTGATAAACTAATGGCAAGTTTACAACGGGCTAAAGACAAACAAAAGTGCCATTAAACAAGATGAGCAACAAAATATGTGAGGCCGGTTGGATGAAACAGATTATCCTATGCTGTTAGCATTCCGCAAGGAGACCGGATTTCCCAGGAGCCGCGTCATTGAAATTCCTAGCGTGAAACACGAATAGGGCAGGTTCAGACCTCATACGAATGCCAACCAACGGATATAAGTTGGAGAATTAGGGTTAGACACAACAGTGACAAAAAGTGAGGGGAAAGCGGACTAACGAGAAATCCGGTAGCACTGGCGATCGAAACACTCAATCACAATCGAAGATCAGGTTTGGCTAGCACTCAAAGTATCCGGCACTGTCTGAGTGACGCATCATGCCGCACGGTACCGCTACGCTGCTCTACAAGGTAAAGCACTGGCTGTGTCGTCAAGTTACTGGATTCAGAAAAGAACTGGCAAGCAAGGATGGAATCTGAGTACAAGCTTCTGCCCCTTCGCAGTTTGGGTTTCTTCAGCAAATCAGCGTCTTGCGATGCTTATGCAGATGTGCGGCTAAGCAGGGGTTCTATTGAGTCCCTCATGAACATCATCGTAATTTGAAAATGAGTTTAGTTCGTCAGTTATGCTCAGTTTTGTGCCCATCTGCAACCTCTTTTTAATGGGAACCCGGGAACGTTGCCCACATCATGAGCACCAAAATTGCGAGGCTGGTTTTGAACTTTCGAGTATTTTCCACTAGTTTCCTATTTGTTAAGTGTTTCAGTACACTGGACCTCGATATCTAGGAGACTTCAGTAACAACTGGAAAATTGTACAACATTCTTCCGGAGGATAGTATATACGAGTGTTTCGATTGGGTCTCCCGTTACCTAATTTCGAAGCAAGCACATTTTATCCAAATCACAAGCAAGTTAGCTCACTGACAGAGCCTTATCAGTTCAGTAATATAATACCAAAATAGCCATTATCACTACTAGTGAGAGAACCGTTGTCATTCATCACCAGCCCTCAATTTAGAGCAATGTGTGGGTTGCGGGCTACTCATTTGAGCCATGAGTAGTATTGTTCCTATATAATTTGAGAAAACAACTTAACTGTTACCAGCTGTCGCATTCGAATTAGTGGTTTATTCGACTGCTTCCCATTGTTTGTACACGTGAAAAACCCCTGTAACCAAGTCTGAAGAACAGGGTCCCGACAACTGTTACCAATGTCTTTTTCAACGTTGGGTTAAGGGGCTTCAATGGACTGCGACGGCGGCAGGGTCGGTCACTCTGATGTAGTCCCTTGAGTGGGCTGAGAAGCATAGCCTGATTAAATTTTGAGTAGTGTCCACGGATAGATGCTGTAGCTCCTAGTTCAGTATGGTAGCTGTGACCAAACTAAGAGGAGCCTACCCGGTATGGGAATAAATGGGTGGATTCTAAGAGCTCGTGGACATCTAAAACTGAGACTGGGTACATTCCTGTTGAAATCCTGACTCAACTGTGGGACCCGCCCCCATCGCCGATACAAAAATTCGGGGCAACTAGCCAACCGGATGGGTCCCAAATTAAGCGAAAGCGGTGATCTATTTGAGGATTTTTTCAGTTTTTGGCGCTTCCTACTAACATTTGGTGAGTAGTTAAAGATGGTAAATGTTTGCCTCAATCAGCACCGACCGTCTTTATCGCCCTATCGTCCCGAATGGTCGTTAATGATTGAGACTCATATTAATCATATTTAATGGCTGAAATGTAGGCTTCATTCAACGGGGAATAAATGTGATTTTTTAGCGATCGTCACCATGCTGTGAGGCAGTTTTTTCTCACTCCTGTGCAACGTGCGCCCGGGGACAGGCAGATAGGAAGAGAAATGAAGACAGCTGTGCAAAATTCAAAAGGGTTTAGGCAAGCGGGTAGCTTGCTTCACATATAAGCCTGGCCAGTGATGACTTAGAACAATCGATGTTAGGTCAGATTCTACTTTACGAGACTTAATTGTGCTTAGTATTGGAGCCGAGGAGAGAAACACGAAATAATGAAATCCCACCATCTGGATCTTCTTGGTACTGTGTTCTGTTTCTCAACTAGGTCAGAATAACCAGAAAGTGCTCAAATAAAGTGCTGCTCGATGACATACATGCTTATTCGAATCTCACATGGACACTATTGCGTCGACTCAGTGCTTCCCAAAAGAGTAACTGTGTTTTTAGGTTCACAGTACATACAAAAAACCTGAACGACCAAATGAAATTTGGTGTTATAAACTCAAAACAAACTGTGGTGCACGATGAATCTGATGACGGGGAAATCAGCCTTTGCGAATCGGGACCCTATTGTTTGGTTGTCGTTAAGTTCGGGGTGTAGGTTGTTCGGTTCCCCTTATCGTAAATAAGGCTCTTCCAACAATATGGAAAGTCATCCCTAAACGTGAAAAAATAAGTCAAATAAGACAAAAATCCGAAGGACAATCAACAAGTAAGCTTGTGGAATTCTCTAGTTTCAGCAAAACAAAGTTTTACGGTGAGATGAAGAGGAAAAGGAAATGGATTTGTCGGCAAAAATAACCAAACAGGCACTAACAACATAAACATCGCAAGTAGTGTGATGTGAACTTAGAGCTTTGCCAACAGTTTAAACAAAGCCGCTTAAAAGGGCGCCAAGCTCCAGACCCCGTCTATGAATGACAACCAATTGAACGGATTAAGACTGTTGGTTGCCTTGAATTTCCCGCTCAGTGATATGGTACACGTGGTGAAAGACAAGATATAACTTACTCTTTTTAATAATTTTATTCTAACTAGTCGGTTAGCTCATGAAATAGTACTGGACTGGAGGAAGCAGATGTATACAATAAATGAGGTATTTCACTTTTGGTCTAACTAGTCTGGATTTGATGAACAATCAACAAAGTGCTCGTTATCTTTTTAGAAATAGATCAGTTTACTAGATCAGAAAATTACGCATTTGACGCTTTTGTTCACTCACACCCATCCCGATATACGAAGCACTACCAAGGACCAAGAAAATCTTAATGTTTTTGTTGATTAAACATCTATTGTATGAAATGTCCCAGCGGACTTATGGTGTTAATCTGTCGTTTAAATAACTAGATAGAGGATACAGCAGGCTGTTCCAGTTATCGAATAACTGAGAACCAAAGCCAAACCCCGTATGACACAAAACTCCACGAACCTTGTAACCTAGTCACTCGGCCTGACGAGGCTTATGTGCCAAAAGCGAAAAGTTGTCCAGCAGTAAAACTACCAACTGTTTTTCGGAATTTTCTGCAACGATGACTCCTTAGTCAGTTCAAAGTGATTTCCAATGGAATGAGTACAACCACGGGCCCTGTGTCCGAAAAAACCCAAATGAATGCGCTCGACTTGCGGGGCTCGTTTAGGGTTAGCACAGCGTATTAAGTAAGTAATTGCCGGTTGGGTCCTAATTTTATTCTTTAATCCCTGATTGTTAAGCCACCGAAAATGACTGTTGCTTCAGGCCAAACAACGTTTTTCAACGGTCAAGTCGATCTTCAAACAGAGGATTTGCTCCGTCATTCACTGATATCCACCACTACGAAATTTGACTCACTGACGATCATCAAATAACGAATTCGCCCGCATTTTCCAAAGTTCAGCGATTCAGAGATCATCATCATCATCATCGACAGCATGACATCAGTGTTCAACACCGATGCTTCACTGCCGTACAACCATGAGTTATTTGAAAGCCTTATTGTGAAGGAAAGAATAAAGGTGGACGGGGAAGGGACTTAGTGCTAGCCTACTACAACCATTCCGAGGTGCCTACGCCTCCAGTCAATCATTCAGGCAATCTGGATAGAAACTGACAACAAGATCGCCACTGACATCGGTTGGCAGCCATATCTTGCAGCGTCTCCAACCAGGCACAGTGAGGATCACGCGGTCCCCAACCTGGAAGGCGAGCAGCACCGACAGCACCCAAGCGTTTCGTAATTTCCTTCATACCCCTCTGCCAGGTTAAGGGTTGGCCACCTCTCTGCTTCCGCCACTCTGAATTGGGCATGGAAAACAGCACTCTCTTCGGCAAACGATGATTAGGCATACGCAACACGTGTCCCAACCAACGCAGCTTCTGGTGCTGGACACACTCTTCAATGGAAGTACCCGTTGCACATCCAAAAACTCGCTTTCTAACTGCCTCGTTACGGATTCGCCGACACCAACCCACACGAGCTATGGTTCTGAGACAACGATTGTCAAACACCTGAAGACGTCTCAGTTCCGCTGCTCGAAGAGGCCAGGTCTCACAGCCATACAACAAAACAGCCCGCACTGTAGCTTGATACACACGTCCCTTGAGTTTCAGGGATATACCACTTTGACGCCATAGGTGCCTCAAATTAGCAAACGCGACCCGTGCCTTGCAGATTCGTGCATTGACCTCGTTTGTCACACTACCATCAGAACTAATACAACTACCCAGGTACGTGAAACGCTCCACAACTTCCAGTGCCTCTCCCTGGATTGTAAGTGGCGTGTTCAGTGACTGCATGTCCAGCAGCATGACCTTACACTTTGTGGGTGCAAAGTGCATACCAAAGGACGGGATGACTTTGGTCAGTTCATCCAAAAACACCTGCGCCCTCTCCTCCTCTTCGAAGATGAGAACGATGTCGTCTGCATATTCCAGATCGACAAGGTTTTCGGATTCAGAGATAGACAAACATGTAATTTCGAAAAGTTGGTCTTCATGACCCAGGGTTCTAGTAAGGCCAAGGACAAATGGGTGCCATCTACCAGTTACAGAAAAATAGCTAGTTCGTCAGATGGACCAGTATGTGGTCTGTCGGGAAACAGAAGGAATATTTCAGTTAGCAAAAACGGTAAGGCTGGGGGACATTCCCTCATCCCGTGCATTAAGTCTGTGTTTCAAAGGCTTTCTTCCGTAAAAGCAGAGGGACTGCTTTGTTAACGGTCTCAAGGTCCCAGTAACCAGGAGCTTCGAATGTTGCGCCATCGGTGTAGAGAGCAGTAAATACAGTAAAGTGTATAGATAATGTCGTGATCACGAAGGTGAGGAAGAATAAGTCCTCGGCCTTTATAAATATGGGTGACGGTGTAAAAGGTTAAACAATACCTAGACTATTCACCTTACCGACTACTTAGGAGTAGTGCTATTGTGCTGATAATGAATAATAGTAAAGTCCAAGTGTTTAATTATTTAAGGTTCCTAATTGTCAGGATGCGTCCAGACATGAAAAAAGCACATCTGCAGAGACTGACGCATCACCAAGGTCACCAAGGTCACCATCGATACCACACGTTACGGATAGCAGGTGCGTTGGCGGAGCTCACCAAACACGGCTTAGCAGCATACGACCAGCGCAGTGGGGGTGAAATTGTTCACGACCGGAACACCGCCACTGGCTGTACAGAACGAGCAAGTGAACGACTATATTTGGCCCTTTAGTCATCCTATATATTTACGCAGAAGCTCTGTATGTTTGTCCTGACAATACAGCCGTGTCCCGGGTTCTCCGTTTTCTCCTTATCGCGTGGTCGGGCGGGCTCAGTTCAGGCGTAACCAATAGACGGCCACCCACGATACAACACTAATAAACCAGATCGGGCGAGTTAAGTTGAATCCAAAAGGTACACTCCAGTCAGGAAATCCCGGGCTACCAAATATTCTTAAGGCAGATGTCACAAAAGCTACGGTATAGCATGGCCACCACACCGGATGCTTAGTGGAAATGCCTAGTGGCTAGGTACTTCGTGAAGATTATAAAATTATGTTCCAGGGAATCAACCATATACTTTACGAATTCATAAAAAATAGCAACAGAGTGGAGGCGGTCGAAATTCTGGTGAGTCTTGATTTTAGCTTGATGTATAAAAACGTTCTTAGGTAGAACTACTTTGAAGTAGTTGGGCGATTGTTACTAGCAGATACAACGCCGCAAGAATGTTTTCAGCTTCAAGAAGCACAAAATTATGGTTGGAAAATGATTCTTGTGTTTTAGGCTCAGCTACGTACTCGTAAGAACAAAATTTAGCTTTTGGATCTCCAATATCTCTGGTCTCATCAAATATTTATGTAAAAGACTTCGAACAGAAGGATTCAACCGGATTCGACTACCTAACGAGAGATCTGACGTTATCTAGATGGCAACTTTGTGGTGATCAAACGCAATAAGGTCGGTAGTTTCTACAAAAGTCTCAGTACTTTGAATTCTCAAATAACGTTTAGCATGGAGATAGAGTTCACTCTAATTACCCTATTCTCCCTGGATTGTACGTTACGCAAGTGAGGAGAAACTAAAACTACGGTTTTTACGAAGCCAGTAGATACAGATGCTGTCTTCATTCACTCGTCTGCCCCTCTCAACGCGGTACACGCTAGCTTTGCCTCATTCACCGCTAATCGAATCAGTGCGCAGTGTGCAGAACAAGTCGTCTAGGTAGAAGCCCCAATTGGGGTCAAGAACAGATTTCAACAAGCTGAGCACCTAGTGCGTTTGACTAAGCGGCCATTCGGAATGGTATCTGCCACGGTTTCAAGTTTCACTAAGTAATGAATCGCCTAGGCTCTCACCGCATACACGGTAGGGGAATTTGGGGATATTCCAGGGATGTTAAACAGCCAACACTAGAGTGGCGTTCCAGAAAGGAGAAATGCTGCGTCCAGTACTGGCGCAATTAAGGGATCACCTGCTGACTGAAAGGAAAACAGAATGCGTCCATAAAATATGCTGCAACGACTCACTAAATTCTGCATAGGAGATACAGCAAGGGAACTACACGCTAGAACTGGTGAGCACAAGGGGGAAAACACACGAATACTGACCCGTGGTCAACGATTCACATTTTAGCCGCTTTTTAGAGAAGAACAGTGGTTGCATTAAAAGAACATGGGCCAGCATATCGGGATTGTGTGCTGCTTGTTGAACTTGTTTGCTTCTCCAAGAAGCTGGTGAACCATTTAGCACAGTGCTGCTGTTTAGGCATTACTTGCAGAGCTTGCTTAACGCACCATGCAAAGAACTGCTGGAGTAATAGAAGTGAGGTCGTCAGCTCTTGAAAATTCTACCACATGAAGGCTTCCGTCCCTAGACGGAGCGATGTGACAGGCGCAACCACTGACCCACTGCTACGCTGCACCCCGCTGGTTATCAACGCACTGACAGCGATGAAACGCTGCAATCAAATTGTCCAGCTCATCGAACGAACCAACGATCATCTACGCCACCTTGGCTACTGATATTCTTATCAGTAGCAAACTCCCGTCCCTGTTGGGTTCCATCATGTGGGCACAGAGGGGTCAAAGACGTTCAGCTTTAGCTATTTTGGGTTGTTGAGTTAAATGGTCATGCACCCACTGAACTATCTGCACAGCTAGGGTCTTTAAGCTGGGGATGAAACTTAGTCTAACTAACCGCTGAATTATTCGGTAAACCTGGTTACCGGTGAGTAGTTAGATTGTTTTATCTGAATAGTTTCCCAGCCGATATGATCTGTATCCATAAAAAAACTGACTCTACTGGTTTCCGTCAGTAATCAAATCAGAGTACATCTTTGTTATCTGATGTTGAATGATGCTGAAAATTGTGTAATGCGGTTCTGTCTAACAAAAAGGCTAGGGAAGTATTCAATTTGGACTCTTGAGCAGTCTTCCTGTATTGCTAAATACCTGTATATTTGACCAGCTCAGTTACAAGAGTTGATTACAGAAGAAAACCCGAGTGTGATTACTTAAAACCCTTTCAAAATAAAATAATCCGGCACCCTGCCAAGCAGGCTATCCGGGCGGGCATCGTTAGTTACGATGGACGGTCCTATATGGGTACGATGTCACTAAGGGAGCAACGTCTGCAACTGTCGAAGAATTTTACTCCGGCCCAGATGGCGTTCATTCGCGGGCGTCTGGACAAGTGAACCTGTTATAATTGGAAACCTTAGTGAGACAGTGCATTTTGCCCCTGTTGTTTTTCGCATCGAAACGTTGTGACCTTTATTTTACTCTGTGCGCAGTTTTCACAAAGACCAGCCAATCCACTAACAAAGACATTCACTAACACTAAGACTCTAAATAGAAGGTAGACCACGAGAAGAAATGTGTTGCAAGTGTTCATCGTGCCCTTTTCAGTACCCAACAAACACCCCCGGTGCTAGCAATTGCCTAATCCAAGAGCACTCTCCTTGATGTCACAAATTACTGAGTAGAAAATTGCTGTCAAAGTTTTAGCAAGTAATTCGATTCCTCAACATCTCTAGTAAAATCTACCTTGACAGCTCACTCAAGGAAATATTGTCTGTTCTCCAATGGGCTAGCCTGTCTGGGCGCATGTGTTACATCTACCAATGGTGCTTTGCGATGAACCGTACTCCTATTGGTTGGTTACCCGATCAGATTAAACAGCCAATCGCAGTGCCATGAAACACGGTTCAATCCGGGCGATGACTTGACCTGCAAAAGCCGAGTGGTAGCTTCACAAAACGCTAGTTCTGAACGATGGGTTCCATGCTTCAGGATTCACTTGGAACTGGTCTGGAAATTATCTCCCCCTTTTAAATGGCATGCTGGCCGGATGCCTTTTGTTTAGTGCGCGTCGCTGGATCGGAGATGAGCGAATTTGTCCTGTGACTAATGTATCAAACAATATTTCCCCTCCAAGCGTAGGCAGAAAGCTGCGGATTCTGTATTACAATAATACGCTTCCACGGAACTATGTGACTCAGGCTATCCATGCCCAAAAAAACTTGGGCTCGTTGATGTGACAGGTTTTATTTTACCAGTACTGTGAGACATCCAAAATTATCGGTTTTAGGTGAGTATGTCAGTTATCATTGTTTAAGCGTGCTTATGTATACGGATGAAATAATTGTCCTTGTATGTAAAATCGCCGTATGTTGTTTTGAAGTGCTGCTAAATAGCTGTGAATGTTTACACATGTGAACATAAAACGTTAAGAGAATGTCTACTCGAGGTGTTGAGACTTATTAAACTGGTACCCACGATCTCCAAGAATTTTATCAACACACCGACATTCTCTTCATCAGGCGCAGATTAAATTACTCTTTGCTTAGATCAGGACTGGGCGATAGACGTCTAAGGGATGCCTAGGTTACTTTGGTTGTCTTATAATGGTTCTTTGGAATAGAATGGGCGAACTAGGTTGTGTCTTACTCATTAACTTAATCCGCGGTCGGGACAACAAGGGCATCAGTAAGCAATGTCACGGAATCCAAAAGTTTTTGTTCAGTGCTTCGTCATTGCCGTGTAGTAATATTACAGGCTATTCGTCCCCAAACTGTTTTTTCACTTAATCTGCTTTAGATATTATTACATATTAGAGTGGTATCGTTACCTAATACAGCACTCCGCTTACCAAGAAACACGCCACTCGAGGGATACTTTCTACAAGGATAATGTTTTTCCATTGCAACTCAGCTCCATTAAAAGGGTAGCTCAAGCTTCAACGCGGAACTTTCTTGTTGAACAATATTTTGATCTAACCCCGAATAGTAAACATCAGAATGTTCGTCATCTTTATCAATGGCTCAGATCTATTGGTCACTCTACAAATTAGTCAAGGGGTCCACACTTAACATGTCATGTTTAGTCACATCTCCAGGGAGCTATATTTTTGGATAGGGCTATTGCAGCATGGATAGAGAGCTCAGCGAATACTTGTCTGTAATAACTCAGGTGACAGGAAATGAGGGTCGTTGTGCAGTCTCATCATTTTTATTTGTTGGAATGCCTCAGTTGCACTCATGCAATGCTACCGTAGATTTATAGCATTCATTGTGACTGGTGTGAATGACTTCAGCACATCCTTACCAAGCTTGAGAGCACCCGCATATGGTAGCGTAGAGTACGTTGATCCGCGTTTATATTAGTCCCCTTCGCCAAGAGGAATCGCAACTGTTCAGAAGATACTGTGGTATCGGTCAAAGATGCTTCCACGAGGAAGGAGGTAGCAACGAATGAACTAACGTCACATTCCTCCTTTTGGTCCCTCTATGGAACTGAACTTGTTGGGCACTAAACTTGTGTGGAATTTTGTTCAAAGGTAAGTTGGTGGTCAGCATACGTTTGATGGAAATATTTGATAACTAGAGGAATAACAGACATGGATCCACGAAGATATTTTTCGATTTCTGACCATTCCGTCGCAGCCGATTTGATTTGTCAACGCAAATCATACAAATATCTTCTTGCAAATCGTGGATAAAAACCAAAGCTCAGGACCCCATAGATAATTTGTTTTTAAAATCATAACTTGTTAACTTCCTTCGAAGTTCCAAAAATATGGCTTTCCATTCAGAAAATCCCTCGGCTGTCATTATGAATCGAATTCTGATACACCTTCAATGTTACCCAGACTTACCTACGTTCAGACATCTGAAAATGTTTAAACGTACATGGTTGTTACTAAGACAATTGACCTTTATTTATCGTTGCTCTTCATTTGTGAAGGTCCCCTGAGACTTAATGGATTTTTTCAGAGGTGTGATTTTAACCGACTGGGTACCCCTGAATTACATGTTTCATCATGGTTGTGCTATGTAAAGGAGGTCGACGAACTGTCATAAAGTTAGGCTGTATCTCGGCTAGCCGCTACTGCTCATCGGAAGAAATAGTGTTGTTACGAGGTTGCCACCGAAAGCGTTTCTAAACCATGACACCCCGTGATTTACAACTCTTAGGCACCTATCTGCAGGTACACCGGACGGAAATCTGTTGATACCACCATTTCTTGTTGGATTTTTCCGCTCTTGCCTAACTAAGAACATTCAGATTTCCAACGACAGTCTCGCAAGGGTTGCACCGCAGAATCTATAAATGACTTTGATGTGGTTTGCAAAAAACCCTAGGAGACCAAGTTGCTTCCTGAAAGGATGAGAAACTTTGCCAAGTTTTGTCCGAACGGAGCGAAAAGATCACCAAGTTTCAGGGCATGCAAAGCCCTTCAAGATTTTTTGGTAAAATATAACGTTGTTGCATAGTTACCGTAATATTTGACAAAGCTTTGCCCGCATTCCTCCCTTGCATCCATAACAGCTTCATCCAAGGTTTCGGAAGACACCATTTATTCATAGTTTGTTTTTACATAGGTTTACATGTGTCAGTGTGCAAAACAGTCTGACAATCGGAGATTCAGGACAGAAGTAGTAATCTCTTTACTAGGGAGGTAATGGTGCGCTGGGCTATTATTTCTACTTGTTCTTCAAGCAAAAACTGAAATAGATAGTCGTCAGGTGTTTTGTTGTGAAAGCGGACGGCGATTTTTCAGCATGGCTTGACCACATTGTGTTTTTCCACCACAGAACCGGGATTTGAAACAAAAATACCTTTACTGTAATTTTGCCTGATGCTCGATCTTGTCCTGCCTCTCCATGTAATGCTAAAGGCAAACCAAAACATCTGGAGTGAATAGACCGAGTTTCTCATAGTCAAACATTACTTTCTTTCATTCGTAATTCTCCCGAGTACCTCAGCGCCGTAATGTTTAGCGTTTTGTGAAACGAAGGGTAAAAACAGGCGTTAGGCGCTTTAGTCCTATTGGCTGGCTGCCTAAAGGAGTTGCTTGCTACCAAACCAACAGTGGCTGGAATGTGAAACAATTATACTGAACTGAGTGGAAGAAATTGCCTACAGGTTGCAATATCTATGGTGACCGTTCTCCTCTACTAAGCCTTGCGAGTATCCCGTTGTCTTTTGGGTCTCGTTCACTAGTGCAATGGCTGGAGAGCACAAAATCGGATGCAAGGTGGTACTCCTGATATCACTTGTATCGTATTGCCGCGAAACTTTAATGATACCAACGAGCCGCACCGCTATCTCTGCCTCAATTTAGCGACATAACTTCACAGCTGCAGCTGCTGAAATAACCAAATTGCAAACTGGGTCCGTGAACATTACAGAGCAGCTCTTCCGATAACGTTACTCGACTTTGCTAACCAGTATACTATCATGCAGTCCCATTAGGTATAGTACGTCGATACCGCATATCTCCAAGAATCCGACATACCCGCGGTAAGCCTAACCTCATTAATTTTTACTTCAAATTCTTTCCATCGACTCTACTTACTCGAAAAATTACTGCTGCTTGCCTTCTGTACCGCTTTCTACCCATTTCACTGCAACGTCCTATGAAGCATCAAGATGGAGCTCTACATTATCTTGTTGGATCGATCCGGTTTCAGTTACTCGTTGACCTAATCCTGAGTCCGAATATACGGCCAAAAATATTGTGAGTTCCATACTGTGGCACGACTAGGATTCCTTTTACCTCCAGTCTTGTCTGATCATGCCATAGAATTTCTGAAGAGCACTGTTCTCCGGGGCTAGACGTTCGCGCAAATAACTGGGAATACTTACTTTTTCGACCTGATTAAAGTCGAAGACGTCGTCGTGAATAGCAAAAAACGAGCATGTGCCGGTACTAACCCAGATAAAGCAATATGCTACGAAAGTCAGTCAGAAGATCGAACGGAATATAAAGCATGCTTCTGTACGGACTTTTCAAACTTCAAAACCACTATTAGTCCCAAATCTTCGACAATGAAATGGCGGCCATGTTTAATGATGTTGACTTCCATATATTTTGCTAAAAGGTTAAGTAGGGGATGAAGTAAAGGTACTACTAATTACGCTGGAGTAGCCTATCTGCAAATGAAGAACGCCTTATGGACTGGGTTAGAGGTTTGCTTAAGAACCTAAGTTTGGATCGGTTAAGCCGATATTCTTTCTATACTTGTTCACGTACTCGAGGTATAAAGATATAAACTGATCAAACCGTTTGCTCACTGGTGTCTGAGGAGTATATACAA
Organism: Opisthorchis felineus; assembly: GCA_004794785.1. Classification (NCBI taxonomy): domain Eukaryota; kingdom Metazoa; phylum Platyhelminthes; class Trematoda; order Opisthorchiida; family Opisthorchiidae; genus Opisthorchis; species Opisthorchis felineus. Next base: position 1,039,310 of record SJOL01006484.1, read on the forward strand.
GATAAGATTGGCCTTTCGGGTCTCCAATGAAGCAGCCGGACAGCATTGTCACAGCATAGTCGTTGTTCTGTTAGCTAACCTGTCCAACCTAATTTCCCAACTCAGCGAACACAAGAACGACCGTCGGTACCACCTGAGCTACCAACGTTCCTCTCGATAGCAAATTGTGACAGCATACAAAAATTGGCTAAAATATCTGTCCGCGATGACTTCAGCGATCCAGGTACGAACTTCGCAGATCAAATGATGCGCTTGTGAGGAAGGTTCTCAAAGCAGGCCTGTGTCAAAATCGGGTTTGTCGCCGCAGGACAACTACGGCCCGATTGTCTGTCGTAATATCAGATGTTGGTGATCTTGACATGCGGTCTGTCAAATTAGAGGAAAAGCATGGCCTTATCAGTGTTTCACACATCATACTAACACTGTAAGGTTACGACATTATTGTCTTCGAATAATTTTTTATCCCCTTACTAAGGGTCCTCGAAAGTTAAAAATAGTTAGTCTGACCCAGCAAGCCATGGATTGGGTCCAGCTTTCGTGATATGGATGGTCGTCTGGGCTTATCGGTCCGCTTTTCCATCACATGAAAATAGTACTTTAGGGAGTAAGATTTGCAGCCACCGAGAAAGTTTTAAAGAAGGCCTTTTAGGAGGATAGCTTTGCCAACCGGTACGGTAGGCTTTCATATCAAGGTTGGATCGGCTCTTAGGCCACAGACTTTCCAAATGAATAGAGTTTTAGGCCACGTCGATATCTTGAAAAAATTAGTCTCGAATTTCTCCTCATCCATTCATGTAAAACACGCGCAACATGCATGGATTAAGTGCATGGAATACATGCACACACCGTATTGAAAAACCATGGCTCCGCGCTCAACAAACATTCAGATTCTCACTTTTTGGTGCCTCATTCCACGGTGACGTTAAAGATCCAATTCTGCATTCTGTATTCGTCCATATCCATGTCTTTTTTTTCCCGCGACTAATCTGTAGGTCTATTCTTTGAACAAACCAAGTCTGCCAAGTTCATCCAAATAGCCAACACAAGGTTCAGTTTCCCACACGTATCCTTCGCATGACCGTTTGTTAGCTCTGCAATCTGCGAGCTAGTTTTCTTATTAAGGAAATGAGGATGCCAAAACCCTTTGAGAGTTCACTTTGCACTGACCTTCTAAGTGATTTAACGCAGCAGTATGATTTGTTTGGAAGCATTCTTTAGATCTGTTCACTTATTACGCACGGTTGAAAAATACAAGTCGTCAAATCCTATGTATCTATCCGTAGATACACCCAGAAATCAAGAAACCACCTACATCTAAACTACTATTCGAATTCATAGCCGCCTTAGGGCATCTGTGAGAAGGGGAGCGTGATCTCATGTCCGGCCACTCAATTGCTTAGGTTAGTGCTTTCTAAGTCCGTGGTATAACGAAATGTGTAATCGGATTCCGAAGGATCTCGGCCATAACAAGTCTTCTTAATGGAGTTCACCACGCAAGTGACAGCCTTTTGATGGGCAGTTCCTCAGGACCATGTGGGTGCTTATTGGCATTTCACAGCTGACCAGTTTATTTTAAAAGGTGATTGTCGGACTAACCATTTCATAGTTATCTCATTCGAATTGACTCAACTTTGGTGAACTCAGTAGGATCCTGGGAAGCCCTTTCAGGTCAACCCAAAACGGTATGCACATAAGTTACTGAGACGAGTGATTAGCTACCCATCAGACCAATGTTTGAATTTCATCGACTGATATGTTCGTATTGATTCCATTCAGCTACTTATAAATGGTCGCATTTTCGTCCCACTCAGTCAGCAGTCCACAAATGACCCCATAATGACCTCTGATAGACACAGTCAAGTGTTTCGAGGCGGTCGAAACGGATGTTTGGGGAAGTTAGTTCCATTAACAAAACATATTTTATTGAGAGAACACGCCGTTCATAAGGTTTCTGGCAACTCTTTGACAGTCCATAACCAGGTTTGCTCTCCTTGGGGCTTGTCAGGAGCTTCCAATATACTATTCTAATATACTACTTGTTACATTCTTCCTTGCCCCTTTTGCCTTCTGTGTAACCCCACGGAGAGGGCACAGTAGTTGGTATTAGGAAGCAAAACCAGTTTTACACAATTCCTGGTCCTAATAATGCATTTTCTACGCCCAGCCAGTATCACATCTTGCGGAAGTCAAAAGTTCCTTAGACAGTTTGCATCATACTTTATACTAGAAGGAAGGAAGGCAAAAACTAGCAAGCGTGAAGTGTTATTGAACATCCGAGTCATTTCCTTCAATCGATGCAAAATATTCCACGGCACAGTGACAAAGGTTGTTCAGAACAATGTGGTGCAATAGGAACTGCACTAAAATGGAGGCCCTGTGTTAGAGTGTTACTATACTTGGCCCTTCCCATGCTGAAACACCCCATTCGACTAAATATTTCGGTTCAAGGATGTGTACTATAGAGGCTAGTAGTATGCTCTAATTTTCCATTATTTCCAAGTGACCTCGAAACTGCATGTCACCACCCTGTGAGACATACATGGTTTACGTTTAATACTATCGGTTGTACATCCAGAGAAAAGGCGCATGAGTCTCGATCTTGCTGCAAAGTTTTATAAACTCCTTAAGAATCGGCTGACAGGCTGTCTTCCTACCTGGATATCACAGAAGTGAGAAAAATCAGGGATTTATTGCTTCCGTCAGTGATGTATTAAACGTCCATGGATTACACCCCCAGTCGGAAAAAAGTGCCTCAGGAAATTTCACAAACACAATATGCATGCATAGAGTTGTTATTGTCCAAATTTTCAATAACAAAGAGAGCTGCCCTCAGTAGAAATCATAGGATGAAGACCATCCCCAACCAGTTGAGACTCTTTATAAATCAACTCAATATATGAAGCTATGAAGCTTTAAGTAAACGGTAAAAATTAAACCTCACTGTGATATTCAGTAGGTGCACTCCGAAAGGGTACTTTTTTGGCAAATCAATAAACTACTGAGCTAACCTGAACAGAGAGGGGTGTAGTCAGCTTCAGTAGCACACTGGATATTTATTTCTGATAATGATTAGAACTTTATGATCAGTATTGGCTTGCTAGGTGGATTGAACGAGCCAATAACACACTAATGCATGCGTGATACAAAAGATTCAGTAAGAAAACGCGCTCAAATTTTACCAGAAAATTTCATCTACAGGATTATTTCCACTGGAACTGTCACTGACGACAGCGAGCAACCTCTCCAGACATTCAGTTAACTGTGAGCTTTTAAATTAATATTTTGGGTAAGTGTTCTACGTAAAATCAGCTCCACCATAAAAAACTCACTTAAAGAGCACAAAAAACTGCTCAGCTGTAGCACCCTTTCGGTGCCTAGCTGCCACGCCACCAGAAAGAAGAAAGAGGGCTGGGATACTGCCAGGTTGCCCAAACCTAAACAGGGGAAGATCACTGTCCAGCAGCAAATTTTCCAATGAAATCAACGTTCATTTTACGCTGCTTTTGACTCTCTTTCGACCATAGATTTATCCGGTCGCAGCTGGGCAAAATCTTCCAGTATTTACTCACCTGTCACTTGGCTGCATCAAGCCATTTCAACATAACGGACAGTAGTAACCTCATCACGAAGCTCAACCTGTCCCACAGACAATGCGATATAAAAGTCAATTAGTTATGTTTCCTACGTTGTGTTTTTATAAGAATGCTCCTTATATCAGTAAAGATCGGTCCCATTCACGGCGAACGCCTTGTGTTGACAGACGAGAGTTACTATGCTGAAACTTATTTGAAGCCACATAAATGCACCCCAGAAACTAGGTCTCTAATAGAAAATAGGAAAAATTCACATGGGAAAATATTGGTCATAATGCAGGCGTTGTGAACAAAGGTAGGTACCACCAAACTTATTCACTGCCAGTTCGAGGTTTCAGACAGAACAAGTTATTTTACCCAACAGCATGGGTAACAGACCAACAGTTTGACATGGACCATTCAGGGATTAATCTCTTTCGACCTAAAAAGCATTTGAAAACAAACCGCATTCATATTGTACTGAGGAGCAAATCTTATTGAGCCCTGTCTGGACCATTGTATTAGTAAGCTATTGTTTTAATGGCCTTCCCCTCGCTAGATCCCAAACCCACTACCCTGGTCCTCATTCGCTACTTGATTCCGTATATCTCTAAGTTTATTTGACCAAACCCGATATTATTCTGATTACACGCACCGGATTGGTAAGAACACGGTCCCACCAGATCAGATGTTGGGGTTGTTGAGTGCGTGTGCATAGGGTGATACGGAAAGAAAATAGCCCACACGATTTTTGTAAAAAGAACTACCCACAAGGTTCCCGGAAACTCTTCGACAGCCCAGAGCGGTTTCACTCTTCTTGGAGCTAAAATCAGGTAGGAGCCGTCCCCGGACTTCCGATGACCTCCCGTTCTACTTGAAGCCAGATTACACGAAATTCGACAAAAAATAAAATGGCATGCAAGTAAGTGTGTGTCAGGAAACTACATGATTGTTATGGCCTGAAGACAAACATGTATGCACCGGTTAAGTTGGTATGCCCTGGGTTCTAATGGTGCTGTCCTCCAAACACGGCGAAGTTTGCACCACAACCCATCGGTAAATCAAAATTTACTGCCACCATCAGTAGTTAGTGGTATTCTTACCTTAAAAATTCGGCCACAGACAGTGCACGCATAGTCGGGGCTAGAAATATGGGGAAATATACCTAAAAAGATAGACATTAATTGTACAGTCATCTGTGCTCACTGAAAAGCGTGCTCGACAATTTACTCATTCCTGGTGTGATCCTCTTCCCTAAAGAAATGATGTGTATCGCACAGTTAGGCCGTCTTTGTCTTGGGTCAGTCTTTATGATTAGCATACTATCCTTGTTACGAAAACACCTCGTACGTTGGGTATGGTATGCCAAGTTTGTTACGAGGGGCCGATTGTGTGTAATAGTCACGCAGGTACGTAACTGAGGTATGCCAACGCGTCAGTAAGCTGAGTCTGACTAATAGCCTTCATCTCCTGGTACGGAAAGCATACATTTTTGGGGCTTCCACGTCATATTCGAATGAGAACCATAAAAATTACTCTTTGCGAACGGTGCGTTTTAATGCTGAGAATAGTTCCGCTTACCGTGATCTCGGTTAATACTGAACAGTATGGTGTTTCTACTTTGAACCTGCCAACCTCCGTTTCACGGAAACCGACGTGCGCTGAAACTCCCTTCTAAAGAGCCTACGTTGTCATAATATCGTTCAATTTATTGTTGGAGTAATGGGGCAAAACAAACTCCCGCTGAAGGAATAAGACGCTCTGCTTGTCACCAAAAAACGATGATTTTAGAAATCGGGAACTGTTTGACTGGCAGCGGCAAACTGGGAGGTTCAGGTGTCAACCTCAGGTTTATCGGCTACACGTTTAATGAACTTTCTTGTTAATGATCATTTCTACCGTCAGATGAATTCCCAACATACAGGGGTGGTCACATGGTTCGTTTGTGAAACTTATATTCCACTGAAAATGTCCAACGTGATGAGGAGGCCAATGATCTTGTCAAGAAATAGAGCTAGATGGCTGTCCTGCTCTTGGCCAAGTTGAAGTGTAAAGCCTGTTTCTGATGGTGCGTACGAAGACAATGCACGTTGTAATTCGCCGCGGAAGACCATCCGTGAGCCTGATACTCAGTTTTGAAAATAACCTCCGTCCAACCGTGATCACTGGATAATGAGTGCACATGCCTGTAATCTCCACAGATCCCCCAATGCGGCTAATTCAGAGTGCAAATTAAAATTAGGATTCCAGTTAGGAATAATTAAATTTTGTCTAAATAATGGCGAGGCATTAGTCCGCTGTCAGGAAAGCTTTCATTGGTGGGTGTAAATCAAACCAAATTGAAACAATTTTTTTTTGAAAAAAATAGGTATGATGGTCCTGAGTAGATCCGTATCGAGCCCATATTGGTATAGACACCACGGATTTTTCTGTCCCTAGATGCAACAGTGAGACTGCAACGGTGACGAACAAAAATGGTGCTTTCTCTGAGAGATTATTACAGACAAATGCCGCTTGACTGCTCAGCAGCACAATTGGAAAATTTAACTCTTAGAATCAGACAAGTTTCACTTTTAGGGTAAAGACGCCGCAATATTTGTAATAATCAGTAGGTGAAAGACTACGAAATTATTGATCGTTCAAGGTTCTATCACCCACCGTAGGATGTCAAACGTATATACTCCTACGTAAACCACCGCCAGGTGAAATCCAAACAGCTTGCCATTGGACACAGCCTGACCAAAGGGGCACGACATCTAACCAATACGTCAGGAGAGATTACTAATTCCATCCGTGATGGGTATATCTCAGGATGGGCAGTCAGAATGCCAGGAAGAAGATAAGGGGAGTGCCGAGGAGTAGCAGAACGATGTCGAGACCAAACAGAGGATACCAAACAAAATCTGATACAGTTTGTGAATTTTTGCTAAACCTCGTGTCCACTACATTGATATCCCAGATACACAAGTAACACCTTAAGAAACAGTTTTCTTTCGAACATGAACCTGTTGATCATTTGGTCGCCAAAAACTCTGCAGCTTCTCCCAAGAAAGGCATCACCTCAAATTGAATCATTTAGGTAGGGAAAAACAGGTGATGCCGTCGGAGAAATCGTTTTATTCTAATATCTAAACGGTTACTCAAGACAAAGCAAGTCATATCCAGTAAAGTACGTTGCTGCTACGTGGTAAATAAGACGCTGTGCTAGTTACGTCGAACTTTTAAGCGATTTTCCATAGAAAATTCTAGCCAAGGGGCACGGTAATGTCTCCTGATGGTAAAAGAGTCAGGCATCATGAAAACTAGAAGGTTGCTCTTGCTTGCTATCCGCTATTTGAGGGAGGAAGAATTTCGTTGAGGAAACGCGCCACAAAATTCCTCCTTCAAAAGAGTGTTTTGTCATGGGGGAAAATATTCCAGTATACCCTAGCATAAGACGTCTTACGTGATTGTGTGCACTTTGAGGGTTAAGCGCATAGCACTGCAGTTTAAGCCTCCTGGAATTCCTGTTAGATGAAGGACTATATGCTATTCAAAATATTCAACATTAATTAGTGTGCCTGCGATTGGGCAACATTTTTATATAAGTGCTATCTTCAGCCAGCATGATCAAACTTTTTTGTCAAAATGGGGTTGAGTGGATAACGCAGCTTTGGTTGGACCCACAGTCTACTGATATCCAGCCTGCAGTTAGCTTTTTTAGAATGATTAAATAGCTTGATAAAAGACAGCGAAGTGTTCTTTGAATTTCATTTCACCAATACACTTATTTGTAAACAATGTCATTTCTGTAATCGACCCACCTAACTCTTTGTAGTCATCAATATGACTCAATCAGAGATCAAGCAACATTTGTGGGTGAAGATGAGGAATAAATTGCGCGCAATTTACCGACAGGCTGACGAATATGACTACTTCTTCAAAGCAGATGACGACGCATACGCTGTTATTCCAAACCTGCGTAGATTTTTAATCAGTCAAAATGACCCACTAGAACCAGTCATGTGGGGCTACCGTTGGATGGTAGGTTTAAAAATTTGCCTTGTAAGAATTTTTAGAGGCTCCTTACTAAAATAGCATCTGCATCCGAGGCATTTTGTGTACGTGTCTTGACTCAATTTAGATGATTTTTGCTTTGAAGTACGGTTGGTCGACAATTTTTTGTGCAGTATTGTACGTGTCTTTTTTGTAGATTGTTATGCAGCTCTCATTTTGGGTCCGCAGTTGGTCCCTGCATGAAGGCCCTAGTTGGGTCGGACTCAAGAAGCTCCAAAATAATTATTTTTGAGCAACGCCACTGTATCGTGATGTACTGGAATCTGCCGCCATGCACAACCTGTGTATTTTATTTTTGATCAAAGTTAACGAGGACCACAGTCATGCAGTCAGCGGATACCTAGTTATCCGCTGTCCTTCCCTTTCCATGTCGTCTTCACTAACGTCAGTCCTGATAAACCCATCAAGCTTCCTTTTAGCCAAGTTTGTCCTCCAAAACTACTCATATGTCACTGTATGCCAGGTAAAGCCTGCACAGGCTTTGTCACGTCGTTGTTTCCAATGTGTTTGGCTACGCCCAAAGTAAACACGCTTTAAAAAAATGTTTAGCCGGGTCATTTTTCAGTGTGAATAAGTCGCGTCAAAGAATGGTATGAAACTAAAACTGCGTCCAAAAAGTGGTCGGTAAATTGATACAGCGTTTACGGTCACTATTAAGTAAACAGTTTAGTCAAGAAAAAAAATGAGATTTCCGTTATCGGAAAACCTGGTAAGCGGTCACTGAATTTAAACTCATAAGGTTTGAAACTGCTGGTGTTAAGGGCTCATTGAAGGCCCTGGTTTTTGGTTATCATACCAATATTCTTCCGCACAAATTAAACACACAAATCGCCTTGAATTTCCTTTGCGAAGAATTTCAAAAAAGTTCTCTCTGCTCGGTACAACTGGTTTCTGGAGATTGCCCTCTTTGCGGTGCATCTGGCAACCCGCGGGGTCTGAGAAAACCACTCCATGATTACAATACCGGTTTGGTTTGGGTTCACTTTTGAATTCATGCAACTGTTGGAATCGCTAAAATTACGGACTAGATGGAGTCATTCTGATTCGTCAACATGCCGTTACATCTTTACTTCCAGTGATTTCAGTATGTAGCTGAGTCTAAAAGTGAACTTCCAGAGAAACCGCTGTCCATGTAAGGGGTTGATTTTCATGGCCTTCTGCGACTACGCTTGTCTGACGAGCCCCAACCATCGATGAAAGGTCATCAACTTTTCTCCAGTTCTAAATGAACCTCTGCATTTGTTCACCAAATTAATTTTGCTAGCTTCGGCTGTCTCCCCAGTGGGGATGAGTTGGCTTCTTGGATCTCTCGAGTCGCAGCTGCCCAAGCGCGGGTAGGCTTTTACGGATATCGACCTAGTGTTTGTTTCAATGGTGTGGACCGTAGGCAGCCTGCAGACCCAGGTTTACAACATTGATCTTAACACTGGTGATCCAGGTTTTCGGCTGACCTGCGCCACAAAAATGCTATTTTTGGCGCCCAACGGTGTTAGCATGTGGGCGGCGAAAAAAGTGACCAAGCCATTGGAGTTGATACTCTTGGGTTGACTACCCAGCTCCAACGATGCCAGATTATCAACACGCGGTCTTGGTGGTGCGTCGGTCGAAAGTACCCATCTTGCGGATGTCTGAGGCACTTATCAACCAGGTTTCGCGAGCACAAACAAAAGTATATCGGATGGCAGACCGATGAATTCTAGACTTATTCTTCAAACTAGTTTCTTTTCTGTGCAATAGTGCACGCTTCTATTGGGGAAATGCTGTGCGAACATAGTTCAAGCGGGCCCACACTTCATGCGTAACATGGCCGTTAGGAAGAATGGTTGAGCCTAGGAAAATGAAATAATAGGGAGTCTCTAGCTCCATTCCGTTTATCGTACGCAGTCTGTCGGAGTTAGGTAATGATGGGAAAAGGACCTTAGTTTTTGGGCATTGATGCTAAGGTCCACGGAGGAAGTACGCTGACCGATTCTATTGAGAACCCGCTGTAGACTGTGGTGGCCTACAGTCACCGAAACTGCTATTAGCAAACTCACTTGATCAATACATTCCGTCCAACCTCCACCCCAAGGGGTTCGCCGACAGTGTGATACACTAGCAAATCAACAACAAATTGGGGCAGTATAGAGAACAGAATGAAGCCCTGTCTGACTCCAGACAACAATTCGAAGTTCCACGTTTCTTCGCCCTACATATGGACACGCGCTGTCGTGGTCCAGTAGTATGAACCCAGCGGCCTGATTAACTTCTAATATGTCCTACAGTGCTCCTCTATTTACAAAGTCGAAAGCCGCTCTGAATTCGATAAAGTAGGTAACAGCTATCCGTTGATACTTGTGTCATTCTTCTAGAACACGGAGTACGGCGAAGATTTGGTCAGTGCAAACTTCCCTGGGGGGACTTGTCTGGTTTGGTCCAGTGTGTTCGTTTGCTTCACTAGGAAGGCGATTTATAACAAGAATACCAAATAGACATAATGCACTACTCATAGGGTTGCTGAAAACTCTTCGACAGCCCACGACCGGTTTTGCCCTACTTGGGGCTCATCAGGTAGGCGCAGTCCCCGAGTTTCCGTCAAACTTGTGTTCCACTTGAACCCGAATTGCACAAAATTAGCGAAATATACTCATTTGCAAACAAATTTGCTTTTGCGGGAGATTCGCCTGGAGCTATTTGGTCTGACAAATGTCGGAATATCTTGAGAAAATCTGCGTAGTTCTCACTGACCATGAAAGATATAAAGGCATCGTCTTTATGAAACCATTCTGGACGCCTTCTTTCCGAACCTCATGATTTTAGTCGCAACTGTTCTGATCAAGTCCTTGATTACAGTCAACTGTTCTTCCTGCATTTTTGGCTCCTTTAGGCTGGAAAACTTGTGAGGGACCGGTCCCCGGATCTTTTGTGCCGGTGAATGGCCAACAAGCTGATTTTATCTAAAATCCGTGAACTCATTCCTCTAAGATTGGAGCACTCTGGGTTATTGCCTATGGTCCCTTATAAAGGAGTAGTTTATACGAATGAGGTTGATTGATTTCAGCATGACCGCACGATTCAGCGTAGGCAATATCCCACATGACAATTTCGCCAATATTACTTGGGTACTAGTACCACAACCGAGTTTTAAAATCAAATTTTTAGGTCGAAAATAAAGTCTGATTAAAAGGGCAGTTTCATGTCCCCTTGAATCCAAAACTACCCTGTCGAGTTTGACAGAGCGTCTCTTGTGGCAAAAAGTACACCAACATGCACAGCTTCCTTATGCAAACGGTGCCATACTCACCATGTTTTCTGTCAACAGCTGGTAACAAGTTAGTAGTAGCTAGGAGAGTGAACTAGATCACACATTTTGTCTAAGCGTGCTCTGGGATAGAGGTCTGGAATGTTCGCTCTGTATTGCAAATCTGTGTAGTTACAAAAGAATATCTACAGCAGTGGTTTAAGTTAGTACGGAAGAGCGAACTTAGACCCAATAACGGAATATTGAAAGAATTTATCCAAACCCATCCGGGACTCCTCTATGCCATACTCATCGTCAGTAACTCGACGCAGTCTAAAATTAAAGCACTACTTGTCAAATAATGCATGATTGTTTTGCAAATGATCCATTTCATGAAAGGTACATGAACATGATAGAGGGACTTTGTATGCTATAAGTTCTGTTCCATCCGCCCCGCCATCTTGATAATCGTTTGTTTAAGAGAAATGTGCCAAGTGGAGAACTTAATGTCAAACGACAGGGTGATAAACTAGGATCTACTGTAGGTGGATGTCGCTGCCTTCATTAGTATTTTCTGAACAAACTTGCTAAGATCGGTGAGTGAACGAACATCTTTTGGCGATGTTAAGGTGCACACTACAAAGTCTATGGTGGAGTACCAGATTTCTGCTTCTATTTATCATTTGTAGATACCGGTTTCACTTAGAAACGGCGTACAGGTTACCTAGCATCAAGAGGTCGTAACCAAATGAGGACGGCTGGATTGTGCCTAATCATTCTGAACACAAAACGTCGGATGGATGGGTCTTCAATTACCAGTTTTGCTGGAACGCGACTCACAAAAAATCATCAGAAATTTAACGTTGTAGATGGCGCGGACTAGGGTTGGTTTTACAGTCAGATTTGTTACAACTTTTGCTAATCGACAATGTTTTTCACCGTATGTTTTAACCAGATGGAGCTCGATCGCCATTTTCCGAAATGTTTAACATAACTGTTGTGTGACCATTATGAGCTTATGTTTTTCCTGTAAGTGTACTGTTTGCTGAGGCTCAAGTGGTTTTTGAATGACTGGTACTTGACTGCTTGTCGATGACAGTCATGGACAACGGTTCTCAGCGCAGATAATGATGAAAAGATAATCGTTCAGCTGTAACACCTTTCGGTGCATAGCTGCCATGCCACCCAAAGGAAGTACGAGGGCTGGGATACTGCCAGGTTGCCCAAGCCTAAACAGGGAAAGTCGAGAGGCAGAGGTCGGTTTCGAACCATGGACCTTCCAGTCAGTAAATTCGCGCTCTAACCACTGAGCCACCTCGCCCCCAGGCAGCTGCAGAAACGAAAAATTACTTCAAGAAGCCATGCAAACTGTTTTTCCTCCATAATTAAGCTAAGCTGACAATAACACACAGATCTAATCCTTACTGTGGTTTACTTTACTCCACGTAATTACGGTGTATCTTCTACTATTCTCTCACCTAGAAACTGTGTCCCGGTGGTTTCTTCTCGGCGGGACCGGGATAGGTTCTTACGCGTAATCCCTGAAACGAATTGTCGAGCGGGCTATCGACCGGCATCCAGATTGTCCTACCACAGATGGAGATAAAGAAGACGGTAAAGTGTGTGAGTATTTGGGGTATGTTTAAACTTAAGCCAACTGCTGGCTTGTGAACCCGACCAAATCGTTCCTCGTCATAGAAGAGAACTACTATTCAAAGGAAAGTTCACCTTTTCCTCTTTGCGAAAGTTCAGTGAATCTCTATGGCAAACCGCCCAGACCTCCTGTCTTATACATTGTTTTTCTATGTCATCTAGTTTTTGCAGCTCTTAGTGTACCGTTTACTGCGATGAGGCCAGTTATAAGCCAGTGTTCATAGCAAAACCCGATCAACTAGTCCTTTTGCTTTTATAGTTTTTTTGTCCTTGGTGTGATACTGCTTGAAACGTTGATCAACCTGGTATAAATATTAAAGACTTATAACAGTAATAACAAAACCGTCTCATCTAGGGCAGCTTCAAAGAAATGTATCGAAAACCCCTGAAAATCCTCCAGTCCAGCCACTGGTACTGTCTCAAAAACCTTACACTGGTCGCTGGATTGTGGTTCAATCCACTGTGATATAACCCAAGTCAGGGCATCTTAAGATTACTAGAAGACTATTAGAGCTGGACTGATTCAGCGTCGCAGCTATTCAGATGGTCCTGATGGTCCTTTGTGAATTTAAATCCGTAATTTCGGTCTTGGTGATAACACACCAAGGGTAATTTCACGTCCTTGTAGTGATTTATAGAACTTCCGAACTAACTTATTATACGGTGATCCTCCAACATACGTGGTTCCCATTATTATCTGCAGTATCACACCTATCTTCAAGTCTTAAGATCACCCTTCCGTTTGGAGTGCGTAACAGTGCAAAACGGTTTTGACGTCTCGAATTTATTCTCCCGGCGCGTATAAAACAGCACTTGCGCATTACATGTGTCCACTGATTTTGCCTAGAATCATTCAGTCACAAAATGCTACACTACGCAGGCCATGAGAGAGTAAAATTATTTTGGTTGTCACACAGGGAGTAATTGAAAACAACTTGGTGAGTTATTTACTGGGAGCCTACTCGTCACTGATTTGAGCTTGAGAAATCTGTCAGAGGAAATTCGTGGTTATGTTGGCAGTTAGACCACGGATCATATTACCCAAAGAAGACAGATGTCACAGTTTTTCGGACATTTTTACCAGGAACGAAGTGAGCCATGTAACTGGCACTTAACTTTGAGTTTGTCCCAACCTATTTGTTATTCGCTGAGCCATAAAACTTACGGTAAACACTACAAGACTCAGACAACACGGGCTTCGTTTGTCTCACATAAGAAATTGTTAGCCCCAGGTAATAACCGCTTCATCGTAAAGGTGTGTTAAATATGCGTCAGTCAACTGGCTGTTCTTTTCAGTTCCTAGCTACGTGTACTCTGCGAAATTCCAGACCCCGATTTCATCTAACCCAGCCGTGTTTAGCTGGCATTTTACGGACATCGTTTTACATTTTTGATTTATTGAATACCTTCAATATGCTTGGTTATCGAGTCGATGCTTTACGAATTATGATCTTCAGCACATTGGCAGCCTCAGTAACGAACCTTTCATTTCTGATTAGATGAAACTGCAAACACTGCAACAATTAGGCCATCCCATTGAATCACCATTATCAGCTGTAAGAACCGCGTACTTGTCGTACAGTGGTTGTAGCTGCCACAGTTTCGTTCACCGATGAGTTGAGCAGGTGGGGTAGGTAGCTGCGCACTGGAGGCAGGAGCTGATAAATTGGTGCGTAAATACAAGACGGTAAATGAACTGTTAAGTGGGGGGGGGTTTGAGAAAAAAAACAGTAATAGATTTGACTTTATCACTGAATGGCTGAAAATTCGAATCAATTATGTTAGTCTCAAACTGTCCTGAGATTCTGCTTTCATAGTTTTCTCATTATTGACAAATGATGGGTCCACGCATTCACGCACGGGGAAAGCTCATGTTTATGTTTAATTGACTACACGAGCCAATCAACCACTGTAGTGCTGTTCCGAACCCTGATGGAACTTCGTGATAGAAAAAAGGCCGTGAGCTGTTGAAGAGTTTACAGCAAAATTGTGAGTAGGGTTTGACGTTTAGACGAGGTTGATTGACACGAAAAACCAGCATAACAAACCGGAACTAACCACAAACGAGAAAATTTTGCAACAAACTGTGTTCAGAAATGTTTGTGATCTGCCACTACTGGAATCTGGACGAGCATTTTGTAAGTTTTTGGGAACAACACTCTCTCGTGCCCCCAAGGGGTATAAGCACCCTAGGTTGGGGATCGCTGTATTAAGGTAGACCTGTGTTTACAGTTGGCCTGGTTTCCTTTCAAGTTTCCAAGTCTGGAACAGGAATGAGCACTTGATTCATGCCGCGCATTTTTTCATAATCATTTCTCCAACGGAATGCAGTTAACACAGGGTGTGTTTCCGAACCCATCCTTGAAGTGCGGGGGCAAGTTCTTTGAAACCGATATGCCCCGCTTAGGCATTCTTCCTAATAAGGTATCGTGGTATGGACTTCACCTTACTGTCAGTTGTAAATAACAGCTGATTTGAGTCGCTTGGCTTCATGAAATATGAGGCCTTCGCAATAATAACACCAGGCCATGAACGTTCTCGGTGCTATTCAGATCCCGATGGTACCAGATGACATACTGTTCCACTCAGTTCATCTCACCATTTTTGTAATTTGCTTCAAGCTAAAGCAAATTCACCTACTATCAAGTTTGCAGAAGAATAAGATATTGTTTTGATATATATTTTGTCTCTTAATTGAAGCCAATCTATACCAATGATTATCGAGAACAATCAGCAGTGCGCATCCCACGAAACTCCAAGGAGTCTTAAACCCGCGCTCTCCCGGCTAGTAGATTGAATACTTTAACGTTCATCTTCGAGCCGTTCATCAACAGTGTGGCTAACTGACACTTAAACTACCTGGAGTTGCGTGATATACGCAGTGCAGGTGGCTCCTAATGAGGATGAAACAGCTGTACAATGCTTCTCGGCTTTTTGGATTAAGGTGGCTCCTCGAATTGCCAACAAATTCTGGTTATATTCTAAAATGTGATATAATATTATACAATATAGTGCAGTATTATACAGTGTGACGCAATACAATATAATGGTTGTTTTAACCTAGATCGCACACCTACTAGCTTTCATGCGCCTTAAACAAGTAGATTATTCACATTGCAACATCTCCTACTCAATGCAAATAAAAAAGGATTGGTCGCTCTTGGGCAGTTCAGTTTTTGGTCCCATTCTTAATCGACTTCATCTTTTTAGTCGCGCACTAATTTGAAATTGGACAGTGGTGAACCGTGTAATATGCTTTAGCTCAGTCGATTCACTCAGTTGCTGGATTTTCGAAACTATATCCCCATAAATATATCTTCCTGATTTAAACGCCATTTTTATTCAGATAAACAAGCATTAACAATGATGTGTCATGTATTTTGGGGGCTGCTCTTAGTAAGGCGTTTGATCTTCCAAACAAGTTGATGATTTCAAAAATGGGCCTGTACATCAGGATGGCCTCGATAAAACACTGCGCTTTATGAACAATAAACTCGAAAAATGAGTCCGAAAGCGTATACCCTGTAAAATAAATATTGTACATCTAATAACTCGAGAACTACGTCAAGGTGGACCCGAGATTTTGCCGAAGGTAACATGGTTTCCATGGAATTTCTTTTAATACGCTAGGATATTTGTAAATAACAAGGACTCTTGCAAAGGCCACCAGATGCCCAGGCCGTTAGCTCCAACCTCCGCAAATTTCGGTTTGTCTATGACAATACAGAAACGTGTTTCTCTTGTAGTCCACTGACACAATTTAGTGAGATGAGGAATACACTTCAGTGCAGTTTGGATGATATCCCAACCAGTATACCAAACAATGAACTGGAGGCCAACATCAATTAACAAAGAATACACAGACTACTCACTAGTGGTATTTGTGAAGCTGTTGTAGTGTGTGTGGTTGCACTTATTGCAGTAACTTGGTTTACAGAAGTTTGGACAGTACTTTTCAGTTTCTCGATCGACTAAACGCGAATACTGTTTTGAAATTTCGAAAGCTACTGTTGGTCGCAGAAAACGTCAAGTACGTGGGAAGCAAAGAAAAGTATACAATAATATCAGGTACAAACTGCCAATAATACCGTCTCCTAAGAATTTGAATTTCTCTTGTTGGTCTATACTTTGTTAACAACTGGGTTTACGAATACATATTATTGTTCAACATTTTCCGAGCAGCAACTAGCAGATAGGCGGCAGTAGATGGATAGATGCCTCGTATCAATGGTAACGAGGACTACTTTGGTTATTTCCGACTGGCCCCGGTCAAACGGTTTTTGTTAGACCAACATATTTTGCTGTACGACATCAGCTGAATGATCCTAGACGACTGTCGAACGTGACTCATGACTGGCAGCTAACAGGCAACCTTTGGTGCCATTGTCCTGCACTCAGCGGACAGAGCGATTAAAAGCATAAGATGGCGTTCAGCTTACACATGCAGCTGGCAAGTGATCCAGTGTTTTAACGTTGAAAGCACTGATCAAAGGCAGTGCTTCAGAAATGCCCCCGATAACTGAAGCGAAGTTTGTATCCAATGCACACGTCCAGCTAGGTGGCGTCCTAAAGGGTACACCGGCCTCTACAAGAGCTAGACGAATGAGTCACTCTCCATTCCCTTGAATGGAGTAGTCAACGTACCCACATGACCGACATTCCAAAGATCAAACGACTCAACCACTGCAGTTTTTACTCGCCAAACTGACCTCAACTTTGTTGTCTATAGGCTGCTAATAAAATCTCTCTCTAAGCGAAACCAAAGCAGATGCAGTGAGATTGTTCAATTTGTCCCCTTCTTCAGGTCAGCAACACGTCCAAACTTTGCCCTGCCGGTTCAGTGTAGTTCTGCTTGTGTATTCTCAGCTGGAACATTGCAACTTCAAGCTTAATTGCGATCAAAGGATGTGCCTTCTTTAGCTAACAGAAAGACAATATATTTGAGGGGGTGTAAATGCTCTCCATAGGAAATTATTCAACGCGTTTTGGGAGGCGGTTATTATATGGGAGGCAATATATATTTAACCCACCCTTGCAGGTGTTTATTGGTCGTGGTGTCTAACAGACTCGTTTCGGTGTGTTTGATTCGTGGTTGAATCAGGCCGACACCCACTGAGTGCACCAGCCATCCATCCGTCGTAGAAAGTGAATGGATGGCCGCGCACGTCTCATAACAAGTGCTCACGAAAAGCAAATAGTACAGGTTACTATCAAGCTGCAGCGACTCTAATTAGCAGTGAAGCTAGCCAGTGTGGCCCAGCTCATTCCATTGTTCATGTAGATCAGTGAATACAGGTCACATATTCAGGGAATCAGGTGGATGCACTTTCACCTTAGACTGCATCTCCAATTTGCTTTGTTAAGATATCATCTCTAGTAAACACGCGCAGTCAGGCGTCACGACCAGTAAGCAGGCAGCAACCTAAGATACAGCGATCAGTTGAAGGGTATGGCGGAAATGTTTTCATTTATTTTAGTGTCTGTGATTAAAAATTACGAACCATTTGTCGTGATATATTCAATTAGGTGAAATAATCAGGACAAGGCAGTAACGTATGACCCAGATTACTGTATGGATGATACAGAGATATGTGAGACAATCAGTCGGCGGTGCACGTCAGTGCTTCCGTATGCGTTGGGATCACCAGGCGTATCAGACACATGCTGCCGACGATTGAAAGTTAGTGCTCTTTGTTGACAGTATGAAGAGTTTCCAA
This sequence comes from Opisthorchis felineus, assembly GCA_004794785.1. NCBI lineage: Eukaryota > Metazoa > Platyhelminthes > Trematoda > Opisthorchiida > Opisthorchiidae > Opisthorchis > Opisthorchis felineus. Next base: position 1,057,528 of record SJOL01006484.1, read on the forward strand.
AACACCAACCGAGGTATGGCTACCTAAGTGGAGTTAATCTACGGTGAAAAGCCTAGAAGCACTGAACAGCTGTTTTATTCTGAGGGAATCACCAGCAGTGTGAACCTCGAGAATCTCCAGTGTTCGACCCCGCGACTCGGTTAGGGGTAGCAGGCAAAACGGACCGGTCAATAGCGGCTGATCTTCAGTGTGATTCACTCATATTCAGACAGGATACAACGCCATTCATCCTTCAAACATGGAGTTCACACCACGCGGACACTTGCTGACTGGTTCAAATCTTAGTTTCACGCAACTTATGAATCATTCCTCCTGCTGAACTAGTTGTGGTTTGTGGATAGTATGGGGAGATTTTGGAACTTGAATTGTATCGGGGCTACATGTCGCACTGTACATAGTAAGAGTGGAATTTATTTTAGTGTACCAAGCACAGGCAACAAACCTTCCTCATATCATTGTTCATCACCTTATTTTCTATCCTCGAATACCGTTCCAACCATAATTACCCGTTCACAAACTTCGGCCGTCACTGTAAGGGTTTGACCAAGCCAAGCTGCATGACCATTCCCAATTGTTCCGTAAGATCCCAATTCACTATTTTGTAGACCCTCTATTCTCCTCAAATGGTTTGAAGTGCAGTGAAACAAAAGGTTCATGGGCCCAAATAAATAAACAAGAAGTCCAAGCTGACCAGTGCCATGTCATTATCACCGTCATATCAGTCGCTGATGATCAATCTCACAAAAAGCCATGTAGAAAAGTTGAGTGATAAAGATGAGGTAAATGAGGGTCAAAATGAGTTGATGTACTCTGATAACGATCCTGGGGCTAAGATGCCATTTCCAGAAAATCTGCAGAACTCTAAATTGAACCGCTAACTCCAAATAAGACAGTGGACGACAGAAAAAACTTCTGGTCAAAAACGTTGATTTCTTTTTGTCTGGAATAGATCCCTACTTTGCTACACATAGTGATTTTTCAGTGATTTTTGTCCAATCAGCAGAATGAACGTATAGGATTGTGAAACTAACTCACAAACATTGTTAGACTTTCTCTCAGTGGTGCGCCCTCTGGAGACATGCAAGCACCAAATCCTGGCTTGTTTATTACCACCGTTTAGTTACTTGCGAAGATCCAGTGTACTGAAGTTGAAACTGAAGAATATACCTCCGAAAAACGAGATGGACGTTTGTGCTGTGCATCACATTTTCAAAGTCGTAAAAGATCACCGTTAATGCTCCAACATGCTCAGTCCTAGTTTCCGTGTCACCATCAAGCCCGCTTCTTCCGTAACTGTGGATATAATGATGAAATATGCGAGTGGTGTCAAATCAAGTGTCAAAGCTCGGTCTCCGCATCGGATGGAAATTTTGGAACCGCTTTGCAGTGCTTGTCCATTGTTGTTAAATCCTCAAAGGAAAGTTGGCGTTCAAAAAACCTCTGTGCGAATGAGATTTTTACTTTCCTGTCTAATACCGTGTAACCGCTTAGTTTGTGTTGGTCAATAAACAGCCCAACATTGAAGGATTTCTTACTTTCACCCGTATACTAGCAGCAGACCGCTGATGACGTCCAGCAGCAGTAGCTGGGTTACAGGGAGTGTACTGACCTAGAGTGGAAGCCCCGACGAAAGCTTGAGATGGACGAGTTTTGTCTTGATTAAGAGCGCGGTAACCTTGTAACACATCGTGTGGAGTGAACAGTTCTATGTCGGTCCAAATAGTCGTAAGAACGTTTTGTTCTCTGCTTTGTTTAGTAGCCCATTGAAATAGGTAAACTTTTCTTTGACGAATCGTCATTATCCGAACAGTCATTTCGGCCTACAAATGGACATCATTTTTCGATTATATGTACTTATCAGTTTAATTCGGTCGCCTTATTGCTATCTTCTACCAGGGGAACTGTGACCGCTTAAAGATGATTTTCACCTAATATTACCACAAGTAAAGTTAACAATCTAGTTTAGTTTTTCCCAAGTTTTCTGCCTCTTCCCTTCATTTAGGTCTTTGTGGTCAAGCCGTTGGCGTCAAGTTGAAGGATGCAAAATGGAAAAACCGAACAGACCTTTTCTACCCGTTTAACTTCACACTGCGCACTGATCTCATGGCATGAAATAAACTGAAGGCAATATTGAATCGAAAGCAGGTTTCCGATTCCGATCTCAAATGTATCAAGGTGAGCGCTTGCTTGACATCGATGGAGCGGTTTTGGAAACTGCGAATACATGAGTGCTTGGGTTAGGCGCTAAGGTTTACCCTCAAACGCAACTTGTATCTGGCAAGGAAGTTGGTTCCTGAGCAACACTGCTTTAGAATCGCAGCATGGGATATCCTGTGTCTTACAGATATCAAGCTACTCACGCAATGACTATGCGTTCACTGTAGTTCATGAACCCGAACTATGCACAGGTTTTTGTTGGCTCGGCTTGCCACACTAAACAAAAGTTAGTCCCTGTGGATTTCTATAATGTTCGACGATTTCTTTGTGACACTGTCCGCATACTTCAGTTTGAGTATGAAAACTAAGCATTCAAATGCTTAGAGCCTTGAAATCAGCACCGGGTTTCGCCTCTGTTGGATGCATATTTTGTACTAAATGACCCTTTACAGCTAAACCTTCCTGAATTGTTGAAAATCTGTCTGAATGAATATAAAAAAACGGCTTCACGATGAACTAGCAGCGTCTTCGCCAGCTGGTCTTCGATCTCCATAGAGATTTCAGTGTAATATCCCTGCATTGTAAAGAGACATTAAAGAGCAACTAAATAGCTTTCAACTTTGGTCTACTGCTGAACCGGAAGTATGACTTAAAACAGAGCTAAATCCTTACAGCGATATGGAATGCTTGTTCTTCAGCAATTGTTAGGCTACACAAAAAATGCAAATACATACAGAGCCACTACATGAATGCAGTGTTGATAATTAATGAAAATTATTGGCCTGTGGAAAATCACTTGCTCTCCTTTGGATGAATAACCCTTTGCTGTTTTTTATAGTTTTGAAAAGAAGCATTTTTTGCATGGACTCTCTTACTCTGGGCAAATTACCCCTCACTCAATAACCCACGCATTCTCAACTGTTCATGTACTCAGTCCCGGTCTGCCGGACTCAAGAAAATGATCCTTTTGGCGAAAAACAAACGGTCACGCGAAAAACTACTAGTGCAACCCCCTTCTGTCGTTTTGCAGAGCGAACAAATATTAGGGCCTGTTCAAAAATTAATTGACTATATCTCACCTCGTCTTGAATTTTGTTATATGAGTAGAACTCCATCCATTTCGCCATATATAGCGGTGGAAATGGTGTCAAGATCATGGATAAAACTATGATCTACGTTGTTCCGTTCATGCTTGAGTGGCGTCCCACGCTTTTTTAACAGGTGGGATTCACGGCGCAACAAAAAACTGAACCAAAAATAACTCCTGTATTTTCCTTGGCTGGAGTTTTCTTACAAAGGGGGACTGTCTTCAAGCGTTGTAGAAATGTACATTGAGTTCACTTGCCGGACGAAATTTTAATTGAGCAATGTGGAAAAAATGCAAACTGCCAAAGCAATCCCTTTCTTCAAAGTGTTTATTAGACGAAGGATTCCGATAAACAGCGGGTGAAGGATTGACGTAGCTTTCCATTTTACCGCTCTGATGCCGTAATGTTCCTGAAAAACGGATCATCCACAGAAAACATTTTATTTCACTCGTGTCCAAACACCCTTGAAACCCCAGATTAAATGTCTGCCGTCGTGCTGAAACAGGAGCTATTAATCTGTATGGTAACCAGCTTAGACTAGTGCTTCCATAACGGTTCGATTTAACTGCTCCGTCCCATCTTGCTAGCCACCATCCCATTTCCATGCCCCGGTAAGTTATTGGGCCGCAATTGTCAGGAGGCATACGACAGGCCAAACTTAGTTATTGGGTTCGACCGAAGACTGGAATGCAAATCAACTAGCGTAAGAGATTTAGTGTCCTTGACGCAAAACAGAAGTTGGCTGGGTCAAAGAAAACGAGGAATGACAAACACCTCATCGGGCTGTCTAATTACGATTGGTTTAATATATGGTTGTGGAACATCATTTATGTTGAACTGCTGATCGAACCGAAATATAAAAGTGGTATGTTTCTAACCCATCTCCACTGGTTAGAAACTGTTTTTCTTGAAGGTCAAGGCTAAGGAATGTAAAACCAAGGCCATAACTGGCGGTACCAGCATAACAGACTGTCAGTAGTTATCTTCAATATTTATTCAGAAGTTTGGAACTAAGGAATGTGAAACGGATCTCTTTTGCTGCAAGGCTGAAGAAGGGGAATTTTGTTCGAAAACCAACCAGAAGCGATCGAGCTGAACTTGTGGAGAAAACTGTCCATTGCCGAAGGAAGTGTATCACTGCGAGTGGATTTCGAGTTCCGGCGTCAACAGCTCACTCATCAATCATGCAACTGATAAATCTTGTTTATAAAACTACAGCTCTGTTATGTCTGGTCGAGAGAACCGTGCCAAAACTGGTTAGGTGTATCTTGATGATTCAGATGACACTGAAGAGGATTTTACTGTTTTGGTGACCGGCCCGGTATTTTGAAGCAGTACCTGAGAATCTTGCAATGTCCCGTGGACCCTCAATTGTAAACAGTTCCTTTCCCGGTTAAAAAATCTCAATTTGTGACTAAGACGTGTCATAACACATAACTAGTGCAACAAGATTTTCATTTTCGTTCCAAACAAAACCACCCTGTTGTTTGGAAACACGTTGATAGCGCTTTTCACGACAAATATGAAATACTGAAGGTTGTGTAATAATGATAAACTACAAAACAGTCGTCTAAATTACCCCGGTTATTACGCTGCGTCAAAGATTGAACAAACTGTGGTTCCAGTATAAAATGCATGTGGGTTGTGCGCAGCAACTTCTTCCGTACTTCGTAAGTTTTCCGTCACGATAGTTTTGTCGTGGAGGTTTCCTTTGAGGAACCAGTGCAGCTTAGAGAAGGTAAACTGCATCACCATCACGGCAAGGAAAATAGGCAGCCGCTTCACGTATGCATACGAAGGTACGCTTAGGCTTCGACCGAAATCCGAACAACGTTCCGGTAGTGCTTCCTGATTGATGACCCCAGTGAGGTCCTAATTTTATACTGCTTACTCATTCTAATGAAAACTGTTTCAATTACGGCACTTTGGATAGAAAATTAGACCCATTGTGCTCTACAGTTAATCTCATTGTTGTGCCAATAAACTATTTCCTAAAATGCGCGTAAAATTTGTCTGCACTGTAGGGGCAAAATGCGCGTTGGTTGTTTACGTCGGAACATTGCAAATGTGGATCACATGCCTTTTAGGAATATACCTCCTAGCAGTGCCAGCCAGGTTTTTTTATCCATACTGCAGCAGAGCAACGCATATATGATAAAACCAAACATCCCGCGCTTACTGTTTGTTGAAATGTACTGGTGGGCGGTAAGACGAGAAACTCCACAGTATACTGCGCTGGAATGACCGGTTGAACAAACAGAAAGCTCAATAGTTAGAAGTAGATATTCTCCGCTTTGATTAGCATTCATCCAAGGAAGTGGACCAGACATCGTCTAAAGCCATGTAAAGCATTATACCAACCATCATATTCACGCTCGTGTTAAACGGCCCGTGTAATTCTGTTGGTGACTCGTGAGTTTTGAAGGCTGTAGCTAAATTATAGTCAGCTGACCGATTTCCGGAAGCTTTTGCAACCACTCAGTCGGTGAGTGCGGGTCTAAGCTCTGTTTTATGAAGATGGTACCATTGTGCGATTTTCTCATGCTAAAAATATTAAAACGCGTTGACACGGTTTCCTAATGATAAACTGACCCAAGTTACTCTTTCTCGTACATCTGGAAACAACAAAATTCGCTTGATATTTCCAGATTGACATGGGGTTCCCATGCACAGAGGAGTGTACTGATCTTCCAGCATCACACATCTGCGGTCATCGGTTAGGTGGACAAGCTAGCCACCAGAGTATTTACATTATTCCAGTGTTGCGGTGTAGTTCAGCGGTCACAACCGCATCCAGTCATGACTAGATAAAAAATGCACGTGGGCGGTTCACCGTACATGAGAGTGGGCTGCTATTCCTTTACATATTTGTTCTTGTATCCCTTCGTTCTTGCCTTGGGTAGTTGCTTGATGCAGATCGCAGCAACTCCGGTGGGATGATTATTAAAAATTCCGCTTTCCGCTGACTGACTGCCGCAACCTGTAGGGGAAACCAGCCCAAAAACTGAGTAGAAGAGCAAAACGACAACATGGATCTGCCATGATTAGTACAATACAACATCAACCGGCAAAGTCCGGTCAGGCGGCCCTGAGAGGGAGTGCACTATAACCTGGGTTGATACAATCACTCAAGGGATTTGAGGGTATACTTTAGTGCGCTTCAGGGCGCATAATTTGGAATTACCAGTTGTTCAGCATAACATTTTCACCGAAATCCTTCGGTAAAATAGTTAAATAGGATGCGGTATATATTCCAGTAGCCCTGGGAGCAGGCAGAACATATTCCTGCGCAGTCCAATTTTGGAATGCTTGCATGCTTTTCTAGCGTAATTCGGCTGTGCAATCGTGTATCACATCCTGTTGTAAAGCAGCAAAAGTCAGTGAACGATAAAGGGAACAAAAGAATTCAGCTCTGCTACAGGAAGCATTGTAAATAAACACAGTAGGAAATAAGACTTTTTAGTGCGTATTCCAATGAGAAACATGTTAGTTTTACCGAACGGATTTCCTTAGCGATTGCAAATTTTGTAGCTGACTGAAGAGACGCGCTATCTTCTTAGGCTGTTGTTTTGTCATAGAGACCCTGCAACGCTTATTCCGAAAAAGCCCGTAAAAGACGTACAGGTTTTTCTGGCTTGAACTTAGTGAACACCACATAGCGGATTTGCACGGCAGTTTCGGGTTTAGGAAAACGTTTAAGAGATGTCTTTTTTGAGGGGGGAGAGGGGAAGGGTATCAAGGCACTGACCAGCATATTATATTCCTTTCTGAAATATGTGGCCAGACTCTAAAAATTATTAACTTTAAGGTCCTGGTATGCAGCTATATGGACATTCTACAATGAAAGATTACTGAGGATGGAAGTTCCTTCACTGATCTGGACTTGTATCTGTATCCAGATTGATCATATTTTTGTTCTTCCTGCACTCAGCAATAATGTATAGCCTTGCAAAAGTTACTTACAGCAATTTATCAACCATTATCTTACTATCCGCTTCTTCTATTTTCTAATCCCTTCCTCTACAGGTCGACTTCAGCAGTGCACATATCGGTTTCCATTATGTCAGGGGCACGGAAATGTACATATTTGAATTTCTGACATATTTTCTGCATCCCATCGGACTTGAATAACGCTGGAAGACGTCCCTTTTCTGACGGTTTTACGGACTATTTAGTAGTTTCTCTCAGTCGCTGGTCCCAGATTGGAAAGTATCCTCTGAAATGACTACTTTGTCTCAGTTCTGAGACATTTTCCAGGAGATTGATTGTTAAACTACTAGTATCCCAAGAACTGGCTGGAAAAATTTGACAAATTGCGTACTGCTACTTCTCAACTTGGGAAATCAGAAACTTAGAATACTGTTCCGAGTGAAATGGTTTCCTTTTTGCTGTGATTGGCAATGTTATTCTTGATCCTACCTAATCAAATTGACGACTGGTCTTACCGCACAAAGGAGTGGTCCAGTGGCTTGATGTTGATTCGGTGGACCACGTGACATACTCTGGAGCGTGGAACCAAAGTTCATTGGTCTAGGTTTCAAGCCAACACTAAGAATACTTTGAATGAAATGGTTACACTGCTTGTTACCTAGTTGTGAGTGAGCGCCATTTTTCGCATGCTTATTGGTTTCTTAGCCATGGTGTGCCTCGGTTTCCTTGTTAAAAGATGGGTAAAAGAGGGCTGAACAGACCGCTGTCAGGAGGATGGGCCTGTCTATGATGGATAATAAAGTTGTCCTCAGACAATAGACTACGGTCCTGATAACAACTGCTACAATTACCATGACTGTTTTCGGTATCATATTAGAATGCCGAATCCAGATGTGTATCATTTGCATACCATGCGCATTATAATCCATTCTAGCGACGGCAAATATGACTTTACTGTGCGAATTTAACATATCTCGTCATTTTCCTAAAGCTTATCTTTTAATCTTGGGGGTTTAACTTGGTGACGATCATTCAAGGAGATACCGGGGGTAACTAGTGGGGTAATTGTAGTCTCTGAAGTCGATGATAAAGTTAAGGCATTGCGCGGATGCGTAGTATTTAAGGTCTACCCAACAATATTATCTGGACTGCTGCGTTCCTGTGTGCGGCAATTAACCTTATAAATTTCATGGGGCCGCATAATGTCAATTCACAGGAGAAGTTCATTGTTTTGCTGAAACACAAAGCAGGGCTTAATCGGACGAAGGAAATTTTCCATGATCATTCACAATGTATGACAAATTTGTAGCAAAATTTCATGTCCACGTAAACGATTCACGCTTACGACCTAATCAATCTGAGGAGTGTTGCAACTTGCGATGTTTTTTTTTACTGATTTTGGGGTTTGTTTTCTTTAAACTGCCTCCATAGCATTACATTAGAGTTTAGTCTGCCGCGATAAAACCTGCCGAATCCACTGTTGCAAGCTATTGATGTGATGAATGGGAAATGCCAACTATCGACTGTCATGATTTTACTTACAAGCAGTCGTTGGAGTGCTGCATTCCATCTTGTATAACTCATACCGCCACTCCCTGTTCACAACATCGCGCAGGAGCACCGCCAGTTTGACCTACTTATAAGTGCTACCTAAATGAATATTAGGTTCAGAGCAGAGCCAAAAACAAACAGGGTTATAGCATGTTTGCTCTTTAGCCGCCGCAAGCCTATACGTATTGTTTACGAGCAGAAAAGATCACTCAGTGGATCAGTCAGTTGAGCACACCGCTCAATCGCCTGCTCTGAATATAAGGAGAGACATTTCTGTGCATCACCTGCCCTCCTTCGGGAGGAAGTATTTTTTAATGTCTGAAATGCATTTGTTATTCTTCAACCGCCTTGTCTTAACCTTTGGAAACCAATCAGAAACTACGAACCGTCACATCATGCGGTGCTTTGCATCAGCAAAATTTGACCTTTTAAATGTCAGGGTTCAACATAATAAGACATTAGATTATCACTATAGGAAAAAAAAGCTCCACTCCTGATTTTCAACTGATGACCAAATTAGCTATAAGATTTTGACATTTGAAGGATAATCAGAGCTGTTTATATTACTTAAGAGCGATTAATCGACTCAACCGAGTGAAGCCAGTGAATCTGATCTCACCGATGACAGTGTACTGGTACAACCTACATAACAGAGGTAATGTTTGACTAGGTGAGGAAGTGGTTAACCAGTACTGTTTAGTCACATTACGAGTGACATACGTACTCCAAAAACGGAGATAAGGCACCCAGTAAAAATGAAATGGTCAAGGAAAATGGAAATCAGCGCACTAAATTATGTTGGTCTGTTTGCATAGGTCCGCCACTCAAAAGGAAGATAAAATCCAGAGGTGAAAATATGTGGTGCAGATACCAAAGCCATACTTATTAACAAGTGCTTACACAAACTAAAAATGAATATTTTATCGTAAAATTTCCGTGCTGTGACCATTTGCATAGATAAGATGATGGACGTCTAGAAAGCTTGAATTTTGCTATGGTCAAAGATTTTACCGCGTCAACTGCAATGTACGTATTCAAATACATTGCTGCAATAACTTAACTATCCCTGACCAGAGACGATATCCAAATAAGAAACATCAGTTTTAAAACGTGGAATTACTGCCAGATAGACAGCATCCAAATCGTTTACTTCGCTCGTCAGATATCTGGAACATTTTATGGCGTTCTGCTCAAGTTGCAACAGGTGAATGCGTTGCAAACAGAAGAACCGAAGCACTGAGGGATCGAGCAACTTTGAACATAACTGAAATGGCAAAAATGCGCAATCACTAAAGTCAATGAACATCTCGCAAACTGTTACACAGCAGATAACCGGTTCTTTACATAATTACAGCAAGAATATTGTTGCAAGCGAAAAGACAAAATGGTTTTAGAAAAGGAACACAATGAAACTCATCCGGATGTTGAAAAAGTAAACCGAAAACTAGCGAAATACACTCATTTGCATTTTTCAAAGATGGGGGTAAAGTCCTCAGTCAGCGCTTGTCTGATCTGTTTGCCTACGTCTGGTAACCTATGCAAGACGAATGGGGACGTAATCTCATCGGATGGGCTTAAGAGGAGTAATATTAAAGCTGTGAAATATATCATCATCATCATCATCGACAGCACGACATCAATGTTCAACACTGATGCTTCGCTGCCGCACAACCATGATTTATTTGAAAGCCTTATTGTAATGAAATGAATAAAGGTGGATGGGGAAGGGAATGAGTGCTAGCCTACTACAACCATTCACCCGTGTACCACCGTGAATTCCACACTTACAAGTAATCTCATGAAACAGAGGTCGTCGCACGGTGCCACCAGCCTAGTTGGCTTACTTGCTGCAAACAGCAAGGAAGTAAGCGAAAACAGACTACCACTGCCGCCTCTTCTTTATCTTTCCTTAACCTGTTGCCAGCGATATCCCCGTAAGTCCACTCTTGGGGACCGACAGATCCGTTGGCTGCCCATCGCCGCTAGCTGTAACATGTGCAGTTCACTCGGCCGCCATGCCCACAGACACCTCGAAATCATTCGTCAACCTCCGTCGCTCAGTTCATGTTCTAGCTTTTAACGTTCGCACTCTGAGAGAATCTGGACAACAAACTGCTGTTGCATGGAATCGCTCTCTATTGATGTGTGTCTCTCTGAAACGAGGACTCAAGACCTAAGAACGGCTGTTGGACTGACCTCCTCATCGGTTTCCTGTCGCTTCCTGTTGCGCACGTCCGATGATCCAGAAACTGCTGCTGCGTGTTGTGCTGGGTCTAACATTGTTTTAAGCCACTGATCTGAAGGGCGTCTACTTGAATGGTTGCCCGTTGATAGTCTCCTGCGTGCGGTTCATTTATTGAAATCTGTGGGAGTATCTCGTAAATTCTACCACAGTCACTGCCCACTCATTGTATCTGATTGCGCCCCAATAAACTGTAGCTCGGATACACTCAAAGACATCTTTTACGACGCTTTGAGCGCCTTGTTGTGGTGAACTAAGAGCATAGGTATTGTGGATGCAGGGGCTATGAATCTGCATGTAAGTAGACTTAACGCTCCTGAGATTTAAGCGGTGCCACTGTTCGGCCTGATATCCAGTGCTTGTGTGGGACTGGTAGCTCCAAGCCACAAGCAAAACTCCCAGCATTGTGCAAAGAGGTGGCAATCTCGTCCAAGTATGAATTCACATCTGATGGTGGAGCATTTGGAAGAGACTGTAGAAGACGATTCTAGTGGCATCGTCTAACGTCCGGATCTGCCAGTCTTTCAGTTGCCAGCAGTCAGTTATTGATCCGATCCATCGGCAACTGATGGCGATGTGATCAATTTGAGTTCGTGGCCGGCACGCAGTTGGGAGATATCATGTGGCCAGACAAATTCGGCTATTTCGGAAGTTAGTATTGCGTGAAAAACAGCCTGCGGTCAGCATACAGCTGAAACACTCGTTCACCATTGTCTGTACGTATCGAGTCCAATCCATGTCAACCACCTAATTGATTTTCAGATACGCCAATCCTGCCCACTTGTGCACTCGGGTCTCCGGCAACCACAACGATATCTGAGCTTTTAGCTCACCATAATAGGGCGTTCAAGGCGTCATAAAGGTTGTTTCTGATGGTGTCGGAGCTTCAGCGGGGTGGGGCGCAAGCAGTTCTGACAGACACACAGCGATCAACTTCCCGCTTGTGAGAGTCCTTCACGGGCATTTTCAGACGAACCGCACAGAATGGACTAGCAATGGGTATCCAGTCAAACAAGGACGCTTCCGCCCGGTGACTCAGGAAGATGCCGACCCCTGCTTATACTGCCTCAGCAGCCTCTGGATCGCCAGAGGTACGTAGTGGGAAACGAGTGGAGAGTGATGGAGCACTTAGCTCAAGCACTGTGGTTGCCTCTTGAATTCTTGTTTCTGACACACAGTACACATCACAGTCAAGCTAGTCCAGTGTGAGGGCAAGAGCAGCTTGTTGACCTGCTTGATTCACAGTGCGGACATTGAACGCGGCCAGATGAACTGGGCGTCGGGGCTTGAAAATTGATTTCGAGATGCCTGAGGATTTCCGCGACGGATGCCGCTCACATGTTGCAGCTGAAACCGACTGAAGATGAACGGCGTCGTCAGTCCTAACTGACGGGCGTACAGGTTGCTTGCAACACCAATGAGGGACGATCGGAATCATCAGTCCTAAGTGCCCAGCCTACAAGAAGGGAGTTATTATTGGGATGGGGATAGGGGGAATAAAGTGTGTGAAAGAGGAGGGAGAGAGGCGTCAGCAGTAGCTTGTTTTCGCTTATCCACCCTGCTGTATGCAGCGAGCAAGGCGACCTGGCTGATGGCACCACGCGACGGCCGATGTGGCATAAGTATATTTGTATGTGTGCAATTCATGGTTGTACGTGAGCTGGGATACTGCCAGGGAGGCCACACCTAGAAAGGAGGACGATGGTCCTCAACCAAAGCCTTTGGCTCAAAAGCCTAACCGCAAGGCAGCGGTGCTTGGCGGGAAATGCAAATGCATTACCATTTCTACGGAACAAGTCGCCACACATGTTCCAGCCACCAACCTGGAGGACCAGGAGACTGTTCGTCAGACCTCTAACCGTTGACCAGCCTGGTATGAGAGACTCTGCGAGTGTCGCGCGGACACCCCTAGTATACATCAATGAGTCGCCGAGGTACACAAACCATCACACCACAGTGGGGTCTAGTCTCTTCGTGGCGAGTGTGAAAGAGGAAAGAGTGGGGAGTTAGCGGTAGTCTGTTTTCACTTACCCGCCCTGCTGTATGCAGTAAGGCTACCAGGCCGAGGACATCAAGTGATAGCCGATGTGGCATGACGGTATTTTTAGCTGTAAAAATCTCGGTTGTTCGCGGGCTAGGGTGCTGCCAGGGGTCCAAAACTTTGACACGGGGACAATTGGGGTCCCCAGCAAAGGCGTGACCGCAAGGCAGCGTTGTTTGGCGAGAAATGCTAGTGCATTAGATTTCTTAAAAGAACAGTTGGCCAAAAGTGTTCCGACCCTCCACCTGGGGGACCAGGAGACTGAGTTGTGTCGCGGAGATATCCCACAGTATATCCATATCTCAATGGGCCACGAATGCATACAAACCGCCAAACCATGGGATGGTCCAGTCGCTGTCTCACCACTAGACTAAAAACACATGCCTCTGTGGGTCCGAAGTTACCTTTTTCGAAATACCGGAAGATCTGTGGATAGAAAACAGTTCTCTATGGTAAGACATCCAATCGAGACAAGCCATAATGTTTATTTCATCCGCAGGTTCACTATCCTTCTCTGCCACCGAAATTTGCCGACACTTGCGATAAATGATCAAAGTCTTCGTTGTGTTCAGAAGCAACTCGATATGTCCCATAAGCTTCCTGGACACAGAGACACAATAGGTCAGAATTTTCTTCTGGCAGGATGACCTATTCGATTAATAAAATTTGATAAAGTGTTTCGAAAGTTTCAATAGAGCCAGTTTTATTCCCGGTTATTTCCTTTGGTACTGACGAGGCAACATAAAATGCTTGCGCCTACCAGCCTCCACGTTCGCGATGTTTTACTCGATCTGAAGCAAACGTCCTAAAAGAAAACGGTTTGTCTAACGAACACAGCTGAAATTCGGTGAACTAATCAATTTCGATAGGTTTCCGAACAACCTGCTGTTTTCGTATTGACCATACGCATCCACATTCACTTTATTATCAAGAATACATAAGTAACTTTGTGTAGTACCTATGAGAGATGGACTACTCCACGGATATCTCTGTACTATACGACAAACTCGCCAATACGGCCGTATATGCTTGGTTTTGTTGAATTTGCACTAGACGAGGAACACTAAACTAGAATGGAACAAGTTGTGCTCGGAGCAAAAGCCCAATAATCTATATGCATTATCAGAGGGTTGGTATTGAGTTCAAAGTGGCCAACTAAATGTGATTCGCTCGTCAACAAACAGCCTATTCTAGAGTTTAACTCATCACCGAAAACGAAGATGTCCAACTTAAGTACCTTCTGAAGAGGGTCGTGTGAATGCCAGCGAAAAGTATCTTCCATGTAATCCGAACTGCAGTCCATAGGTGGTTGTGCAGATATAGCAAACAATGTACGCCCCTCCCCTATGTTTATTAGTATAGAACGGCAAAGCACGACCCAGTGCATAGAGACAACTGTCGGAGGGACAACGTTTCCAGTGGATCAGAAACTGTTGATAAATTTCGCTTCTGCGTGGATTGACTCATTCCAACAGTACCTTTCTTTCGGGTATAACTGAGTCCTTATCCTTGGATAGAACGGAACAGTTTGTGGTCAAGACTAAGGAAACCAGTGAAAGCAAAATATCATAACTTTCCATCCCGGATAATCTACCCATGGTGACAATGACAAAAGACTTGTTAGTGCTAACAATCCAGCCTAGATCCGGACGGCTTTTGCTTGGCTTCGTTCAAGTATCGATTGTTGCGAATCCGAGTAGTTGTGAAAATGCACATAATTGTTCCCGAAAATTTCCACGACCCTCACAAAGGATAAGATTATTATTATTCACGGGTGCATTTTCCCCCGTCGCCCAGCCGTTCTCCCAGGTTTCATTTGTTCGTCCGGAGCATCACTATCATCTTTAAGAATCGTACAGATTGAACAGTGGTTATAGCTGTCCTAGTTTCGCTCGCCAACGGTCTACGAAATTATGGGTGAATAGCTATGCATTTCCGAGGCGTGTACCCAGAGGTGCCACCGGATTAATGTATTGAACAGAGAAGCACCCTACGGTTCACGACAGTGAATTGCAATGAAATTTGTCTGCCGTTGGTCCCGTCTTTGCCCGGTAACGAACGGTGAACCATTTTTGGTTTCGTGCCAGCGACCTATCGATCGGCAAAATTCGTTGGTGAACATTGTTCAAAAGAAAAATAAGATCATCAGCATTACCAGACACAGCAACACCAGTGTTAACATTGATGGTTGACTACCGTTTAGTTAATGCAATAAAAAGTGGAAAAAGTGGAGGGAGGGGCCGAGTGCTACCCTACCGCAAGCATTTTCAGGGGCCTACATCTGCAAACGCTCAATTGGACCGTTTGGAAAGCAAATTAGAATTCAATCGCCACTAACATCGACGACCCACCACTTATTGCAATGTATCCTCTGGCGGCAAACTCTGAATCTCAAGGGACACGTTTATCAGGCTACAGTACGGGCCATTATTATGGCGTTGAGATATGGCATCCGTGAGCAACGGAGCTGAGACGTTTTTAAATCTTCGATCCCCGTGTAGGCTGATGCTGGCGAATCCGTAACGAGATGATCAGAAAACGAGTGTTCGGTTGTGCAACGGAGATCTCAATCGAAGATTTTGCCCAGCACCCGAAGCTTCGGTTTCTGGGTCATGATTTGCGCACGCCGAACCATCGCTTGCCGAAGACAGTGCTGTTCACCATGCCTAATTGAAAGTGAAAAAAAAATCATTCAGCTGTAGCACCCTTTCGGTGCCAAACTGCCATGCCACCAGAAGGAAGCACGAGGGCTGGGATACTGCCAGGTTGCCCAAGCCTAGACAGGGGAAGCCGAGAGGCAGAGGTCGGGTTCGAACCATACACCTTCCGGTCAGTAAATTCGCGCTCTAACCACTGAGCCACCTTACCCAATTGAGAATGGCGCAAGCAGAGATGTCGCCAACCTTTGACCTGGCAGACTGAAAGGAAATCGATTACGAACAGTCTGGCTACTGTCGATGCGACTCGCCTTCCAGGATGGGGTCCGAATGATTTCCCCTATGCATGGCTGGAGACGTTGCAAGATATGGCTGCTAATCGATGTCAACGGTATTCTTATTATCAATTTCCATCCTTATTGCCTGAATGAGTGTCTGGAAGTGTAGACACCTCGGAACGATAGTGGGATGCTAGCACTAAGTCCTCTCCTCTTCTACTTTTATTCTTTTATTCACAAGGCTTTCAAGTAAATTACGGCTGTATGACAGCGAAGCATCCGTGTTCGAGTGCTGATGTTATGATGCCGATGATAATATTTGCGGTGCTCTAACGCACGTGGGGGTCAGGGAATCCCATCTTGAAAAGCGGACCGCACAACACCCAAACTCTTCGTGACCTCTTTCACACCCTTTTAGCAAGTCACACTTTACCTAACTCGCACGTTGCGCCATTCATAATGAGGCACAGAAAGCAGCACTCATCTCGGTGGCCGAATATTCGGAGTACATAGCCACCACAGCTTGAACAGAATACGCGGAAGGTAGTCAGGACCAAAAGCAAGATCAATACTTGAGTAGAGATGTACATTGCATTACTTCTGAAGCTGAACGCGACTCCCTGTTCACAGTTCATGTAACACTATATCCTAGCAAACGGCGGAATGTAATAGTAATCTAGCGAATAAAAACGACGAAACCACTAAACGGCAACCTGCTCCGCTATAGAATAAAGAATATGGAGTATAGAGCAGGCCGATTCGAGGGTCTGAATACAATATTAGATAAGCCAAGAATTTAGCGGAAAACTATATTTACAAACGCGTCTGTAATAACGCAATGGAACTATTACAAAGGCACTAATATAGTCCATTGTACCACCACCATGGAGGTTTCTTTCCATGGCGCCAAACTGCATCCGGTCTCTTCTCTGGGTCCTCACTTGATTTTTCTGAATCAAGTTCACCTATCTCTTCTGTTGTCATGTTTGCTTCGTTTCGCTGCTTTTCGAGAAAAGCCTGGGTGGCCACGCGCGCTCGATGTGCAGCAAGATAAGTACGTGGATGCACTGGGAGAAAGCCGGCCAATCCAAGAAGTTCCGCCACTTTAGTGCTCGGTTCAGCCCCTTTAGCAATCCAGTATGAAATGCGCTTCAGATTAAGAGCGATCAAATGCTCTCCGTGATCTTTATTTGGAAACGGGTCCCATGATCCAACCTGTTCTATACCTTGGTCCTTGGTCCCCGACAAATTTGACTTTATCTGTTGAAATCGAAGCAAAAAGCATGTTACTGAATGCGGTAAAAATTGCGTGCTGCATACCGAAACTACGACTTACTTGAATTGTGTAAAACGGTCGGTTGGTACAACCCTCATGAACCAATACGATCCGCGGCCGGTGACGATGACGAATCGGATACATTCGGACTATGCGTCGTCCTGGAACAGAAGGAACAGGGGGCCACCAGGTGCTTGGTTTGTCGGGACCGGGAGTCCACTGGATCTCGGACGCTGTAGAGTTGGAGGTCGTGTCCGATGACAGACGGCTCTTGGTAAATAGGTAACAAGCTGATCTGAAGTATCTGCTGGAAAAGCATCTTGTTGCAACAGCAGTAGTCATCAAGATAAACCTCGCCGAACACCAGAAAGCTGAAAAAAGATTTTGAGACGACTGTGAGCAAATGACTAGACCTACACTTAAGGAATCAAGTGATCACCCTCAATGGCCCTCCGCGAAGATGGTTAGACCGTGGTGAACAGCCTCACGATCCTGTTGCAGCAGGGTCAGCAGCGCCAGACTTTTTCGGTCATGTTGATTATTGCGAAGGTGGTCACAGTCAACTATCAGGCGATCGAAGTGTGTGGGTTTCAGGGCGGATCTTTTCTAACCCGTCCTCCCTCAAAGGAAAAAAGGGGGCGAGATGGCTCAAGTGGTTAGAGCGCGAATTTACTGACCGGAAGGTCCGTGGTTCGAACCCGACCTCTGCCTCTCGACTTCCCCTGTCTAGGCTTGGGCAAACTGGCAGTATCCCAGCCCTCGTGCTTCCTTCTGGTGGCATGGCAGTTAGGCACCGAAAGGGTGTTACAGCTTAAAGATTTCTTTTTTCTTTCAAAGAAGAGAAGCATCGCTGGTTCGATAAACATGGGCACGCTAACCGCCTGAGGGAAATACCTTACGGCCTGCACAATTCTGTCGCAGAGGATTATATCCCCAGACCTCCTCGTAATGCGATTTCCCGCTGTTTTTCGTCGGGCTGCTCCCCGTTGGCCCTCCTGTCATGGCTGAAGCTTAGGAAACTGGATTCCAGCCAGTGTAACCCGCAGGATCATTGCAGACAGGCAACCGTAATAAGAAGACAGCTTTAGACCGGGGGTACGTGAAATTTGGGGCGAGATGGCTTAGTGGTTTGGGCGCGAATTTACTGACCGGAAAGTCCGTGGTTCGAACCCGACCTCTGCATCTCGACTTCTCCTGTATAGGCTTGGGCAACCTGGCAGTATCCCAGCCCTCGTGCTTCATTCGGGTGGAATAGCAGCTAGGCACCGAAAAGGTGTTACACCTGAACGATTTTTTAGATGAACTGGTCACACTCCACAGGTTGTGTTGGCCTAGTCACGTAGTTCCTACGTCAGTCGACCGAATTTCTCCCGGTGACCTTGTCGTGGAACAACGCGGAAGGTGATGATGAGTCAGGAGCGGTCAAACAACCACATCGAATTATGGGAGCCATTACTGGTCGTTGCCATCCTCCTGGACGGAGAACCCAGGACAAGACACATGAACTATTACAGACAGTGACATATATGATCGAGTCGCGCGTTCTCTATGAAGTCTACTATCTCTCCAGGATCTGCACATCAAATATAGCACCTATTGCCTCCAGTGTGCGGTTATTCCTCGCTAGCTCCACAGATCATCGGCGAACGAAGCTGTCGCAGGTATAACCACCGTACATATACGCGGTTTTACAGCTGACAATGGGAAATACACACACATACTTGGACTGAAGTTCCAGTTGCAGAACCGAACACACGTTTCCTAACTGTCTCTTTGTGGAATCGCTAGCACCAGCCTACAGGAACTAGGGTTTTGAGACAAGGGTTTTCGAAGACCTGAAGACGTCCCAGTTCTGCCTCATATAGACCATGCAAAAGAACAGCCCGCGTTGTAGCCTGCTGCACACGCTCTTTAAAAACAAGGGATACACCGCTTTATCGCCAAAGATGTTTAACATTGATGAAGCGATCCGAGCCCTAGTTATTCGTGCATTGGCGTTATCCGCCGCACTACAATCGGAACTTATTCAGTTTCCAAGACGTAAAACACTTCACAACCTCGAATCTCTCCTTGGATCTCAAAATAGAGCAGTAAAACTACTGACCGAAAGGTTCGTGGCTGGGAACCAATGTTGTGTTCCAATTGCTCCTGTCTAGGCTGGGAAACCTGACAATACCTTGGCCCCTGTTTTTTCTTGAAGCTGAATGTTGGCTCTGCACCAACAGTTTTCCACAGCCAAACGGTTTCTTTCTTCTTTTAGGTGGCATGTTAAGTGACTGGGTGTCCAGGAGCATGACCATACACATTGTGGGTGCAAAGCACATGCCAAAGGAAGAAATGACTTTGGTCAGTTCATCTAAAACACCTGCACCTCCCTTTTGTGCTCGAAGACGAGAACGATGTCGTTTGCATATTCCAGTTCGACAAGTTTTTCGCAAACAGATATTCCAACACCAAGGTTTCGACACCTTCCCGGCGCTCGTCTCATCATTTTGTCCATCAGGAAAATGAACGGTGGTGGAGGGAATGCGCATTCTTATCAAACACCACTGTGTCAGCTGGCCTTTGGAGAGTTCTCCGCATGGTCTCTCTCTAGTTCAATCTCTCCGGCTCACAAACCGCGAAACCAAGCGAGGTGGTTCCAGCTGTTACAGCATAGTTCACCGAGCATAAGGAAATGAGAGCCACGCGTTGGAAGCGATGGTCCAGTCTGTGCATCTATGACACATCCGAAAACCTGAGAATACAGACAACTTTGACAAGGTTCCGGGAAGCTGCATGCTGAAAAGACCGGTAACAGAGTCAAATGCATCTTGGAAATCTAGGAAGACCGAAATTGGGGTCGCTTATACTTATGGCGTCGTTCTAGACGGTGTGATTATTTGGTCAGTGCGACCATTACCACGTCGGAAGCCGGTTTTCTGCTTCTGAGTCAATGCTTCACAGGCCACGAGAAGGCGCCGAAAGAAAAGTGACGCCAAGAGTCACAGTAAAAAAGGATCTGTTTGATTTGAGTCATGCATACCCGTCACTGACTACTGAAGACTCTGGTACCGATTCTTCCCAGTTAACTTCAACAGTCCTTACCCAAAATGGGGCAAATAAAGCAGAAAAGCGCTGACTGGCGATCTCGCTTCCATAGTTGAACAGTGAGGGTGGAATACTATCCGGACCAGGAACTCGGTGGCGCTTGAGAGAACACATTCAGCCATAAAGCTCCGAGGTCGTAGAGATTTCCACCTTACCGTCCAGGGTTCTAGTTCGGATTGAGAGTCAACCGGGTGGCAGCATGTGGTGAGGAAAATTGTTCTTCGAAGTGCTCAGCCTAGCGGTCGAGTCATTCTATTTTCATTAAATATCATCATGGCATTTCGATCGTTCATAGCTTCCCGCACACGCGATTTTCGGGTGAATCACATCGATCAACCTGAATAAGCTCAGGGTATTTCCGATATTCTTTACTTTTTCCATTTCCTTAGCCTTCTGTCCCCATCACACGCACGCTGATTCTCACATAATGTCTGATATTTATCTGGCTTGAATTGTTTTGGACCGGTAAAAACGTTTCTCTGAGATCAATCAGTGCAACTGTTTTCTCTGGTATCCAGTAGCTGAGTGAAGCTACAACGGCGTTCCGCAGGCGAAGTTCCCGGTATTATGCACATTTGCACAATGGTTTATCTCAAGATGTGGCGATCTCGCTCCAGTGGGAATTGACATTTGATTTTGGAGCAGTTCAAAGTGTCAGGAAGCTAGTACTCAAAAATTCTTTTAAATCCGCGGTCTGTACCTAGCCGAGAGCCACTCATAATAATCGAACATCTGCAGTATGCATGCTGTAGAAGTGCCGGGAGACGGTGATCCTCCAAAGGTAGGGGTTCACAATTTCTGTTGATAGAAAACAGAAAGGAAGCCCAGGAGCCGAAACACAGTAAGAAAGGTTGTATATCCCCAATACTTACATATAAATCAACCTAACTGGCAGGCACTGTATACTGCACATCAAGTAGACTGGGCTGTTTGGACGCGGTACGTTCGAAATTGGTTTTGTTTTTTACTCGTGCGAATTTGAGAGAGAATTCTGTGGCTGTTTGATCTATTTACAGAAAAAAAATCGTTCAGCTTTAACGCCCTACCGGTGCCTAGCTGCCATGCCACCCGGAGGAAGCACGGGGGCTGGGATACTGCCAGGTTGCCCAAGCCTAGACAGGGGAAGTCGAGAGGCGGAGGTCGGCTTCGAACCACGTATATTCCGGTCAGTAAATCCGCGCTCTAACCACTTGAGCCATCTCGACCCCTTCTATTTACAGAGCTAACACGTCATTATATGAAATTTTTCAATGTAGCATAACATGTGCGTGAAAACCTGTCAGATTGCACGCCATTTCTGTGGTGAACCCACTTAGATCATGAGGCAGGTCATTGCAAGCTGCTCTCCTCAACAGCTATCGGTGGACCACAACAGATGTGGACGAAATGGACGTCCATCGAATGTTAGACGTGGAATGCAATGTCACGCCTGCCGGGCCTGGTGGCATTTCAAATGTACGGGTTTGCAGGATGACTAGATAAACCAACTCTCCTGACACGTTTGTCTGCACCAGCTGCCCCTACTTTAGGGGTGCGATGCGTTCCAAAACAAACAAGACAGCTGTCAAAAACGAAAACAAGTCTTCACTTCTGAGAGGGAAAGATCAGTGCGAATGTTCCGTTTTAATCGGG
>SJOL01006484.1:1084580-1095857 GCA_004794785.1 Opisthorchis felineus
CTGGCCCAGTAGCAGATGAAATCAAAGGTCAGCACACAGTGGTCACTATGTCCCAGTGGAGCGTTAATTGTCACCTGATCTACGAAGTGTCTTTCGTTGGTGATGACCAAATCCAAGAGGGATGGTTGTTGGCCGTCGCGCCCACCAGATACCGCGCAGACCAATTACCATCCCTGCTGGATTTGGTTGTCACCGATGGAAGACACTTCGTTGATCACGCGTTAATTAATGCTTCACTGGGACATAGTGACTACTGTGTGCTGACGTTTGATTCCACCTGCTACTAGGCCAGAAATACGGAATCTCAAACGTGGATTCGGAACTTCTGCCGTGCAGACTTCTCAGATATGAGTAGCTTCCTTGAGGAAGCTAAAGTGAGATCAGCTTCAGTGGAAGGTTTATCCAGGACCGTTGACCCGAAAATTCATTAGGCTGACGTGATGTTCGTTCCGAAAAAACCAGCGCTCAGTCGGATGGATCAAAAGCTACCTAAGAGGATTCAGCGTCTTCTGGAAAAGAGGTTCTAACTATTTTTCCAACATATAACTACAGATGATACAGAAGACGAGCTGGCATTTCGAAAAATGTGGAATTGCTGTAAATCAGAAATCTGCCAATGAAACATACGAAAACAAGCACGACACTGGAACTCGCCCGAAAAAAAGTGCTATTTAAGTACATGAGACACCACCGGAGAAATAAGCCAACAGCCTCCTCCTTGAGGCACAGAAACCGTGAACCCACGAGTGAACGAATAGTGGTATCTGAAGTCCGCAGAAAACCCTATACAGGCCTGTATGCTGGCCCAGCGACCTCGTCACATCCAATATTGTCAACAACGAACGGCTCCTAATCAAATTGGTCTTCACTGAAGGGGACATTCGTCAACTCTTGCACAAGACAAACCCCTTCAGTGCATTGGAGCCAGACGAGGTCTGCCCAAGGATCCCAAAGGAAACGACACGCACACTGGCAAAGCATTTCTTCCTGGTGTTCCGTCAGTCTCTCGACGAAGACAACCTTCCATCTGCCTGGAGGGAAGCGATTGTCACGACAATCTACAAAACTGATGACCGAGTATCGCCCGCAGCCACAGGCCTATTAGCCTCACTAGCGTATTGCGCAAGGTGATGGAACGCATTCTGGAACGGGCCATCTTGAATCACCTAAAAAACACAACCCGATATCCCCGGAGCAACACGGATTCCCCCTAAACCGTTCTTAAGTGACGAACATGCTCGCATTTCTGAAGAGCTCAATCAAGGACGAAGGACGAAGGACTCAAAAATGCCACCATATTTTTCGACTCCTCGAAGGTATTCGATCGAGTCTCGCACGTCCGCTGCTCCACAACCTCGAGTGTTATGGGGTTCCAGGGGATATTCGACGCTGGATTACGGCGTTTCTGTCAGACAGGACATTCCGAGTGACGGTAGGGGCGATGAACTCTTCTTCAGTGCTGGTCTCCAGTGGGGTTCCTCAAGGCTGTTCGGAAACCATTTCTGTTTCTGATCTACGTCAACGACCTTCTAGCTGTTCTTTCAAGTCCAATCTAATTTTTGCAGACGACTTGAAATCGTGGAGTTCAAATGCCAGTGCCCTCCAAATGGGTATCGACGCTGTAAAGCAGTATTCGTTGGGCCAACGCCTTCCCCTGAATGACGGAAAGTGCGTCCATGTCATTCGGAGGGGACTCAGAAAGCGCCGTTGTCGTACACGGTAAGAATGGACCGTAGGACATTACGAGAGTAGATATCAAATAGGACTTAGATATCTGGCTCTCTTTAAAGATGCCCTTCTCACTGCACCATGAAAATTGGCTCAAAAGGAATTTGCTGTTCTACGGATGATTCAGCGAACCTTTCCCCGTATGACTCGCATGGACTTTTAGATACTTTAGGGGCCTACGCCAGACCGCTTCTTAAATATGCCTATTAGGTTGTCTACTCGGGACGCATGAAAGGCATAACCCTCACTGAGTGTGTCCAACGAGCTGCTACGAAAAGTGTTGCCGGCCTTATTTCCTTGGATTATGAAACGCGTCTTACGGCACTAGACCTCTTTTCCCTGGAGTGTCGTCACCTTCGAAGAGACCTGTTTGAACAAGGATTGGCCGACGGGTTTTTTTACCCTTGGCCTAACTAGCACACGGCGGAGACATGGTAAGAAAGTTTCCAAGCTCAGAGCACACACATTTATTAGGCAACAGTTTTTCCCATTCCGGATAGTTTGTGCGTGGAATATCCTTCACCCGATGGTTGGTAGGGCTGCATATAGTACCCAGTTCGAGACACTTTTAGACGACCTTTTTTGCTTGTACCATTCAGGTGAACAGAAGCCGCTGAACGACGAGAACAAACCCGACCCGGGAAGCCTCGATCTTATATATCAATCCGTGAATCCGTGGGCAAGTATCGTGAGCCGGCCACGAAACAACGCCCTGATTGGTCAAAATATGGGTCAATCAGATTCGGATGTTGGACCCTGAGCTGCTCTCCCCACTACGATCCTCGATGAGTATTCTGTGGGCACTTTATACATATTGTCGTAGCCATCCCCTTTCGAATGCATTTGAGGTTGTCTCAAGCTATCCTTGGCAGCGCAACAATCTGAGGACCAACAAGGTAGTTGGAAGTCCGGCGATAACCCGAATCCACGATAACGGCTCTGGTAGAGAAAAAAAAGCAATTCCACGAGGGCAACAGAAATTCTAGAAGATACTTAGGCCAGGCTAACTGAGCCTCTGATGTGCAGTATGTCGGTGGGCGTAACAAACTTGTTTGGAATCCATCCTCTTCCAGATATGTTCACGGATTCAAGGACTGATACACGGGACTGAGGCTTTCGGCCAAGCTTCCCGGGTCGGGTCTGCCCCTGTCGTTCAGCGGCTTTCATTCACCTGAAAGGCATAAGTGAAGAAGGGTGCGGAGCTGCTCTTTTAGTTCTCAGCGCAGGGCGGAAGGGTTACCGACGCGAGGACTCACATAAAAAAGAGTCCAGACCTGTTGTGAACTCGGTATTAGATGTAGCGTGAACAACCGTCGGAAGAATGTTATTCCACGAACCAAATGCCCGAAATGAGAAAAAATTTTGCCCGATAAAATTTTGCTCTCTGAGCTTGCAAACCTTCTCATAATGTCCCCAACGTGCATTAGTTTGGTCAACAGTGAAAGTTCTGTCGTCCAAGTCTTGTTCAAACAGGGCATAAGTAAGTATTAGGTGTCCTCGGAGGCGACGATACTCCATGGGAAACAGCTTAAGCACCGCTTCCATCTCACTTGCTGTATCCAATTTCAACAACGAATCTGGACTAAATTTAAAAAAGTTCGTTTGAAGCGAGGAAGCGTTTAAAACCGTCTGTGGTCGGTTTTATGGAGCGCGGAAGGTTTCAACTGATGCTGTGGAGGCCGGGGACAGCTAAAACAAGTTCCTGTTATTTTGTATGCTTCCCAAAATTTGCCGGGGCCTCGGCCTCACAGGTGATACGAAGTCCTTGCCTAAATATTCTGCGGAGGTCTCTGCTCAGTACTCGTTTCTAGCATCTGAAAATCATCAAGCAGGATGCCAGAGATTCCATTACGCATGCCGGCGTGGTCTACAATGACTGTGAGCGTCTCCGGCCAAGGAGGGAATCAAATGGCTAGCTTTCGTGTCTAACCTTCAATCGCCAAATGGATGCAAACGTATAGATCAAACCATTATGAACCGCGCTCAGAATTCATACTTAAGGCACCTTCCACCGAATTTAACCATTTCGGTGGATTTTCAGTCTGTGCTCCCAACAAAATCCATAATTTTCTATACAGCTCGCGTTCTGGCTCGTGTGTTGGCACCATCTCACTCTTCCAAGGAACCATTATGCCCGGCTCCACAACAGCGACACCAGTGAGTCTCCACAGTTTCACTGTACACCATGATCCTGTGGTTCCTGTTACCATCTATACGCCCTGCCAATCCCTCCACTTCATCATCCCTACTTACGCTTTTTGTGACCCTGGCCATGAGCTCAACAGTCCAAAGCCAGGAGGCCTCAGCGGTGGTTTTAGGTTTTAGTTCAACTTGACCGGCTGGATGACGCCAACTCTGCTGCTTCACCAGATCTGATGTTCTGGTTCCTCATTTACAACCATTTACACTCTTCTTGTCATGTGTCAAGCAGGAAGCCTCTTGTTTTGCCCTCCCTCGCTTTGTTTTTGCCCGCCACCTTCAAATCCTACCAACCTGATGTTGCTCGATGTTCTCTCCAAACAAAGCATAGTAACTGTGCCTCCCTGTCCGTGCCGGTTTAGTGATGACCACGTCTACATCGGATAACGCCCCCCGCCTATGACGCTGTCCCTTTTCCCAAAACCCCTGTACCCACAATCCCCGCCAGTCATGCCTTTATTCGGACTCTAACCTTATGATCATGCCTGACGGCATGCCACCCACAAGTTGGGAATAAACATTATCATTATCACTGTCAGTGCCTCACTGACCCCAAGGCTAATGCTGCAACATCTAGGCATTCTCAGCCCTCAGCCACATGTGGTACGCATAGCAACGCAAAAGAACAATGAGATTCACCCTGACATGAAAGCGAACCTAGAACCCAATGCACTGCTCATAAAGTTGCTGAAAAATCTTCTTAAGAACATCATAAACGGGAGATTCAGCTGGTTTCCAGGTGAGTCTTCCATCAAAACCAAATTGATATGCAAACGAGTGTGTTTGTCGGAACCTAGAACCTGATCGGATGGACGCACTGAGTGCACCGTTTGTGGTGCTCTTGTTGAAAATCCAAAATTGATCATGAGCTCAACCGCTCCAAAAGTTCGGTGGGGTTTAGTCAATTAATAGATGCCAATTCACCAACTACGTAGACCCTCATCTACTAGGTCTGCACGAGGGTGACTGGTCCCACATATCGGAACAAATATTTAATACCGTCATAACGAAACAAACGGGGATGGATGCCATTTGTTCACAAAAAATCACACTTTTGTTGTTCCCTGATCGTCACATTTGCGGTCAAACTTTAGGCCGACCATAGCGTACGCACCACAGTGGTATTCCAGCTGCGATTTTCACTGTCTTGAGTACCCTCACGTCAGCTCGTTTTGGAGAATCATACCGACGGTCCGCATCGTTGTACGTGATGTTTTAACATTTCACTCCACTATTCCGTGGTCAAGCGAAAAATTCGACTGTTCCCTGAAAAGCCAAGCAGAGTGGACCAGCAGAGTGAGAAAGACAGGAGTCGTACAGGGGCCAGGCGCTGACTCGTGGGTATCATACGCGACATGCAAGTGAATGTCTGTTGAGCACTACTTCAAACAGATAATAATAATAATAATGTTTATTCCCAACTTGTGGGTGGCATGCCGTCAGGCATGATCACAAGGTTATAGTCCGAATAAAAGCATGACTGGCGGGGATTGTGGGTACAGGGGTCTTGGGAAAAGGGACAGCGTCATAGGCGGGGGGTATTATCTGATGTAGATGTGGTCATCACTAAACCGGCACGGACAAGGAGGCTTAGTTACTATGCTTTGTTTGGAGAGAACATCGAGCAACATCAGATCGGTAGGATTTGAAGGTGGCGAGCAAAAACAAAGCGAGGGAGGGCAAAACAAGAGGTTTTATTCCTGACACATGACAAGAAAAGATCATATGATGTCGTTCAGTAGAAGCAAAACGAAATTAATTTCGCCAGAACTATAGGGTTTTCGAGGTTACGAATTTTACGGGGGGTTAGTCTAATCCCGTTCCACACTTCAGTGATATGTTGCATATAACATTTTGTTTGAGTAAACAAACTTTCAAGGTCACTGACGACCGTCGATTCACATACGATTGCCAGTTTACGGGATATAGCACAAAATCCAATCCTGGCACATTTTACCGTTTCGCGGCATTCTCCAAATGGGAGATAACCTCTACAGAATGTCCAGTGCAAACTCCAAACTGCAAAATAGTTGAAACACGTTTCAATGCGTTGCATTCATTAGACTTATCAAACAAGATGAGTTTGTTCAGCGATCTTCGGCCCAAAACTGTTTATTTGTTAAGCTCGCATTGCGTTCAGTACAGTGATCGAAGACAACTTGATGTATTTCCAGTAGTGATGCAAGCATACATCTCTGTGAATGACTCCATTCTCAGATGTGCACAAATAGTTGGTAGATAGTGCAGTGTTTTCAGATATCCGCATATGAATCACCAACATAACGACATCTGTCCCATTGGAAACAGTGTAGCCTCTTAGTTCGAATACTCTACCCATAGCCAACCGCAGTAGCACTCTTACTAACTGGGGACACCGTTATTGGACAGGGATTATCAGCTCCCGTTCTTGCGTTTCTGAACCGACATTTGTGATCCTCAGTATCCCTTTATTGCTGAAAAATCTTCCACATCCCAGACACACATAACGCGTTGAAAGTCGCCCTCTATTTCGGGCCACCATGGGGCTATTTTTAATATCTTTCATATGGGTTTGAGCCTCATCTAACTCGTCGTTTATGCCGAAATATGCCACCCATCTTCATGTCTATACTATCGGAATACGTGAGCTGCTAAGCTGATGCAGATACGATCTAACTCCCTCTGAGCACGACAATAATCTAGGGGGAACTGCATATTTTAGGTCATCTCATTGCCCCAGAAAAAAAATCCTCCAATCTCCATCAAAGTAACATACAGTTCCACTAAACCACCGATTCCGGCGTTGTCCTCAAAGCGGTTGGTGGACCCTGAATCTCAGCAACCCAATCCTTTCAATGCATTGGTCTGGACTTGTCCTGGTTGTCACTTACCTGACAAGATTACGAAATACAAGCGAAGGACAACTGTCCTTTCGTCCGGTTTATAGAAAATGCACTGAGTAGTATGAAGATACTCTGCGAGGCTCACGACTAACATCGACGTGTATGGCGTTGCCACCTTCGTCTCAGTTGGTGTTGCGGCACCCCACGTCTAATTCTTCAGTCAGACATAACACACATGTTCCTCCTGCTTGTTCTATGAAGTGATCGTAAACATATAAAATATAAAAAGCTTGCTAGTCAATGAACACCAGCTGTCACGGCCAGTATCTGTTGGCTGTTTTTGCCATGCACCATTCATTGCTTGGATCTGACAGCAATGAATCAATGACTGGCGAACCATACTCTTAATATCCTTTTCAGTTCTTGTAGTAGCTTTCACTTACACTACAGCCCTTAGTCATTAGCTCGCTGATCATTGTATGGCTGCCGTCTTCCTTCACATTAACCCCCCGCAATTTGCACAGCGGAGACCATCTGATTGAATTCTTTGACTGAGCTAAAAACTACTTCAGCTCCCTTTCTAACTCATACTGTCATCACCCGTACGAAATGATCAAGCGGCTAGCTTCCTTGCTCGCTACCTCGGCGGCTAACTCCTCATCTTCCCAAAATTACGCAACTACTCCTGCCTTGGCCTCGTGCCTTCTGATCGACTGACGCTCAGCGCAAACACGAGACATAACTCCTAACACAAGTGATAGTCTCTTGCATCGCTGCCTGAATGTACTGCATACACGCCAAGTACAAGCTCACTAATAATGACTTGCTGTGTCCTCATACTACGTCGGCAACCTCAGCTAGTCCTTTGGTGCTAGGACAGCCAACAAAATCCATCCTTTCATAGCCCCCGAAACCGCCAAGACGGGAAGCAAATCAGTATGCCGCAGAGGCCCCTTCGAAGCCTTGGACTCAAACCCGACGTACAACTATTAGGTCTGCTATCCTCTCTGGTTACACACCTCTAGGCTTCTCGCCTTCGGAAGCAGCAGAGACAATGTTGAAATGATTGTCCACTAACTGCCTCAGCCTTTTCAAAAAACTTTGCGACATTAAACAGTCAGTTTACCTTGAACAGCCGTTCATAATAGCACTCACTGAGACCTGGCTCACACCAGATGTCTCTGACGCGGAGATCTCGATAGATGGCTACTCCATTTTTCGAGCTGACTCAAAACGAGGGAGGGCTGGTGGGGTAGCTTTGTACCTACATGCGGCCCTGACCATCCCGATTGTCCTCTCTGNTTCAGCAGTTTGGAATGAACAGATCATGCAGGCATCTGGGACCAGGTGAGGAGCTTATTCGTATTTGCAGTTAATAATAATGATAATGATAATGTTTATTCCCAACTTGTGGGTGGCATGCCGTCAGGCGTGATCATCAGGTTACAGTCAGAATAAAGGCATGACTGGCGGGGATTGTGGGCACTGGGATTTTGGGAAAAGGGACAGCGTCATAGGCGGGGGCGTTATCCGATGTAGACGCAGTCATCACTAAACCGGCACGGGCAGGGAGGCACAGGTACCATGCTTTTTTTGGAGAGAACATCGAGCAAGATCAGGTCGGTAGGATTTGAAGGTGGCGGGCCAAAAACAAAGCAAAGGAGGGCAAAACAAGAGGGTTCCTGTTTGACACATGACAAGAAAAGTGTAAATGGTTGAAAATGAGGAACCAGAACATCAGATCTGGTGAAGCAGCAGAGTTGGCGTCATCCAGCCGGTCAAGTTGAACTAAAACCTAAAACCACCGCTGAGGCCTCCTGGCCTTGGACTGTTGAGCTCATGGCCAGGGTTACAAAAAGCGTAAGTGGGGATGATGACGTGGATGGAGTAGCTAAACGCATAGACGGCAACAAGAACCTCATGATCATGGTGTACAGTGAAACTGTAGAGACTCACTGGTGTCGCTGTTGTGGAACCGGGCATAATAGTTCCTTGGAAGAGTGAGATGGTGCCAACACACGAGCCAGAACGCGAGCTGTATAGAAAATTATTGATTTTTGTTGGGAGCACAGACTGAAAGTCCACCGAAATGGTTAAATTCGAACGACAGGTTCAGCAGTTTGGAATGAACAGATCATGCAGGCATCTGGGACCAGGTGAGGAGCTTATTCGTATTTGCAGTTAATAATAATGATAATGATAATGTTTATTCCCAACTTGTGGGTGGCATGCCGTCAGGCGTGATCATCAGGTTACAGTCAGAATAAAGGCATGACTGGCGGGGATTGTGGGCACTGGGATTTTGGGAAAAGGGACAGCGTCATAGGCGGGGGCGTTATCCGATGTAGACGCAGTCATCACTAAACCGGCACGGGCAGGGAGGCACAGGTACCATGCTTTTTTTGGAGAGAACATCGAGCAAGATCAGGTCGGTAGGATTTGAAGGTGGCGGGCCAAAAACAAAGCAAAGGAGGGCAAAACAAGAGGGTTCCTGTTTGACACATGACAAGAAAAGTGTAAATGGTTGAAAATGAGGAACCAGAACATCAGATCTGGTGAAGCAGCAGAGTTGGCGTCATCCAGCCGGTCAAGTTGAACTAAAACCTAAAACCACCGCTGAGGCCTCCTGGCCTTGGACTGTTGAGCTCATGGCCAGGGTTACAAAAAGCGTAAGTGGGGATGATGACGTGGATGGAGTAGCTAAACGCATAGACGGCAACAAGAACCTCATGATCATGGTGTACAGTGAAACTGTAGAGACTCACTGGTGTCGCTGTTGTGGAACCGGGCATAATAGTTCCTTGGAAGAGTGAGATGGTGCCAACACACGAGCCAGAACGCGAGCTGTATAGAAAATTATGGATTTTGTTGGGAGCACAGACTGAAAGTCCACCGAAATGATTAAATTCGAACGACAGGTTCAGCAGTTTGGAATGAACAGATCATGCAGGCAGCTGTGGCCAGGTGAGGAGCTTATTCGTTGTTGCAGTTAATAGAACGAGTGGGCGGGAGGGTACATTCGAGAATTGGAAGGAAATAGTTGCGTGTATGCTATCAAACTGGGTATGGCAGTGCCGTGCCATCATTGGCCTGACATACTTCGGTTTTCGGACAGCCCCGTAACGGACTTCACCTAAAAGGTCATTGGGCTGGGATGTGCAATGCTCTGAACAGCGGGATCTTTAGGGTTTTTTTCGGTCCAGTTTGGGATCCCTGTGGGTGTAGATTCATAGGCCAGGTGGAGTGGATTACAGCCAACCAGGTCGTCCATACCTGATATTGTCGAAGTTCTAAGCCTGGGAAGACAAGGGAATGGGGTGAGTTTAGCAAGGCATGGTGAGTTTGAGGAGACATCAGATGGGATAATGTGCATTAATATATATATATATATATTATATATATATAGACTTGACATCTACCGCTATTAGGGCGGTGACAGTGAGTGACTATATGAGATGGGATAGGGATGGATTTGCACTTAGTCAACAAGGAACCAAGCAAGGGTTGGGTTTGCTAACATATGATAGTGAAGTACAAGAGATCTTGTGCAAACCGACATGAGCACGCAGAGAAGTAGTGTGGTTGGGGAAATCAGAAGTATAAGGACTGACGAGGGTGAACTTCCGAGATGATGGGCTAGCTTTATTACTTAAGTTGGGCAGCAAAATAACCTAGGAAAGAAAGTAAGTGTAGGTAAGAAATTGTCACCAGTCCCAGAAGCACTGCTATCAGCTTCAACTTAACAAGTGGTGCATGGCGAATAAATAGTCTTTGGACACTCGTCTTGCACGCTGGTAGCAGAGGGTTAGGAACCTCTGTTTACATATATTTCTCATTGTATATGTTCACTCCCGGGAGAAGCAGGCACGTGCGTGTGAGTTGTTTGGCTGACTAAGTTGGCTTTAGTGTGGTACAACCCCAATATGACAAAGGCAGCTGCAGCTCCGTACGTCGATGTAAGGCATGGGCATCACAGGGTCTTTAGGCTATCCCATCTGTGTTTTTTTACGAATTTCTTTCTCCTTTTTTTACAGACGAAAGTCCAGTTTTTTCTTTTTTTAATCGTCTGTAGTTTATAGCTTTGCCAGTTAAATGACCACCGGGACGAGTCCAGCCCAGCGGCAACAAACAGAAACAACAGTCCTCTTTTATTTTGGTTTCCTGAAATAAAGGCCATGCTCAGAACCACCGGCGATGGGCGAAGCACCCGTGCTACTGGAGGGGTGATGGGTATACGAACGCACCATGGTGCTACCAGATCTGCAAGATTGCATGCCATCATGCAGTCGTAATCGTGGCTTGTGCAATAATAAAAAACTTCCAGCTACCAGATATTTTATCTAGTCGGGGGAAAGCCAGGCCAGTAAAACAGCTCAGTCATTTCGAACAAGCAAACGGCAAACAGCTGCTGGAAAAGACAGGTCGCGGAGGAGGACAATGAGGCGGTAGCTACCATTGGGACAATGGGAACAGAACGGAGATGTCCAGAGCGTGTGATCCATGGCTCAACGATGACGGAGCGGGAGAT
>SJOL01006485.1:22199-60644 GCA_004794785.1 Opisthorchis felineus
CAACACAGAGTTATGGCAAATGGGCGTAAATTACGCTACTCATGAGTAGTCAAACAAATGGGAAAAATAACCGCCGATTGTCGTTGGTTCGCAGGAGGAATCAGCAGCTTCCGTGCAACTGGAAATAAGCATGAGGCCTGAGATACTGTCCAATCCAAGACAGGAGCAGTCGAAAAGTCGGGTTCGGGTTCGAACCACGGACTATCCTGTAGTTTCGCGCCTGAACCATAGCTAAATCGATTACTGATTGTCGTCCTGGAACAGTTGTGTAGACTCTAGTCATACACTTGTTGATTTCTGCTCCCCTTTGCGCATTTTGGAGTGCGCAAGGTACCTCGCCCGGCCATTGAGATGCTCTCGGATCCTGATAGGAAGCAAACCATGGAGGAAATGACATCTGCGCGGGTCGGAACGCTTAGTGTGTCCAGAGAGCTGAGGAGGTGGAGGAAGCGAGAAACTCTGGGAATGTTCGAAAACTGTTCCAGCTGATACGTTCAACAGTCTCAGAGAGGCCTGTGGTGAGCGAAACAATCAAGGGCTCACTTATCTTTTAAAAAACGCCTGAATCGTTGCGCTGAGCACTTTTAACAACAGATCAAAAGGGCACCCGAACTTTTTTAATTGGAGTCTCAACCGGCCTTGGGGCCCCAGATAGTAAACTTGAACCCTCAGACGGCTGCGGAACTACGCGAATGCCTTGTTCCCCTCGAGCGTCACGGAGCTACTGGTCTTGACAAACTCCCACTCGTCCCGTTTATGGTTAGAGGTGAAATCCTCAGTTGATGTTTGAACAACTTATTTACCCTTATCTGAATGAAAAAGACCGCTCACCCAACTCGGATGATTCGATAGTACTACCTGTTTTGAAAAAAGGTGCTCACACTGAATGTGGCACCCACAGAGGAATCAGCTTGACCCCCGTTGTAACTAGACTGCGCGTCGCTTATTTGACGTCTTCTTATGCATGAAGGCGGGATCCGAGAAAAGCAGGCGAGATTACGGGAAATAGGTTGTGTGAACCACATTTTTACATTCTGTCAAGTTTTAGAGCAACAGTATGGGTCTAGGTGCCTCGGTGTTTCTTGACTTCAAGAATGCGTTCAATCCTGTTGACCAGTTAGTTCTTTTCAACGCGCTTCCGCAACAGGGTATGCCCCGGAAGTTCGTGAATATCATGCTCTGTTTGTGTTAACATACCTGTGAGCGCTTGAGAGTGTATGAGGAGCTCTTCACACGCTCTTCCACAAACAGTGCTGTCCGACAAGGCTGTCTACTCTCTCCATTCATATTTAATTTCGTCACCGATGAGGTATTGTGGCGAACCCTGGAGGATCCACAAAATCCCGGTATCTCTCCGAGCAAGAAGCCTATCGACGTGGAATATGCAGACGACATTGTTCCCATTTTTTTAAAAAAGAGCGGCAGTTGCATGCATTACTTGAAAAGCTGACCAAGGTCGTCCAGTCCTTCGACATGTGCTTCGCGCCCACAACGTGCAAAGTCGTGTTGCAGGACGTACAGTCTTTGAACATGTATGTGAGAATTCAGGCAATGATACTGGAAGTTGTGGTGCGCTATACGTATCTTGGAAGTTGCATTAACTGTGAGGGTAGTGTAACAGACGAACTGAACGCACGAATCTTAAAGCCCAGAGTTGCCTCTTCAAATTTGCACCAATATTAGCGTCAAAAAGGCATATTGCGTGGTCCCGGATTACAGTGCGGGCTGTATTGTTGTACAATTGCTAAATTCGTCCAATTCGGGCGGAAGATCTGAAACACCTTTAGGTCTTTGACCACTGTGGCTGGAATCGGCTGGAACCAATGAACTCGCAATGAGGTGATAAGGAAACGGGTCCTTGGTGAAGTAAAGGGTACTTTTCTCATGGATTGCATCAACTACTGGGAACTAAGGCGGCTGGCCTTTCGTTATGCATGCCGAGTTACGCCTAGAAGTCCCTCGAAGGTGCTCAGAATGTGATATACCGGAAGGAAATGAAGCTGTCGACCTAAAGCTATCACCTTGTCGTGGTGGTTGGGCTTCAGTGCTGCAATGACCCTATGGGCTATACTGGCTAGAACTCAGTTCCCTTAGGTTCATCCATACGAGGATGTCCAACACTGAGTAGCCCTACGAAGAACAGCGAGTTCCCGTACCGCCAGAAATCGTATTACGAGCGGTCTTGGGGTAGTCGTACTGTCCTCTGCAATAGGAGTGTGAAGAGTAGGTGTTTCCTTCAGGTGACCAGCATCTCCATATTTATGGAAGCAGTGATGTTGCCTCCCCCCGGGAATGACGTGTTAACAGACGTTGGCCCTAAAGGCCGCTCACTACGATTGCCCAACGGTTGACTGTGATCACCGGTGCATCATTCAATACGGTCGGAATACTACTAAAACCAAAGAGTCTGGTGCTGCTCAGAAGTCACCTGTTGTGCGTAGCCGACGACCATCCTGCAGAGGATTTGGAACGAACACAGAATACCAGTGTTATGGAGTTCCTCGACCGTCGTTCCAGTCTTCAGAAAGTGTGTAAGAACGTCTTGAAAACCATCGTGGTATCAGCCTGGTGGCCATGGCATCCAAGGTGCTCTCTGGCATTATTTTGCGTAGGTTGGTCGATAATCGGGAGAGTGATTCGTCAGAATCTAGTTGGGTTTTGCCCTGGCCGAGGATGCTTTGAACACATCATCATCTCGAAACATTTTGTAGCGGTTAATGCCCCTAAAGACTCTGAAATGAACAGAACAAACTGTTAATGTCAGTCAGGTATAAGTCACAATAAAAACAATCCAAGGAAATCTTGACTCAGATCACGAGAGGAAATTCCGAAGGTCCGTATGTGAAGGTCCACGGATGTGAAATGATAGATCCAGTATTTGCAGCTAAGATTTTCGTTTACATCACCCCGTAAAAGCCAAGTCCTTTAGCGCGAGAATGTGTATTTTTTCAGTAAGACAAACTTTGTTCAATAATGTGACTGATATTGAAATGGGGAAAAATAGCAGTTTACAATTGCTACAAGTTCTTGAACAGTGCCACTCTTTCATACGCCCCACATTGATCGTTTTTCTTGATGTCAAAACTACTTTTGACTTTGTCGATCGTTAGGAACTTTAGCGGTGTCTGTCGATCAGGGCTGTCCCTTCCCAGTTTATATCCCTCATGAGGACATTGTGTGCGAACTCCTGTGGACGTTCCCCAGCAGAAATTGAGTAGGCGGACGATATTGCTCTCCTTGGTTCAGATCCTTTCAAAATGCAAACCGTTTTGAATGACCTAAATAATTCTGCCGAAAGGTTTGGGATGTGCTTCACATCTGCAAAGTGTAAAGTGCTGCTACAAGACTGGATGGGATCAAACCCAAACCTTATGCTTGCGGATCAGGCAATTGACCTGACATATAAATTTGTATATCTGGGCAATTGTATAAGTTCTAATGGATTGGCTGGAGATGAGAATACTTCTCGAATCGGGAAGTTCAGGGCAGCTTTTACTAACCTCCGACACCTATGGCGCCGACGTGACGTGAGTTTGTCTGTCAAGGGTAGAGACGGATCCGAGACGTGGATTCTACGCGCAGAGGATATACGAAAGATGTCAGTGTTTGGTCATCAATGTCTCCGGTGCATTGGTCGAGTCTGGTGGAAGCATCGGATTAACTCTGTCTTGCAGAGCTCTTTTCGCCCAGCCCTGTGGTAAGTGGAAGTGACTGAGAGGCGGACAGTGTATGACCTGGCAACGAAGTGTGAAAACACTAACCAGTAAACTGAGTCGGGTCGACAACTACCGCTACTACTGCTTTCTGGAATGGGACACCGAGACTCAACTCACCATTGGCTAATGTCGCTTGCAGAAATGACCCGGTCGCGCAGTCAGTGACGCTCGTGCATCAAAGCCATCGCTTTCAATGCGTAGCTACCCATTTCCGGAATTAACTGAACCTTCTATCGACTCCAATCCTTGGCTGTATCTCCCACACTCTCCCACTTTCCGGTGATCGAAACTGTAGCGGTTGGGACCAATGTACCCATGGTACGTGGTTTAAAGCTAATAAATTGAATTGAATTGATTGGAGGTAGTGCAGGATGTTACGATACGTTTGGGCGGTGTCGGCGCTATTTGCATTCTAGGGTAGGGTCCACGTGACCCTCCGTGTACTTAGGTGGAGACACTGACGATATGACGGCTAACCGATGTGAGTGGCGTTCATGCTGCCAGTTTCTCTCCAGAACGTCTGACTGAATGTTAGAGGTGTAGGTACCTCGGATGTTTGTTGTAGACCAGCTCTGGGTCCCTTTTCCCTCCCAATTTTCTTCTTCTCACGTCAAATAAGTTGACGTGGTTGCACGGCAGCGAATCACCAGTATTCTTGTATGGTGTTGATGTCACTGATGGTGTCGACGGTGCCTGACAGGTCCTCATGTAGCCTGAATTACTATCGTCTCATTGTTAGTTTGACCATCCGGCTCACGGTTTTTATGTCGGGTTGCTGTCCGGCGGACTTGTTCCACGTGGAATCGAGACTCATCGTTTAGTTCGAGTTTGCATTGATGCCGATGGCCTCGACGTTATACCTCCCAACAGCCTGTTCTCCGTAAACTGGGCTGAAGATTATTATCCGCATCGTCGTTGTTGTTAGCCATAAAACGTGCGGGTGGTGTTGTGGTCCTAAATGCAATAATTTTTCCATCGTAGTTATTTCTTTCATCTGATTCCCTAGGGAACTTGGGTTTTAAAAGAGAAATTGGTGATAGAATATTAGCATCACCTATAGGAAACAGCATTGTATATCGTATAGGCCGGACCTGAAACCTCATCTGGTTCCAGGAAATACGGCCTTTTATCGAGGATGTTTCATTACTGAGCGGTCATTCTAACCCGAAGTCTCTTCTTGAAAACACGATTAGTTATTTTCAGGTGCACTGGGATGGATGCTGTATGAACCAGTATGGGGTCAACTTGAAGTTCTCCAATTTTCCGATTCGGTGTTTATCAGGACTGTTAAAACCAAAGACCCCGTAACTCTGTTCTCTTGTTGACGTCTCTGACCACCTGTTGTGATGTACTCTGTTTGTAGTCTGCTAGCCTACTGAGAGTGTAAGAGCGATCAATTGGATGCAATGAATAGCACGAATCAACCACGAAAATTGTCAGCATCACTAAATGTTTCTACTCTATGTGATCAGCACGGCGGGAAAATACAGCTGACGCGACGCCAATCAGTATTTTAACGCTTTTCGGTCAGTTCTCCACATAAAACCTACACTTATGATTCCACAGCTTGGTGATAATCAAGTAGGCACGTAGACACGCGACTCCGTCCGAAATCACTTCCAAAGTAAACTCGTTATACATAAATCTCTTTTGCACCCACAGAATATACTATTCACGAAATACACTCATTTACACCCTAATTTGGTTTTAACTAGAGACTCAACCGAATTATTATACGTCGACCATGTTGTTGCAGTTCGAGCAAATTTTGATTACTTCTGTGACCGGCATTCACTCCTCCGAAACTTCCACGTAGGAATGATGTATGTAATGTTTCATTCTATTTACATCTCATTTCTCTAGTAAATGGGTGGGTGATCCAAACATGCTTTGGATGAACCTCTCGCCTATGCTGTTTGGAAAATTTTATTCAGTTTTTTTACCATTCTGTGTTATTGTCCTTTTCAGGGTGGTATGGGCGCTGCATTGCTAACTCAACCAGAGAAAGTGAAAGAGGTATAGTGTTGTTTTCATTGCTTTATTGTGTTAGAAACAGTAGTCGATTTGTGACTTTGGTTATTTCAGCCGGTGACCGCTTTCGTACAGCGGTACCACGAATCAGGTTTATTCAGTGTGAATCACGGCGTTTCGATCCCTAATCTGGTGTGCACCATAACGTTTGAACATGATTTATTCTGCTTGCCCTTTTTAAAAAAAACCTTCGGATGTTTCAATCGTCATCGTTTTTTATTTTCTTCGCGGTATTTAGGCTTAACGCAATCAATACAGGTATGCGGGCACTGGCCCACAGTCCAGCCCGATAGTCCCGTTCGTGGAAAAATTCCCAGGATGTTCAGCTTGAGAATCCATATTGTTTTATGGGAGCGCTTACCCCCTTCCTAGCTATTATTGACAGTGTTTTCACAGACAGGACTGAAGTGCATATCCCGTGACTTTTCGACTTGTTACAACTGTCAGGTATCTTCTCTTTTCGGCTTGTGTAGTGATGTCTAATCGAAACCTTGAACGCATTACTGTTCCACTGCTTCCCCTTCCCTAAAGTGCTATGGCCTAAACCAACGCATACTTGCTTTTATGATTAAAAATAGACTTCAGTTCTATGGTAGTGCATCCAACCCATCTTTTCCTCCTTTCAATCCAGATTCTGACTCGGTTGACCTCTGCACTGCGTATCCCTGTGACGTGCAAAATCCGTATCTTACCACAGGTGAGAATTTCCGTCCTAACTTTCTTCCTGGGAGCAAAAATTTAGAGTAGTTATTTGCGTAACCTAGGCTTATTGAATGGCCTGGCATCCAATTCTGTTTTGCCGGTCGACAGTTGTCAAACCACTGGACGGTTGCGCGCAGTTAGAAGCTACAGACGGTTTGCATGCAGCGGAATATGGTACGGTGGGCAAGCCCCTGGCTTCGATGTAAACCTGAAGGAATCAGATCGGCGGGCGAACGTGTAGGGGCCTGTCGCAAACCAAATCATGATGGCATAACAATGGGCACCAACACCAGTTACCTGCTCATCATCAACGTGCCAACGTCATCCGTCAATTTCTTCAAGCTTCAACGTATTACCGCACCGTGCTACCAGCAGGGCACCATGAAAGCACCTAGCGGTATTCCATTGACCCTGCAGCTAATGGTGTCGCCATCCTTAGTATGACAACGCCGGACAGTTAGTCGTTAGAAAATCGAACAAACTTATCTGCGTTCCAGCAGGTTACTTTTATCAGGTGGTCCGGTAAATACGCTGGTGACCCACAAGGCCGATCCCACTAAAGCGCTTGTGTCCGCATGTTGCGCCAATCTACATAGTCGAGGTTGCATTGAGGGGATTCAGCCCCTTCCGAATGGCCCCTTTGTTTTCCAGCATTCCGATGCATTGTGTTTCAGAGCTTCTCACGCCTGTTTGAATAACCGTTCTGCTTACCGTTCTGCCGAGTGCCAGGTCCTCCCTTGCTTTATTACGCAAACTAAACTACCTACCTGGTAAATGTGAGCGGCAGACAAGCAGTGTGATTAACTCGCACTTAGAATCGATCACGGAAACCAAATCACCTGGTTATTTGTTGACTGGTTCCTCGAGTGACGGCCTCTCAGATGGAAGGTTTACTCAGCACGTGAATTATTCTTCTGAGCTACTTATGGACTGTTGGTAGTATGAGGAGATTTGGGACTGGGATTACCTACAACACGAAATCTCCATGAAAAATCCCCGAATCTCCTCACACTACCAACAAATGTTTTATGGGCTTTGGTAGTAAGTTTACAGCATGAACAGGACAAACATGTCTTCCTGGTGGTTCCAATCTCATTTGGATGGCATTGCTTTGTTATTCGACGATCATGCGTCTGCACAAACTAACTTAAACCGAATAGCGGAAATGATCACCGTTTCCGACATGCAATTTCAAAGAACAAGGTCTTCAGTACTTTGCACTCCGTGTGATCTGTTGGAAGGACCTTTTGAGTTTGTTTCTAGGTTCACTTATCTTGGCGGTTGCCTAAGCAGTGGCTGCATTGTGACAGGCGAATTCACTTCACGCATCATCAAGGCATGAGTAATACTTGCCAACTTGCGTCGCCTTTGGCGTCAGATACGAACATCACTGAGGTTGAATATATATATATATATATATNATATATATATATATATAGCGGTTGTACTGTAGAGCTGTGGAGCTTAGCCCCTCCGATCTTAAGATTTCAAACTTCTTCAGCTATCTGATCACCACTGTCTCCATAGCATAGTGGGGGTTAACTGAGTGCAACATGTATGTGAAGCGGTCCGTAAGCGGGTACTAGGCTATCGGTCGGATTCGCCAGAGCCGCAGATAAGATCTATCAGGTTGAGGTTTCTGGAGCTCCACGTCATTCTCCTTGCGCGTGGATGAAAACTTAGCATGACGTAGCACGTAGCTGATCCCGCTGACGAGCTTGCTGCCACTTCTTAGGTATATAACCTGACCAACGCTTGTCTGTCGTTGTGTGTTGTGTGTTTCTTTGGTGAGGTTCACAATAGACGTTGGGTCAGTCCTGCTGATGGCGTCTTGCTCTAACTTGGCGTCCGGATGTGTTTATCTCGATTGTTCTGGAAGACCTAGGAACTCACTTTTGGACGTAAGGCTTTTTACAATAAGTTCCCACCCCTCCAACTTTTTTCACTCGTTACTTAGTCCTTCTTTCGTGGATATACGGCAATTGACCACCAGTGTTCACTTCTGGTGTGCTGTTGTTGCTGCTGCTTGTGGTGGTGATTAGGTGGCTCCATATAGGCTAAGCCCCGGAAAAAGCCATCTTAAAGCCCTCTGTCAACCGCTCTGCAAACAGAACCATATTTCAGCTACCTAGTAACATTACAATGTAGTGAATCTTTGCACTGGAGTATCATTCTACAAAGCCAGATTCATGAATTTCTCTTCTCTAACTGTCGTTCTTTACATAGCTGGAAAAAACGTTGACATTGGTGAAGTTGATCGAATCCACCGGAGTGGCAGCACTCACTGTACACGGCCGTACCCCTAGTGAACGACCGCGGCATCGCAATCATGATGAGGTGATTGTTGCTGTTGCGTCCGCCATTTCGATTCCCGTTATTGCAAAGTGAGTTCATTGTTGACTGCAAATTCCAGAATAGTATCAATTGTGAAGATGTTTTTTGTGCAAAAAGGATCATATCACCTAGATGAATGGCAAACTTCCTATTGAAGGACAGCGTCAAATTAAAGGGAATTGTAAACCCTAAAACAAGAAGTCTATACTTGTGGACGATTCCGAATAAACACACACTGATGGCGTTAAATGTCTCTTCACTCGTGGTTCGCAGAGCGATGTTGAAGGGGCTGCACAACATAGGATGTGGAAAAGGTTCATAATTTGGTTGTCGTAGGAAATTTCGAAGCAGATTGAATTTCGGTGCCACCGTTGTTTGAAACACTTAACCTTAAACACTTTTCATTCCTTGCAACAGCCTGTGGTTGCCCGGCGCTGACTAGGATACCGCCTAGCATAAGTTTCTGTACTGTAGCCCTTATTACCATGACAGATCCAACCAGGAGTAAACCACTTGCGGCGATCCTCGTTTTTTCATTGTCAAGCAGAATGCATTTAAGAGCCGAGAAACAAACACATGTGGACATTCTGCCTTCCTAAAGACACCATCAGTGTCAGTTGACCGATATAACACAATCTAATCCAAGACGGGATTTCTGTTGCAATGACTTGATCGTTCTGAAAAGAAGTCGAGTACGTTGGTGACCGTTTGTGACTGTGTGAATGAATGCAATGACACAGTGCGTATTGGTCGGTGTGCTCAACTAATCGCGGCCGGT
Source organism: Opisthorchis felineus (assembly GCA_004794785.1). Taxonomy (NCBI): domain Eukaryota; kingdom Metazoa; phylum Platyhelminthes; class Trematoda; order Opisthorchiida; family Opisthorchiidae; genus Opisthorchis; species Opisthorchis felineus. The sequence continues at coordinate 31,761 of SJOL01006485.1, forward strand.
GCAGTAACTCTCAGGTAACAAATAGGGAGTGATTTATTCTGACCAGTTTGCGACTTAGTCAAGAAACTACTCGCTAGTCGTCGAGCCGTTTATACCAGCTCATCATTCATACCTGCGGAGAACCAAGTCGTGGCTGTGGGACATAAGTAGACTATAATTGTGCGATCGGTTTTAACTGTTGCTTCCTACATGGGCAAAGCAGATAAGCTGTAGCGGAGACGCATCGAAGAGTTACATTATCCCCGCTTACTTTGTGGCTTTTGCCTTCTCCGTGAGGATGATTCAGTTTCAGTGCTGTCGCAGATTGCTCCTGTGCATGACTTATGAACCACTTCCACATTGACACAGGATTTTGACAGAACGCCGGTTTCACTGACGAACATAATGGAAAGCGCGGGATCCACGGGGTGGTTTTCAGTTGCTCTCCAATCCTCATCCATCACAAACTGACGAAAACAGAGGTAGCTTCGTTACCTGAACGTTAGAATTGTGCAGGACTTATCCGAATCCATGTAGGCATAGTTGTTGAGCAAGTTCGGAGAGATGACGGTACTCCATGTTTTCCAGATCCGACTGGTTATTTACTCATTTGGGGCTTTTCTTTTCCCTTAGCTGTAGATTGATGAATTCTATCTTCTAGACTTGCCTAGTAACAGATTGCTAGGCAAGAATTTGAACCATTCGTTACGTACAAGCTGATCTGATGCTAATTGCTTTCAGCATTCTTCTTCTAGCGGCGGTTCTTGGGACACAATACGCTCACACGAAGATATCGAGTTCTTCCGGCAACAAACGGGCGCAGCTGGCGTCATGGTTTGCCGCGCCGCAATGTGGAACCCTGCGATTTTCTCCTCCGTTTGTCCCTCGCCCACGTTACATGATCTTATCCGGGAATATTTGGCCCTTGTAAGTACCTCGTCTTTAAAATTAAGACATTAACGAGGACTCATTTAAGGCCCCAATCCAAGTGTACGTGCAGCGCAAAGAACGCCTCGTGTTTTAGCTGGGTCAGCATTCAAGATATTGAAGTACTTTCTTGGTACGATGCTTCTTATAAGATTGACGAGCTTTCATTGATACCACTGACACCATTAGTTTAATCTACGTTACGTGAGAATTGGTTTCAACGCTAATTTTTTTGTATTCCTTTCGCGTGTACTAACTGTACTATCTGTTGACACCTGGAGACGATACACCCCACCCCACAATTTAGTCGCCAAGTGGTCGGCGGCCCCCGCGCTTGTTGTTAGTTCGACCCCTTGTTAATCTTCCAACTGTTAATTCGCCGTTGGAATTCATTATTTCACATTCTGATCTGCTTGACCAAAAACACGCATACGAAGCCTTGTTTATTTTCAGTTAAGATAATTTGTGGGCTCCCAAATTATTTGCTACCGACCTTCGTAGTATTCCGAAAATTCCGATTTAGAGGAAGAACAAAGATGGGTTGACCAACATGTTTTCGGCAAGGTCTTTTCAAGTCATACAGTTGGAAAGGCTAAGGTTGCAGTATTTAACAGTTTAATGAGCATGGTGTACATGAACAGGAAGTCGAGTGAGGGACGACATTGGCTACCTTTCAACGAACAACTGGTTCAAGTCACCAATAGGATGGCCTGAGTTTGTCAGTGCAGGCAGTGCTGTGTTTGTGTTCAGCACAGACTGTATGTATGGGGGAAGTGAGTTGGACCATGGCAAGTACAACATGCTAACACAGCGTTTTTGTCGACAAAGGATCGGCTCGCGATGTCATATGACGATAGTTTCAGTCACTGCGATTGTGCGTTGCTATACCGACCTGGTTGATTAGCAGGCGCTTTGTAAACAATGCAGAAGCCTTAGCTGAGTATCGCGTTGTGTGCCATGTCTGCTAGATGTTGTACGACTGAGCTGGTTATCGTCCTCCTAGTTCCAGAAGCTAGCCAGGGTCGGTTGTGTTACTTCATTCTTTGGCCGAGCTGCCTAGTCGTGCGTCAAATGTATTACGCTGCACAGCAGCAAGAGAATGAGTATACTAACATATTTTAGGTGTGGACAGGCACTCTATCTTTGAGATTAAAGGGAAACAGACGATTGCTTGTGAACCAGGTTCGGAGTGTTGCGGCCGGGAAAACTTTGTTCAGACTGGTATAAAGTTTTCTGTTCATTAGTTTGGTCGGTATATCGCCCTTAAACGGGAGGCCAATGTAAACGGGCTTTCCTTCAACTGTAGCCTTGACAATGTTCGCTCCTCACCTGTTCAAATGCTTCATAATAAAATTGTCAGGGAACCCATTGTCTCTCAGAACGTTGGTGAGAGTTACGATTTCTTGTTCCAGCTTATCATCAGAGCATATTTTCTTCGCTCTGTTAGGCTGTAGATCAGATTCCGTTTCTTTTTTAGTGGCACGAAGCTCTTAAAGTTGATGTATTGCACAGACCAGGTGGGTTTTCGGTAGATCAATCGTTTCAGTATACCATCGTGACGTCGTTCAAGGCCAACATCTGGGAAGTGGAAGAAGTTATCGGTTTCCCCTTCCAAGGTACATTGGATGGTGGTGTGGGTCTTATTGAATTATTGTTGGAGCCTTTCCATCTCGGTTTTATTGTTAAAAAACCTCGAAGACGTCGCCCACATATAGGTAGTAGAATTGTGTCTTTTCTATGGTAGCTTTTAAGGGATCATTCTCAAGTTTGCTCAAGAAAATGTCGGCTAGCATCGGATCCAGTGATGAGCCCGTGGGGACGCCATCAATTTGACGGTAGATCATGCTACTGAACAGTAGTTGCACATTCAATTTGCATCGCAAGAGGAATTCCCGCAATTCGTTGGCTGGAATTGGCAACTAAAAGTTGTTTGCTTCTATGTACTTACATAGGTAGTTAACCGTTTCAGTTAAGGGGACGTTAGTAAACAGTGAAGTCACGTCCAGTTAACACATCAACGAATCTTTCAGTTCTATGTTCTTTATTTAGTCCACGCATTGAAATGAATCTCTCAACTTGTACTGACACATTTGTCGTCGTATTGGTTCAAGCATTTTGACGAGCCACTGTACGATTTTTTGATAGGGCGAGTTGTGCATATCTAGTATCCGCCCCAGTGGGCAGTTGGGTTTATGGATTTTGGGCAAGCCATATGGGCGAGGCTTTGGTGACTCTGTGGGTTTGGCTTTCTCATAGTTTGTCTTAGAGATCAAGCCGTTTGCCTTAAGGCGTTTTAGGCATGTTACCAGCTGTTGCTCTATCATGAGCGCTTTATCTTTGTCGTTGGCTGTCTGAGTGAACTTGGTTGTGTCAGCCAGAATGTCCATCATTTTACGTATATAATCAGTTTTATTCATCACGACCATTCCGGTCCCTTTGCCGGGGCTGCTGCTGCTGAGGTCATCCTGAGCATGAAGCTCTCTTAATGAATCCATGTGTTTCTTTGTTACGAAGTACTGACGGTTAACTTTAAAACAAGTGTATTGATAACAGAAATTGAAGCTTTCTGGGTTGGTTGGACTAATTGGGGATAATTGTCGGAGTTAATCATACAAGCAGGATATTTAGACGATCATGACCTAGTTTTCCAAGTTTTGGGGTGGAGCGTGCAGCGACATGTCTCTTAGGATTTTAGCTATTCTAGTGTTCCTACGCCAAACCACTGTTAGGAATTTAACCTATGGTTGGGGTCCGTCATCACCCTCTCTGCGGGTTGGACTCCCCGCCAGTTTCCCAGTTGTTTTACAAACATGAGTTGCACAAAGAGATGCTTCTTCTCACACTGGCCGTTATGTGATAAAAATAGCCTGGACTCCTTATCCACTGCATGCAACAGGACGGCCAGTCAACGTTGTGCCTCTACTAATGCCTCATTTTCTTCAATATTACCCCTTTATTAAATGCCTCTGAGCTGGCTAGATGATCGCGCTCCTGCATTGCAGGTGGGCACTAGTAACTACTCCCTCTGTATTGCTTTCTACGATAATGATGAGGGTAAAACTGGTAAGCCGACGGGTTCTATGTTTCTGTAGACTTACTAGTGACTTTCCTTCCAAAGAGTTTCTATCCCCACTACCTGTATTTTTGATTTATTCACCTTACCGGAAAACATGTCACACTTCATAAAGTTTGAAATGGTATTTATCACTTTCACCATTTCCACTCGAGCTTGGAATCTTTTCCCTCTTGAATTTCCAAGTCGTGTTACAAAAATATTTACACATGAAATTCCAGCTCCTCATTTTGAAGCTGAGTTAAAATGTTTCACACATTGTCTTCAAACTTCATAGCTGCGTGTTTGTCGCAAATCTACATTAATTTGTAACTTGTACACCTATCACATTAGTTTCTTCAGTCAACCAGTTCAGCCGTTCCCAAAGCAGGACTATGTGATCGACCTTCTTATCTACTCAGAGTTATCAAAATAAACAGTCTTTGAGGGATACAGACTCAAGTACTTCATGTAGGTCAACCGAGGTTAACTTATTGGTTGGCGCATAGGAGAAAGTGCTTCATCAAGGAGCCGGTTATTCAATCTTTATCTTATAGTTGCAATTTCCGTCGAGCTTACCGGAGGCGCTGTTTCTTTTTCCGCTTGAAAATGCTGCCAAATAAAAAAACCCTTCCCCCCAAAATACGATCCCAAGGTGGGGAGCCGCTCCTGTGTCGGTCACTTTTGAGAGCTTGACTACTGAACTTACCATACATGAGGTAGCCCCATGGCTTATGTATATTGTACCGGATCACGAAACGAAGCGTTGGGCCTAGACTCAACGGTATTTGGTTTGGTTATTTCTGCCGAAATGAAAGACGTTTCAGAGTATGGATGGGCTCAAACGTATGCGAAGCGGTTGGTTTAGATGATGTTAAGTTTTGAGTATGGGTTAATTGTTCAAACTACCAGCCGGGAGGTCTTGATGATGATTCTTAACAGGGATGAAATACCACTACAGTGCTTCTCGACTTTAGGGCATATATCTACTTTACTTAAAGGACAAAATCTCGACTGAAATTCCAACTCTCCTCATACCGTCAACAAACTAGCAAAGTATCAGCATTTCAGGCTGGTCCCGCCCAGCTTTCAGGTTAGACTGTGTAGTCTATCAGCAAACCTGATGATGAGGTGAACCTCAATCCTTCGGTTTAAATTCGACCACAGAGAGCATGAAGATTAACCCAAATGCCAACTTTGGTACACCGAGGAATTTACGCTCAACATTGCATCGTAAGTGATTTTCTATACGTGATGTACGGATCTGAGGTTAACCACCCAAACAATTTAAAGAACAATGCGACAATGGAGAGCAATAACAATAAGCTGATTCCTATGCTACGAAAGAAGTCAGCTAATCAGCAGTTGCGAAAATGTGAGCATTTTGGCTCCGGTTGACACTATATATTTATTTGCCATTCTAACAGGCTCAAATAAAGAGGGTTTTCTTTGAACTGCAGAAGGATATAGTACGTTTAGTCTCTTGCCTTAAAGACTATTCGTTTACCACACATGAATAAGAACTTGCTCCACTCCCACCCAGGTAGAGGTACCTTTTCCCAGAAGAGGTTATTTGAGACGTGTCGTACAGATTGTCCTTAGTTGAGGACAGGGACCCCCTGTGCCTGGACTCAACTGGCATTTTAAGCAGTCCCATATATCCATGGCACCCAACTGCCTTGTATAAATCAAATGTCTTAGAGCTACTCCTTACGACAATCACCTCACCACCTGATATGCTTTATCACTCCAGTTCTGTGGGTTAGGTACCAGTTTTTTCGGTCGGACACTTGCCACGGTCCAGCATGCATTGAAGCACTGCTCAGTGGAGATTCCTTATATTGTATTATTGTGTGCTCTTTAGGTGCTTACTCCCTCATTTGATGAAACTGGATTCGCGTAGGTGTTTTAACTCAATTCAGTTGCGTGCAAAACCCCCCAAATGCGACTATGTTTAAATTTTCGGAAGTGTTCGTTGCGTACTCGTGGATTAACGGTCAGACACGCTCATTGCGCGGATGAGGTTGAACTTTAGTTTGGACCATGCACTGCTATCAAGGTCTATTGAACTAAGCGATATTCAAACCTAATGTGATTCTCCACGATGACTTTTCAAACAGGATTTGGGAGGGTTGGACAGGTTGATTTTCTGGTGCAAAGTCACCAGGCCTGGCGACAGTTTTTGTCGAAGCGAACAATGTAGTTTCATCCCCGAGTCCTTTATCTTTCCTGCATTTACGGAGCCAGAATAAATGAGTTTTGTCGAGTAATTAGCGGATCCAGAAACGGAGACTTATAGCATTTCATTTGTTGGTGAGATACGCAGTCTAGTCCCAGTTATAGCCTCGTTGCTTGTCCATCATCAACCGCCCATCATTTCCGAACATTCTTCCGATATTTGCAGGCTGTCCGATACGACCATCATATAGCCGGTACAAAGTACTGCATTCAGTCAATGCTTCATCTCGAAGGAGATACTCCACTTTTTCTCGCAACGCTAGCCGCGAAAGACTTGAAGGATTTGTGGTAGGTCTTACTTAGGCTGTGCTTAACTATCGACATCAAATTTAACTCTCATGCCAGGACAATTCTTCGTTTGTATTTTCTTCATCTGATAGGGTTTTTGAAAGCTACTGTGCTTTGTTTATAGCAGAAACCTTTTCTGTATCCATTTTATTTACTGAACCACATTTCATGTCAACCTTTATCGTACGATTTTGCGTAGCCTCTTTTCCCGGGGGGTACTCCTGAAAGGAGCGAAATTGCCGAGACCCAAAGTTATTTCCATTTAAGGAATAGAAGAGAGAACAGCGTCCTGTTAGAAAGTCATTTGCCGCGCATCTGCCAACTTCTAATATGAAGGAGCGGGTTTCAATTGCCCGGAGGTGCTAGCTAACAGTCATGCGTTTTGCCGTGACAGTTGTCCTTTCGGATACTGTACACTCGCCGTTAAATACTCGGTACACTAGTTCTTAAGGTGGTATCCTGCTAATACATTTTGGCTGTCAATCAATGCGATCTGACTTTAACTTTACGGTGTCACACGGAAGTAATGTCCTTCCACTACGTTGGTGGACTTCGGTAGCCCAGACCTGTTAACTTTCGGACATGTCGAGGTCATTAGTCCGCTTTCTCGCTAACTGGGAATCTTGAATATCGTAACTGAGTGTACTGTTACCCTCAGTTTTCACTTCAACCATGGCCCGAAAGAACCAAAAGCGGTTTCGGAAGAGCTGTGTGTTTGCATCGAAAAATAAAGGATAAACACATGGCTCTACACTTGGGAGCTGTGGCATCCGCAAAATTCAAGTGCCTATCCTGGCCCGCCAACATAAACTGGTCTGTGGGATTTCATAATCTAAATTAAAAAAGTGTTTGGGTGTTTTGGAGTCTTCTCTGTGGTTTTTTATCAGCCTTTATGGGATGTGCGGAGCGTGGCTAATAACGCCCAAGCCATGCCACTTTTAAACTCATGATCACATGAATTCCTCTGTACAGACTTCATTTTCGCCTCACAAAGGCACTGCGATAATGACTTCATCCCTTAAATTGTTATCCAGGTACAACGGTCTAACAAGCACTGCTTTCCTAGAATTCATTAATGGTGATCAATCCATGACATGTACCAGTTTCACACGGACACTACTCGTCCTGTCTATGCTGAACTAGCATCTTTTATTTTAACGTCACGAGCTTTCTCTGTGGTAGTCATTTTTCGCGCTTACATCTTTACATACGTTTGAATCGTAACTTGCTGGTATGTTCTTCGGTAAATAAATTATTTCCTAACTTTTGGGTGCATTCTTTCGTCATCAGCTCCTGCGGTACCTGTGATTGTTCATTATTAATACGGAAAATTTTTCATCTGGTGATGCATAAAGCTCGACCGTCTTCATAGCTCATTGTATTTAATTTTCACATTACGCTACTTTTGCTGAAACAGTAGTCGTTTATGTTTTCGTGAATAGCCACACCTGGTCTATTCCGGACAGCTACACTGTTGAAATGCAGCGTCGGGCCGCCGTTCGTAATTCTGAGTCTGCGAAGCGTGTGTCCACGGAGACTGTGAATGAATTCGGCGGTACTGCTAAACGTCCACGTACTAACGAGAATCCAGAGCGAGGAGGTCAGAATGGACACGTAATCCGACGAAACATCCCCTACGAGCGTCGATATTGGCCCCTCCATGGCACGTCCCCTAAACAAATTTTGTACGAATATTCGAACAAGACTCGAATTAAAGCTCCAGAATTTCATACAGTAAGTTCACATTCGTCTGTTTTTTACGCGAACGAATGGCGTGGTTTTTCAATTTACTCAGACTATTTCGTATCGCGACAGTGATTGTATATTCCCTCCAAGATATGTGAAGCATATATATCTCAATGAGTCATTTTGTACCTTGTTTTGTACCACCTGATGAATTATTTGTAAACGAACCAAATGGGACGAATTTCTACTTGGGTTGAAATGGCAGAAACATAGTCGTTTGTTTGTTCACGGAGCTTAGCGATTTGGTTTCAAAGGTTTGGTTATCAGTCGAAGCTGCATCTTCGTTGTGTTGTATGTGAAAGTGCGTGGGCCTATATAGGATCTGCCCTTGCCTCCGGTGAACCTTCCCATTGGCTTTTTGGTTGACTTGTTTCCTATTTCTGGTTGACGTCTAGGTTCCCGTTAGATTTGATCTCTTCGGTCCCCTCGCGGCAACGTTTGTCCGCTTGCCTCGTATTTATTCTCACGTTGGTCTGATGCCCCGTCCCTACTTGGTATTCTCATTAACACAAAGGTACTGCAGTGGCACATACACAGGGTTAGTTTCCTTGTTATTTGATCAAATAGCTGTTGATTTTCCCTTCTAACGTGGCAATTGACTTACAAACGTTCCCTCATCATTCAGGGTGAAATCTTCGGTACGCACCGGAGCCAACAGTATTCCAACACATTGCCAACGTTAATTTACATATGCCAGCTAACTGAGCGTGTTGCGGTGCGCCGTGCTTCTGGGTTCTGGACTGCGTGTTTTTTATTTTCACATGCCAAGATTTTCACGATTTTCAAATTGAATTTGTACCTTAACCCAGAGAAATTAAGGATAGCGGATCCTGTCCTCTGGTCGCTACACTGCATTCTGTTATCCCAGCGACAAGTTGTCTCCCACTGTATTCAACGCGGTATTTTTTGCAGTCTGTGCAGTACAAACCGTTTATTATAGCTTCATTGGTTTTCTCTTCCAGTCTTGAGATAACTGTTTTGATGCCGAGCCTGTAAAATTTCATCTGCTCTTAGTAACTGCTCCGAATCCAGGCAATCTTGACAAAGGAAAGACCGCATTTGTTTGGTCTTGCTGCTGCGGTTGGGGTAGCTTTTTCTTCAAACTTCTTCGTGCAAATGCAAAACAAACATAGAATTCCTAGAAAGAAGTTAATCTGATCGACATAGAACCGTATCCTTTTAATCCATTACTACACGCCAAGGACTGCTGTTTCTGTAGGATCACCGTATCGCTCTGCAGGCAGGCGAACAAAGGTGTGGCGAAGAAACAGAAAAATTTAGGTCTCAAGTTCACGAGGATGTTGATCAGTCAGAAGGTAAATCAACCAAGAGGGCAATAAAAATGCTTACTTCAGACACCACTGATAAAGCAAGGTCCTCTCAGCTGAGTAGACCATACGTAAAACCAGATGACGTCACCCCTACCAATGTGGGAACGTCTGCAACCAGATTATCGGGCTCAGCGAACAAACCAATGGCAATCATTACAATATAAGCAATTATGTCCTCTTCATTTGCAAACAGCAGACTAGTTACGATGGGTTGACGACTTCAATCACCAAACATTATAACTTATTCCTTCTAATATCCGCTTCTGCAGCGACGATGATAGTGTCTTTGTGTTCCTCAGTTATGTCAAGGGTGGTCTCCATCTTTGAACGAAATGTCTGTTCAGGGATGTAACATAACAAGTTTATTTTGCCTGAGACTTGATAGCAATTTAGGTTATTTGAAGAAGAGCTATAATGAATAGTTTTGAACATGATGGGTTTGATTCCAACCATTTTACCTCACGGGTGTGAAATTCATATCAAACACTGCGGCAGAATTATTTGGGTTATTTTAAGTGGATTGCACCTCCAAAGCGTCTTATCCAAGGAAAGCAATACCGTCTACGTACTCACTGTTTGTGAGCAGACACCATAGGAGTATTCCGATCTCCGAGGTTTCAGTGGAAGTTTGAGAAGTTTAAAGCAGCACATTAATAACAAAGTCCAGGAAGAATGGTGAGAGAGGGTTTTAAAACGATGGACTTGGGAAAATCGGGCGGAAAATTACTGGGTACCCGAACGTGCCCCCTATCAAGGATAACATTTAGAAGGAACACTTTGGATCGCCGACCCCCGCCATCGGTGTCGGTGATCAATAGTCAAAAGCAGCCTTCAGATCGGGAAAAACGACCATCACTGGACATTTGATGGAATGGCCCTGCTCGAGAGCCTGTCTGAAAGTATAGATATGGTTACTGCATCTTCAAGCAGGACTTGATTCTCATAGATTCTTGTCTTGCGGTATTCGATCCGTAATAATAACGAATCATGCAGCTGTACCAATTTCGGGGCATAGCTACCGTACTAATGAGATACTGTCAGGTTGCCCAAGCCTAGACATGGGCGGTCGAGACTCAGAAGTTGGGTTTGAACCACGGATCTACCGGTCCGTAAGTTCGCGTCCTGATCGCTGAACCATATCGAGCTCGATGATCGATGAATATGCACAAAATGATTCCAGGGAGAAGCTTGGATCCCACAGGTACAAGGCTGATGCCACGGTCCTTGCATGATCTTGCACCCTTTTTGAAGGTCGGAACCACAGCCGAAGCGCTCCATTCCGTTAGTATTTTGTTTTCTTTCAACTAATTTGTATTAGATTCATGAGGTAGACTTCTATGTTCGTTTCGGTCACGTTGAATGACATGGGTAGACAGCCCTAAAACTGGAGATCACAGCTTTCTTGCCCTCTCCCGTTCATTCTCTTACCAATCTTCATCATTTTCGTGACTGTGCTTTTTTAGCAGCTTTTCAACCGGATCAGATTGACATTGTTGAAGTACTAAAAGCCGTCAGAATGACTGCGCTTCGGCTTGTGGTTTGGTAACCGGGCGCCTACGATGGCATGACCAGAATTAAGTTGCGTCGGCCGAAACGAACGACAGCCTTCAATTTAAGCTCTCCACAGGTAACGGATGGCCACATAATCCAACTATGCCCGTAGCTGGCTTTCGTTTGGTGGCTTTTAAGTAGCTCGACGTGGCGCTTGTGACGGAGGCCCGTACCGGTCGTGTACAGGCGATGTTCACCACATAACCGAAGAAGTCGTTCTCCATTATCTCTAAGATGAGCATCGACTTCACTTTTGTCATCCATATTCGCTTCTTCCGACCTGTCGTCCCACCTGGACATCAATATCACCCGTCAATGTGACACTATCCATTCTTCCTACCGACCTGAGCAGTGTTGACCGATGTCGATGAACCTCATCTCTTCAGTTTTAGAACAGCTCTGTCGGTACATTTGCTGATACGAAAAACGAACACCATATGGTGCGTCGACCTGCATTGTTCTTACTTGGACTGGACAGCCAAATAGCGCAAGAACGACCTTTCACCGGGATTCAGCCCTGGGACTGCGTTCAACCCCCACACCGTAGATGTCATGAGGGATTGCATCACGATCACCTGAACAGTGAAATCTGAAATATCTGAGCTCGTCCGAAACGATTTGGGGTGCATGACTGGAGTGGGGTCTTGCATATGCGTTTCGGGGCCACTACGTACATCTACAGAAAGCGCAGGTATTGTTACAGCTAGAGATCTCTCTTGCTCAATGGATAGAGGACATCAAAATCAGATCGTTGACTTAAGTAATTCTTTATTTTAGTCAGTCTAGTTAGGCGCAGTATTTTAGACACAGAGCAGCAGTTAGGAGACTGGCTGGTAGATTGGACACAATGGAACGTTTGAGGATTACGGAGAGGGTGAAGATGAGGGTCGCTGAACGAAGACCTGCGAAATCGGATGATACTTCTCGGTTACCCAGGCCGAGCAATGGGTGTTGTTTCGACTTCAAAATCTAACCCACATTGCAACGGGTAGTAAGGTTTACTTGGGGACCCCTCCTTGGGACGATGGTTATAATTTCTGACTCACTTGGCTACATGAGAATCGCATAGCCAGAGGATGCATGTAGTAAGTCATAGTTGTATCATCGCTGATACTACCACACACAGCAAATGCGCTTGGGGTCGCATCGGGCTCTTGGTAAGTTTTGACCGCATTTCGACCGTACTGGATATTTCGCCAGAGGTCACCGTGAATCTTTGAGCTATCAGAGTGTACGGGTTTTAGGTTTGACCTTCTCTCCCTCCCCCTTCTTGGGTGGTAGCATCGCTGCTACCGTAAAAGTTGACATGCTGTTTGGCTGGAGGAAACACTTATCTGCCTTCATAATCCCATCGCAGAAGTCAGTACGACTTTACCTCCAGACCGCTTCGTATTACGATTGTTCGTTGTATGAGGGCTCAATGCTCATCGTCAGGCTGACCCCGTTGCCCTTCCTGGTATGGTTGCCCCTTGTGGAACGAAGTCCCAGCCAATGTAGCCCGCGAGACCATTGTAGCGCTGAAGCCCGACCACCACTTCAAGTTGGTAGCTTCTGTTGGATTGTGTTCCCGAGCAATTAATTTTTTTATGGGGAGGGGATTACAGCCGGGTCTCGTAAGTTCGGTTGTTGTTTCCGTCTCAACTCCTCTGTCACATTTTGTCCTTCCATGATACGTCCGTTTTACATTCTGTTTATCCACAGACCGAGGACCGGGAATCCCGCCTGTTCTTTTCCACAGTTGTTTTTGACAGTAAACAATTCACAAACACAAGCGGGTAAGTGGACAGCGGTTGGTAACGATCAACCATTGGATAATGTATACAGTGCGGAAATGTGGTCCTCGACCATTTGCTGGCTGACAATAGCTTCATCATCTACGCAGATTGCACGTGATACGTATGCTTTTTACCTCTTTTACTGCGTTGGATCCTTCTGAGGTCTAGTATGCAGATGACCATCACTGTCCCTGGGTGATTGGCTTGATGGATCGCTGTAATCTAATCAGTCAATTTCCCGCGCACACCCAGCCTCCCACAAACGTAACTGAAATCTCACTTTTCCCACTGATCCTGTTGTCTGTCCATATTTAGGTGCACTTTGAAGCGATGTGCACACTGTCTCACACACAGAACCACAAACGTCCTGGTCATTTTCTGATGAACCACGTCTGCTGCAATTTTATGACATGAAAAGATAACTGGCCAAAAGCTGGTACAGCACGTAGTCATTAGCCGTGTATTTACTCGGTAGGAATGAAATTTTCCTATCTGGCTGATTCGTTTCTTTTTTGACGTTTTTCTGTTTTTGCCAAGAACCACTGCACTTGCTCATCCCAGTGGGTGTTTTCTGAATCCACTGAGTTTCATGTTATTCCGCGTAATCGCAGCTCAGGCAGTTCTCGCACTCATGTTGTGGGTTGTCTGTGGTCCGTACTATGTTGGTTCCATAAAGATGCGGCTTACAATGGCTGTTTGTTTATGTGAATAACATTGGCAGAGATGAGTAAGGTTTGCTGAATCTCTGAGAGGAAAACGGTTTTATGACTTCCGTTACTGTCTTCTCCACGAAGAAAGGAATAACGTTATTGTTTAGGGTCGCCCATCATATAAGAGTTTGGTGGATACCGGTTCTAAGAGGTGGTCGATTGCATACGCTGAGTGGATGTGAATGGCTGATATCCGAATCTGATTTTCCGATCAGCACAACTTGGTCAGCTGGACACCTGCGGGTAATTGGACAGTCACAGATGGTTTTCACAGAGCCAAGTGTGATACTGCCTGCTGGCCCTTGGTGCCAATGTACGCCCTGGGGGAATGAGATCGCTGGACGCACGTCCAAAAGCCTGTTGAGGGGGATAAAAGAATGAAGTAACATAATGTGACCATCGGAAGACTCGGGTCACTATCCTTTCTCTTCGTATGGCGCAAATCCAATTTGGAAAATGTGAAGATAGGGATTGCACAATAACAGAACACATAGTTACACTGGCAAGATCAGTTTTCTTCAAGTTTGTGTTTTTCGAACAGTAAGCTGTTAAGACAACTCTCGCAGGTCTAAAGAGGATCTATCGACCACTTAGGAAGGTAAAGTAAGGCGCGTTACTCATTTACAGGCTGGAACGTATAAGTACATCAGGTTTGAGTCTTCGCAAGCCATAAAGCCTCGGGGCATGACAACCAACGGGTGTAAGCGTAACCAACCCAGCCTGGGAAATGAAAAAAGAAAACAACCCACAGACAGTTTTTTATCCAGAAATACTCTGTCCGGCCTGATGTCCATCATGAATTCCAACCTATCTGATAGGACGTGATTGATCTGGATTAGCCCCACAAGGAGAGCTGGTTTTGCATCAGACTGCACTGGATTCCACTGGCTCTTCCTACCAACATACCCATGGAGCACAAATGGGGCCTGAGCTGGTCCCTATCCTTGGGCTTTCTCCTGGCCCTCTTTACCCTCAATCTCAGCTTATGTATTTAGGAAAAAATAGGTCAACTCCTAAGGAATCATGCTGCTAATTGAGCTCGTATGTCTTGTGCGTGGTGTGAGCGTGTAGGTCGTTCATTTGACCGCCAAATACTAGCTACTCACATAGGTTCTATTTACTACCTTGTAATAGCATTCTGACTGAGTGGCGCGCGGCAATCCGCGCTCTATCCAGCTTGATGGATCACCTACGATCACCTACGATATCTCTGGGAAAGTTGGTTAGACCTCGATTTTACGCCATTCACGGACGGCCTTTGACTCAGAGGCGATTGACGTATCACTGGTTTTGGCGCTTATGACTCGTAGGCCACTATGTGGACAAAGAGTGCACTGAGCATCCTGAGTGACTCGTTAATCCGAAGAACGCACGGACAGTTATAGTCACTTGACTAGCCGCGCTTTGATCCACTGCCTTGATCGAAGGCTGGAAGTGCCGCCTTGATCAAAGACTGAGTTTTCCTGGAGGCACGTACCCATTTGCTTCATGAAACCAGTTCATCGAAGACAAGTTACGATGAAGAAAGCACAATACCCAACGGGATCGATGACCTTGATAGCTAACACTCGATCTTACCTTGCTAACTCAGTTAGATTGCTGTTCATTTGAAAAATCGAAAGTCTTGTTCAAGCATAGGCTTGCATGACTTGGTAGTACAGTGCTTTCCACCTCAAGGAAGCACTTGTGGGAGAGCTACGAATGATACTCTTCCCTGGAGTACTTAGGCTCCGTTTATCTTCGGGTATTTTTCGAATTCCCTGTTCCTTCTGGAATGATTACTTCAGATGTTCAACACTGATGTATCTGTTTCGAACATTCCAACGCAACATGATGATGGTATGGTGGATGTTAGTTCCCATAATCTAGGTCTTTTCACCAGAGGAAACTTGAATAGGAACCTGTAAATACCGTAAGTTATCCGAAAGACATTCTCACATAAACATGGAAAACAATGCTGATTGTTGGGACCTCGAGAAATTTTGCCATGTGCCTTGCTTCATTCTATCTCTCTTTAACTGTGAGCTGTTCTAACGAATCGTGCTGTGTCTGCATCCATGGCTAATTTACTGGCGTCGGCAAGTTAAGCTCGGTAAAAAACAGCTCACTAATAGGATGAGTTAGTGTGTCAGCTGTGCTTCTGATACAGACTCTTTGGAGTGATAGCTCATCTTCTAGAGCATTTTCTTTGTGGTGCCTTCTCCTGGGGGAATGAATCAATCATTTGGGGAACCAGAAAGCTTCTCTGCGGTTCTGGGAGGTTTGTTTCTTCGATATAAGTGCTTCCGCTCAGGGGCGTTCTCATGCTTCTTTTGGGTGACTGACAGCTGTACATCGTAGGTGTACCGCAGATAATTTTAAGTTATTTCTACTTTTCATAACTAATGAATTAAATTCAACCTTTACTTTGTGTATGAGGTTAGGTCTCCAACTCGCCTTTCCAATCATTTTGTTGTTTCTCTTTTTTCGCACTTCTTTTTATAGCTGCAAGTCCAAGAAATGGTCAGAACAAGCTGCTGCGCTTGTCTGTCTTCAGTTTTTTGGGCTGTCAGATGGAAAATGCACGGAAACGGATGTTTCACCATGAAAATCAGACATTTATACTGTGGATCAGATATATTTTCTACGCATGCCTTTTACTTTTCTGTCTCTCTCTGAAATAGCATTTGCGAGTTTTAAGGTGCTTTCATATGCTGTTGATTGCATCAATCTTCCGCCTTAAACTGCATCATGACTGCTTCAGGAAACTGAGTCACCTTCATCGACGTTTGAAAGGGTCTGATTCGTGGTTTGCCTTTGTATGGCCCCCGTTTGTGGTTCATGACTTTCGGCACAATGTCTGTACATAGGGGCTGGTGTCCGAAACGTATTTGCCAAAAACCTTTCTGAGGTATCTCATAAACCTGTTTCGAATCTGAGTAACGAAGGTTGACTCCTTTTCACCAAGCTGTTGAATCCGTATGGAGCTGATTCTGCAATTGCCTACCTGTTAAACAGGTCCTTTTTTGCATCCATCTCTCTTCCAGATATTTTGGTAGCTGGTGCGTTCCGAATGCAAAAAGTTGGCTATATTTGAAAATAGAAAACAAACCGCTGGTTGTCAGCAATACCCATTGGAACTAACTGGAGTGGATGAGAGATGTCAACCATCCAGTGAAGAGACTTAGGGTGTCTGAACACTGAGTGTTTTATCTCCTAAGTAGACTGACATATTACGTACGGGATGCTGACAAACGCCTATCAGCCTAAGTGCCAATCCATCACAAGTGTTTTGAGAGTTATTGAAACGTGATGAATGAAAGTGGCATAAGTGTTGTGAAGAAACGGCGTGTCCTGGCTTCCAAATTGGCGACTGGGTACTTTGTCAGAAGCTGTTTACTGTTGGCCTTTCTTTTTACACGCAGAGATTCTGGTTTGGTTCATTATAACGCTGTGAGAGGTCAGTGGATGTTTAAGTCATGAGTGGCATCACCCTTGTTCTGTCTCGGGGGTCGGTCCCCGAAATATGTACACACTTTCATTTGCTCTGCCTAAAAATCTGGGATCGAGAGAGCTCAACGGTTGAAGTACGGGACTACTGCTCCCCCATGGGGTTGAGCAACCTAACATTATCTCAGTCATCATGCTTCCTTCGAGGTGCACGGCAGCTATGTACCAAAGGGATGCCACAGCTACCCAATTATACCATTTATTTTACACCTGAAGGTCTTGAAATGAGGAGTCCAGGTCTACGTGACACGAACGCAAAGACGCATGGGGGCAGATTCGAACCGCCAACCTCCAGCTGTACGAACTGAGTTGGCGAGGACGCTTGCTCTTCATCACGCTTGTGCACCAGGACGTCGGAAGTGATTCGCCACGGCTCTGCCTAATGGATTAGGGGTTGGTAGCTGTCAGCGGCGTTAGTGGTCTCCTCTAGTGACTTCCACAATGTACCAGATGCTCACATCGTCCAGATATGCAGGTGACTTTGATGTAAATTGTTATCAAGCACTAGGGAATTTATTGAATCTTTAGTGGAGATTTCTTTCCGTGAGTGAAGCCAGTCTGTGCTGAAAAGCCAAGAAACACGGAGACAGCAGTGAGCATCTCACGAATCTCTGGGGGGGGATTCGAACTCCCGGCCAGTAGTTGAATTCTAGATCGTTCAACCACAAGCGGTTAATCAGCAGTGTGACTAACTCTCGCTTATACAGGATATATATATATATATATATATATATATATATATATATATATATGGATATATATGATTGGAGCCCGAGAGGTTTGGAATACGAGGATGTTTCCCTCTATGAGGTCTCTCCAGGGACACTTAGAGAGATTGGGTCACGTGATCCTTTTGTTATCAGTTCCAAACAGTTGATCTCTAGAGTTCTGGACCAAGTATGATTAGTTTATAGCACAACAGAAGTGCGACACTGATGGATTCATATATAGACGCAAGTACTTGTCCTGAATTTCTTAAGGAGAACTGGGAATAACTCAGTGATTAGGACAGTGGTTCCCGATAGGAGAGTCACAGGTTTCGTGCTTTCCCTCATGCCGTTTTCGCATCATATTGACAGCTCGTAAAGACATTTTTGAATAGACTATAATGTGTACAGATGTATAATAAATTCGAATAAAATTGGGTTTCAAGGTAAAAAACGCAAAAACTCTTCTTGAAAGAGTATTCCTGTACTTATTGTCCAGACTGTGAAGTGAAGCAAATCTGTACCTCTCAACACTTAGGTTAAAAACTTTGTATAGATATTGATTTCGGTTGTGAACTTCCACTTTGCGCATGACTGAGCTGATTGTCCAACAGAAATGTGAATAGTATCCCTGAGATGCAATATGACTGACTTCAAGGTGCAATAGAAACACTTTTTGATTCTGCACTCCGGCCTCCTTACTCTGTCTTTGCATTGAACTGAAGCCTTAGTTTCCAGTATTAATGCCTATGACGATGAATAGAGCAGAAACTGAATGACCCGACTGGAATGAATGGGATACATTATGAAGCTTCAAGGTAGTGCGTCAAACTTATGCTGGGACAGTGAAAAAGACATAGTATTTTATCAACGTGTAAAATAATTCTCTCGTGGAAGATGAACCAAAAATGTTAATTGTATGGTAAAAGCGATCCATCGAACCACTCGAAAACGTAGTGTGTGGGCACTTTGGTTGTTTCCTGATACCCGTCACGAACACCACACCAGAAGTAGTTACTATTACTCAGCTATCAAACATACAGGTACTATGCAGACAAAGTGGGAGGGAACTCGAACAGTACTCATAAAGGAAAATTGAAAACATCGGCAATGAGGTTCTGTCCGGGTCGCTGTGCAGAGCAACTGGAGCACTTGAGCTGATGCAATCATGCAGTGCTAATAAGCCACTCTCACTGGCGTAACTCATGCTTGTTTGATACCGGGAATACTATCAAAATGCTCATGCTTGAACCACTGGGTTTTTAGGATCCTCAGCCAATGAGATCCGCTCAAATGTTTAATCGCAAAATAGCAGTGAGAGATTAGTACAGTCTAAATTTTGTGGGACTAATCGTCATATTCTTCGTTCAAAACCCGAAAGACCAGGAAACTGTATTACCCAGTGGTTCTCCATCCAAGGTTGCGGCTCTAGTATCTAGTATACGAAAATGTTTTGGACAGGTTGACCGATCACTCGGTCTCTGTTACGGCAAAACTCTGCCGTCAAATCGACTCCAATAATTTTGGCTACTCGGGTTTGTTGCATCAAAATCCAGCCACAAGTGATAACTCCTGTGTCCTAATTACGGGCGCTGTCATCTGATTGTTTTATTTAATGTCATATAATCGAACTCCAAAATCAGACTGATTCGGTTAAACGAAAGCAATTTGTGTACCCGCTTTCCGTCTGATGTAAGCAGTACAATCCCGCAACTAGAAAAGATTTCTGTCTAAAAACTTCAGAAGTTTCCGCAAAATATCGAACTTTTGACATGTGCGCTTTTTGATCTGCCCACCAACTCCGATTTTCTTCACCACTGGTGGTTTCCGTTTAGTGGTATTGTAAGTAGAGCTGTTGCCGGAAATATTTGGCGAAGCTTCGATAACTGACGACCGGTGAATGTTGCCTGGGCGTTCAGGTTTTAACGAGTTCAGCACTGCAGTAGACACATTTAGATTCGTTATGGCAGAGATAGTCATGCAGGTATACAGCCGTCTCAAATAGAACGGGTGTACACCTACTGCCAACAGTGACTATGACGCAAGCCAAATACTACAGCAGCACCTTATGAGACGCTGCTAACCAGGTTTCAAGAACGAATGACTCAATACAATGCCCAGCATTCTAGGTGATGAAGAACAAATTCCCATTTTTACTTGCACCATCACGTGGATCAAGATACAGAACAATCATGAGTTGTACCAAAAGATGAATTGATGAGGGGGAGAGGTGAGAGCTAACGGAGTGACGAATTGATCGGGAATGCGAGAAGTCGCTGAGCAATTACCAATCATGTAAAGGAATATGGACAATAAAAAAGGGAAAGGTTAGTAGCCACTGAGTTAAGACATGGGCTACCGCCTGGAATGCCTTCGGTTCGAACGTGCCCCTGAGTTTTTGATCGATCGTTTAGTTTTTTGACAGTCTGACAGTGAGCCTGCCCTTGTAATATCTTCGGACAGCCACAAATGAGCTCATTGATCAGTGATGAATACACTCTGGACGGCATTTATTTGTTTGCATTGATATAAACTGACACGCTGCGATGGATTTGTATTAAAATTCGGATGAAACCCAGTCATTAAACTGATGATGATACCTTTCTACTGTTAATTATCGGCTTGTAGCTCTGCGATGCCTTTCACAACAGTTCCTGTGCATCACCTAAAACTGAACTGTCTGCATTCTGTTCTGTACAGTGCCGCTTAACTCAAAAGGAACTGAGAAGCCTTGTTTGCATTACGCACACAGTGAATTCTGTTGAGCGTAGAAGAGACCCGTAGAAGTCGTACCAAGCACGGTTTGGTCTCTGTGGTCCTTATCAGGCTGACACATCACGAATTTCGATGAATGCACACAGTGGTCACGTATCTTCCAGGTTCCGTGCAGAAGGGATCAACGCGTTCAAATGGTTCGTCAACAGAAATTGATCACGTCACTGTTGACTGTGAAGGTGTGGCCGGACTGAACGTATGCCACTACCACTAGCCATCAAGTCTGCACACGTTTCGCAACGTTGAGTGTTTGGAACGAAAAATTTGACTTAGGGGTAAAATGATGGAACCAGTAAAGAGGTGGATGATGGGCAGTTTTAACAGGAGCAGACTGGATTATTGGGCAGATAAACCATTACTAGTAAATGGTATTAATTTTGGTCTCACGTGCGTTTATTTGCGTCATTTACATTCTGCCTCCTCAGGATATTGACGGAGCTGGTCGATAATATGGCGGGACAGTTTGAGTGGCAAACCTCAGCTCATTCACTTGTAACTGGAGTTGAACCTGCATAGTACATGGTTGCCAACGAAGCTTCATTCCTGCTGTAACTGGTTTGGCAAGTGAAGAGTGTAGACTTCACGTATTATCCTTTAAGGTGTTGCAAGTTGTAAAGTAACCAGTCACCTTGGAAGTGACTATTTGGGATGGAGCCAGTGTCACCAATCATTTAGGCGGATATTATCACCTCCAATTTTCAACGTATTGAAATACTGAGACCATTTTAGCCATATTCCAACCCTTCATTCTAGGGCCCGAAAGACCCCGTCCAACGAAGACCACTGCAACATTTAGACCATAACCGCTGGTGTGCTGCTATTTGCACACACCCATGGCCTTTTAATCGCTCCGACAGTGTTGGTCATAAAGCACGCCGATTGATCCCTACGCTACAGATTGCAGAAGTAAAGCAGAGGCCGAGCGTTACGAAGCCGTGTGCACCTCACTAACCCCAGAGGTATTGGAACCGGGGAAATTCCGGTTAGTAGCTTGAGGCTATACTACTCGGCTGATCAAAAGTCTGGTTAACCCGCACTTGGATAAGTTAAGGGGCCAGCACTATTCATTTTTTTTTCAATCTGCGTCCCTTGTTCCGATATTCCGTTTATTCTGGTGTGCTAAGGCGTAGCCGGTAAGCAGATCAGTCGGATTTCTCTCCTGGGGAACAATCCATCCATGATACAAGTTGTCAGTTAGAAAGTTCACTTGAGTAGACCGACTAACATTGAGCTGCAGTATCCTAGTAATGCTGTGTAGTCTGCAGCCACTGAAATGTATTTACTAACATAAGGTCCAGTATTTTTTCACGTGTTTCCAGATATGGTTGATACCTACAAAAGTGGCCAAGCCTCATTGACGGGCACTTTGGTTTGGTCAATAGAGTGTCCTTCTACATTGAGGGCTTACCTGGAAGACGTTTTTAAAAGTTTTCCACATATTCCGACCATAGTGAGACGTGTAATATCACCGTACAGACAAAACCTATGTTTAGGGGCTTCGAACCGCCTGGCGATTATCCAACTGCATACTTGGTACCGGAATACAATTCCACATGTTCTGTTTCCTGGTGTTTTTGCAATTGTGGTTTGCCTCTGAAAGGCATTACTGTAGCCCTTTTCGAGAGTTAGAAGCTTGCCCCTCAAAAGATATCTATTGCAATAGAAATTTTACTGGATCGTTCTGAGGTGGTCCTAACTGGGGAAGGGATTAATATACGTATTCAGCAAGCCAGAAACGGATTTGTTCAATAAAATTTTTGGCGTTTGCGTTTGTTTGGTTCGTGAACACATCGAGAGGAAAGAAAGCTATTCAAAGTAAATCGTACCCCCTATCTCGAAGAGCCTATGTCTGAGTAACAAACCTATTTTCGAACCGTTCGTTCTTATTTGTTCGTTTGTAGTGGTTATTTTATCGGTGACTGATGTTTTGTTTCTCACTGTAATCATGCGAACATGCTTGAACTGTCTGTGTGAAAACTGGAAGACTTCCATACACTGACCACATTCGTTCAACCGTTTCACACCCTCAATAGCCGCGGGGCGTGGGTTCATTTCAGATAAAATCTCACACTAACGGAAATCTACCGTCAGATGGACGCTTCTGGTTTACTGTTCATTTGCCGTCCGCTGAACGTCAATCATCGGAAAATCAATTCATACGTCGAAACCGAAAACAGTTCACAAGGTAATCTAATCAGCTGATGCCACTTAACTTTGCACGAAAAGTACAGACTTTGCGTGATTGTTGCGGTGACTTTGAAGTTCGGAGAGGATAATCTGGCGCTTATATGGAAGAGTAAAACGTAGTCCTGAATTGCGTATTAAATCAAAGATCATGACTACTGTAAAAATGCTGCCTATTAATCTGCCAGCATGGATAACTCTTGCCCACACTTGCAGAACAAAATTTTGCTTGATACATCCCCAAATCTTCTCATACTGTCAAAAAACTTTAACCGTTATTTCGCTTTCACGTGTGTTTTCAACTAGGTAGGGGCATAGGTTACCTGAACTCCATCTTCATTATCCCAAAAAAACTGCGCGTCCACAGGTTTTCCTATGCATTTTTTTCACGAATAGCAAGCTAGTCTATGGGTTTTGAAATCCTTTAAATAGTTCTGTTTGATAAAATATCATATCTGATTTGATTCTATATGCACCTTCTTGTTCTCTTGGTCTCAGCGATGTCACAAGAGTTGGCATATTCTGAAGCGGAGTAGCTATTTCATGTGATTGGAGAGTATATTGCTCTTATGCGTAGGCGGATGCCTGGATTTATTGTCCTGCTACTGATTGTAAACTGATTAAGACGAATCCTAGTTAGCATGGTGTCAAATTTATTTTCATGGTACTGTATACGGTAAAATCACGACGAACCGACGCCGAGGGGAGGGATCTATCTCAAACGTGGCATATGTGCGCCCCCCTGAGAGAATGATCACTCGTTGGGCGGGCCATATACTTGTGTTCTTTGTGTTCAGTTTGGGATCACGTTCTCATGAAATTGAAATTTTAGTCAGGGTTATTGGCGCGTAAGATTGGAAGAGCGGTCAACAATAATCTTGTTATCCTATACATTTCTGGAAGTTAGAAGATTTTGCTCTGTTCATTCGGCGTGTGATGGCAACAAGGGGCGGTATTACGAATGCCGGATCATATGGGAAAATATTTTGTTTTCTGGTTTATTTGCGTGATAATTCGTTTCAGTAGCTTTCTTTCGTCCTCACATAAGCCAATAAGGCTTACAATAGTCTTTAGGAACTCCTAGGAACTCCCGCTGAAACTCGCCTTTCCCGAAGTGTTCCCAGTCAGCAGTTTGGCCCTTCACCAGCTGTGCTAAAAATGTAATTAAAAAACTCGCTTCTTTGCAAAATGCTTCCATATTTTGACAAATTTGCTCTATCGTTTTCTGTTGGTTTTCGGTCACGATAAGTTGCACCATTCCACTCTGTGAGGTCATGTATTACTAGCCTTTGGAAGTAAATCAGCCTGACTGGTTGTTTCAGTCAGCGCAGCAGACTGCAGCATTTCGTTTAGGCCAGTGTGTGAATACCCATCAGTTTGTGTGCTTTGGCTATTCGTCAGAATTTGGAAGACGTAACTGAAACTTTCAACACACCTATATGACCTGGTGTCTCGGAAAGCAGTGCAGAGTGCAACTGGTGAGAAAGAGCCGCGCTCTAGATATCTACAACTTAGCTACATTCAGAAAGCATCTATTTCAGATAGTCAGATTTCTGCCCAGGCATACAAGAGAAGTTACTGATATAGTTTGGAAGATAGATTTTGTACATGTAGTCTGCTTCGTTGGTCATCAAATGTTTACTTAAGTTGGACTCCCAGCTGATTCTTTTCAGATAAAATGACATACTGCTCATGGATCTACTCAGTTTGCTGCAAACGAATTGTAGCAAATCGATAATTTGCACACCTTTTGGTTGGGTTAACAGTAGACTGCAAACATCAGATGCAGTAATTTTTTAATGCAAATGTTTGTGCAAATGCCTTTGAAATTCTTGTACTAAATCCAGAGACCTTTGTTTTGCAGCGTCGGTTTTACAGGATCGAACGATTCCGCAAGCAAGCTATCGACTCCTGCCGCTGTTCAACTTTGAGACTGGTTGTTTTACTGTAGGCAAATCATTCAATTTGGTCTTCATCGTATGTCGGGGCAGGTGAGCTGTGCAGCTCTAATCACATCTCCCGGTACTTGAGTAGCGTCAAAAGGTATTGTTCCAAAACTGAGAATTCCCTCAATCTCATTTAGTTTTTTTCGCTGGTTTTCTTCTACCAGCTGAGGACACTGAATCCTCCCTTCACAGTTTTCTTTTACTCCGGCAGACACTTCTTTGTGGCGTCGGCAATATGCCTGCAACTGAGGTTTTTCTCACTCGGTCCGTCCTCAGCGCTGTTTCAGAAACTTGGTCCTAGTGCACCTGAGTTGGTTTTGGGTGATTGTACCTGCCTCACATAGCACTGTTTTGACGAACACCTCAACGGATATACGACAAGTGAGGTCTTCCGGAAGTGATCTGTTGATCAGTACAACTGCGGGTTTTTTGATCGTAGAATTACTCGAAATATTGTTCCCATCGCTCGCTTTGTTGTACCTGATGTGTACCACTTCGATTCGAATTGATCTGTATTATGAAAGTTCTTTTCAGTTTCCACAAACAAAATCCACTCACTGATTAAAAAACAAAATCCAAACTGCCCTCTCTCCTTGTACTTTTATTCGTTGCATTTGTCATTTCGTTTTGTGTAAAGCAGTTCGATTTCAAATGGCAAGGAATATTCTTATGCTTCCCTAAGTTTGAACTTTTTTACTTTTTTCTTCGTATAATGGCCTTCCTTTAATTGGTTGGGGTGTTATCTGCCAAAGCAGAACTAGTGAGGCTTGGCAAAATATTGTTTCGTTTTTATTGCAGAATGATCTATAACCAATCGAATACAAATATGAGAATCTGCTCAGGAAAGCTCCCCAGTGAGCTTTTTTACGAACCAGGTGGCTTCAAAGGGACGAAAGACCTTTCATTTGGATGGTCTGTGAACGCTACTCTTCCTTATAGAGTTTTGGTTATACAACAAGCTAAAGGTTTACGGTTAGTGCACTAAGCGCAATGACGATGAAAATAGAAACAACCAACGTGCTGTCTCTTTCCACGGTGTTCGCCCTCTGGATATAAGTAAATCCCACTGTTTTGATTTAGGATTCTTTTCTCCAGTCGAAACAGCGACCACGAGGTTCTTACTACATGAAATCTTCAGTAATAAGGTGGCCATTTCTTGCGTATCACTGAAATATCCTTGAGTGGAATCGTAGGGCTCTCATTGAAGCTTCAAACGCCAAACTACTGCAGCGAAAACCTTCACAGGTATATGCTCTATGAATACCTGAGAAGGTAGGTGTCAATATCACCCTGACATTAGTGTTAGCGTTGTCGCGTAGAATGGGTTCGACCATACGCTGCGAAGGCTAGATGGGACAAGGAAGGATATGGACTAAAGGCCCATAAGGCTGGATTCCAAAAGCAGGCGAAAGTGGTTGAATCACTGAAGGAATGTGAATAGTTGGTGAACCATAGTCAATTTATGGGAAGCAGGATTTAGTGCTTCGTGAAAATTCCTAATGTCAATGATGAAACAAGGTACTGGTATCTTGGTGCATGCAGCTGCTATAAATGCGTGCTGAAATGGGAATTTCATGTACACATAGCCTGATTACTGCTGCAAACCGCGAACTGCCAGTCTCACCGAGCACCTGAGCGGTAATTCCAAATCTGAATATTATCTGACTAATGAATTCAATTCACACCGCCTCATTCATTTCAAGATCGTCAACCGGGCACACCTAACATATCCAGAAAGAGAATCTTGACCTGTAAACCTTTTTGGAGGCTCATAAATTGCATGATTAAATCACACAGACCATATCGTCATTCCGAACCGTCTAATTATTTTATTGATGTTATTTGATGTGGGCACGAGACCAAGCAGCCTGAGCGTCAGTGTATTGCTGTAAACACTGTGATATTGATATCAAAAGAACTGTAGACTTATGGAGAATATGGATTCAATTTGTCCAGTCCCACCGTATGAACCCGGTAGTCCATGGCGTTTCAACCCGCCTGTAAGTACCCGTAATCCTGACTGTAACAAGTACTCTAAAGTTAACATAGGGCTGAAACGATTACTTATAGATAGTGAAACTATAGTACTGTCGGTTATCGTAAGTGCCCTTCCAATCTGATTAGTAACCTACTTAGTGATCGAGGGTACTTAATATCGAGGATATTTCCGTAAACTTCTTTCGGTAAACATTGCGGAATTTTCCCAACAGTACTAACAGCGCAGTAATAATTTGTTGTAAATAGATGGGTTATATCGGACGCCGTCTGGTGGTTGATCAGGTGGCTGCTGATCTGTTCGTGCAGTTCCGTCACCGCTAGAGAACACATCATTGTGCGGTCGGAATATATCCTCAAACGGTGACGAAACGTTTGCAAACCAATCACCAAGTTCGGCGAACAAATCAACAGCAACCTGATCAGCTACCAGCAAATGAATCTGAGGCACCAACATTCCAAAGTATACCGCCTATACAGTAAAGTGAGCCTCAAAGGTGCAGAGAAGAGGCTTTACCCCAAAATACATCATTACTTATCAGAATACCTCCAAAGTTCCGCGCTAGCAAACGGTAATCACATTATTTTTGTTACCATCCCTCATATCACCTTTCCTTTCGTATTTCATCTTTTTATCATAGAAGTAGTAATAACGATGGTAGTTATTATTATCCTGACCATCTTTTGTATGCCTTTAACTTGAATGACCTGTACGCGATCACTCTGAATGTCCGACAGAAAAATAGTGGTTTTTTGAAAATAGTTTCTTTATTGGTGTAGATTGCGTGCATTCACAATTCACGAGTTCTTCGTAGTTTGGTGCCCAGGGAACTGCCAATAAAAATGATTGATCGTTTAGGACTAGCAGAGGGACGTAATTGCCGATATGATCACAACATTTTGAGTCGACGATGCGATTATTTGCCCCATTCTGATGCGACGGAAATTGAATACAACTATTTTTTACATACTAGAGCAGGATTTATTTGACAAAAGCCCTATTCGTATTGTCGGCATAAAAACCAATAACACGATTTAGTGTATCCGTCTTATTCCCACAAATTAGTCGCAGATATCCGAAATAAAAAGGCGACTATCGAAGTGAGGCGGCGCAAAACTTTTGAGTCTGTCATGGCTTAAGGCTGAATTATAAGCATTTAGGGCAACTTACAGTTGATTGTATTATTTTATTTTCTGTTCCGTTCCTCCGACCTCTCGATATAAATTGTTCTGTCCGTGGACAAGTTCGCAGAAATATGTGAGCTTAAGAGATGAAGCTGTTGACTTGTTACTTTCTTCAGCACTTGTCTGATTACGTGTGAAAAGTTAAAGGCTGGCCGGTTTCAACATGAAGACTATTCCCCCTAACCAATCTATCGTAAATGGTACTCATCCCCAACTAACCAACAAACAGCAACTTCAGACCGACACCCAGCATTGATCAAGTCGGCTAGTCATAAGAAATCTCACGGATTGGTTCACTGACTACCTTAAAACCCGATCAACCTGGTAACTTACTCAGTTGACCTGACGAAGCTTTTGTGTCAAAAGCAAAACGTTGCCCAGCAACAAATCCACCAATTGTTTACCAAACCTCTGAAACGATAACTCCCAAACATTTTCCAATTGATTAAAATTAGTATTCCTTATCATATTGTCCATTCCCTGCAGCCGTTTTATGCATCAAGTTCGATGGAACCGCAGTTTCATGAGTATATTATGTGATCTTGTTCCTGATTCACGGCTTGACAACGTGATGCAGTAAATTTCCGCCAGTCAAACCTGATTTTCAAACACACTTACGGGAAAGACCTTCAAAATTAAATGACTGCGGTACGAGGAAATTTCTATCGACTCCCTGTCCCTTTCTTGTTCGTGTTGGTATTATGGTTCCTTTCGATGTATCTTAAGATCTATTGGTTATTCTCATGCTGGAACCTTCTCGGCAGGTGATATGTAGCTCATAGTATACATGCTGCCAAGATGTCACTATCCCGTCAGGTGCACAAATCTAGGCTTGGTGGTGGTCGATGATCAAGATGTCACAAAAAACAATTTTGTTGACGTTTAGCCACTTTGTAGTGGACTTTATTTAATCCCCACACAAAACCAGGCGTGTCCAACCCATTGGTAGTCAAAGCAAGATTAGAAAATCAGACTGATCATAGCATTTTGTCACAGTAATTTTTTT